>CM035410.1:105420164-105487664 GCA_020310875.1 Ceratopteris richardii
AGTAGTACCAAAATAGCTGAAAATCTGAGTGAACAGCCCCGAACATGATGAAACCTGCGCCAAGTATCGTGAGTGCAATATCGTGGGTTTGAAGGAAGATTTTGCATCTACAGACACATAGGAGTGGCAAGGAGGACACAAGGTACTCATATTTGCAAAAAGTTTTGAATTTGGACTCCAAAAAATCCAAGTATCGTGTTTCTCCCGCGGTTGAGGTATCGCGATACCTGACAAGTATCGTGATCTCCTGTGGTTGAGTATCGCGATACTTCACAAGTATCGAGTATCGTGAGATCCCTGATCATGATACTTCACAAGTATCGTGTATCATGAGATCCCTGATCGCGATACTTCCCAAGTATCGTGTATCGAGTATCGCGTTTGCTCAAGTATCGTGTATCGTGAGTCTCTGATCGCGATACTTGTTGGATATCGTGTATCGTGTATCGTGTGATCCTGGTCGTGATACCTACCAAGTATCGAGTATCGTGTTCTCTGAGTATCGAGTATCGTGAACATCAAGTATCGCGATATTTCCTAAATATCGTGTATCGTGACATCCCAAATATCGGGTATCGTGACAAGGTAAGTATCGTGTATCGTGGAGTTTGCTCGCGATACTTGTTGAAGATCGTGTATCGCCTACTTCAAGTATCGCGATACATACCAAGTATCGTGTATCGAGTTCCTCAAGTATCAAGTATCGTGTCCTACAAGTATCGTGTATCGTCTGCTTCCAAGTATCGCGATACTTGATTAGTATCGTGTATCGCCTGTTTTGAAGCATTCCCTGAGAGGCCCTGTTTCCCTGTTTTAACCCCCAAAACCCTGAATTGGCATAACTTTCTCATACGAAATCCGTTCGGAGTGATCTTGGGTTTGTTGGAAAGCTCGTGAGGAGTACAACAAAAACATCGACTGGTTATGGTAAAATTAATACCAGGATTATTAGATAGGGTATTTTTAAGTTGAACCTCAGGTTGGAGTAGGAAGCAAGGGGTTCCACAAGATTTTGAGCAATTCAAAGAACAATTTTGGACTTGTAGACAAGGCTTATGAACCTAAGCTCAAGTTGACACTTAGGAAGAGATAGATAAAGTACCAAATCACTTGAAACTAAGGTCAACTACACAACCAAGTCAGGGACTCACAACTCAGGGGTTAACACTACGTGCTGAGTTCATAGAAAAGTGGGTAAAAAATGTCACTTAATTGGGAGAGACTCTTGGCCATTGAAGACATGCATAGATCCATACCTAGGGAAGGTCTCATGTCTATAGTGGAAGGGGAATATAGGATGTCTCTTCAATACGTATCCACTAACATGCAAGGAATACCCATCTACCTCGACGGTCTATACAGGTCAGTAGCCAGAATGAGAAACTCTATTGAATTAGAAATAGTTCCAAGTCCAGCTGTCCAGTACGAAGACGGAGTCTACATGGACAAGATGGGCCAGATACATGTGGTAACCGAAAACCCTGATCGGATTAATGAAAGAGGAGAGTTAGCTCGAGATCAGGCAACTACCTCACAAAACCCATTTGAGACCCAACAAAGAACAGAAAATGTGATGCTAGGACAAACGAGCCAAGGTAGTATACCCAATGGGCCACATGAGCAATTCAGTATGCGAGGAATTAACCCCCATAGCCACTATAGTAAACGGATGGGAAATATGAATAGACCTACCTTTAGGACAGAACCGCCCCAAGGTGTCCCCATTGTAATTCGACCCCCAGAGCCCGACAAAAGACTGAGACCAATCCAATTGGCCAAATGTATGCGAAATCGTTACGACGGCACAGGAGAGCCCTATGACCACATAGCAGAATTCAAGCAAGTGTTACGAGCGGAGCAAGTGGATGAATTTTTCATGCAATATGAATCCTTTGGGCTAACTCTCATAGGAATAGCCTTAGCTTGGTTTCAATCCTTGGACCCAAATTCCTTTGGCAATATCGAACAATTCTTCCAAGAATTTATTTGGGAATTCACTAAGTGAGGGATCAAGCACAATTCATCATCCTTACTACATAGTTTCAAACAAGCTCCCAACGAGACAGTAAAAAATGCAGCACGAAGGTTTAATCAATACGTGACCCGATGTGCTGTGACAGAGAGACCTTCTCAGCAGAAAATGATATCCCTATTTTTAGAGGGTCTAACCAATGGAACATTGAGAGTCTTAGTATACGTAAAACGACTGCAAACCCTAAGTGAGTGTCTTCAGGAGTGCATAGATTTGGAAGACAACTTAGCTAAGGATCTCAAAATCACACAAGATCCAACCAGAATAGAGGATACAAGGAGCAATGAAACTTTTAGTCTGAGTTATGTGGAGGAAGTGACAGAGTTAGTGGCCAAGAAATTAGGGGTACAAGGACAAATGAACTACCAGAACTCTTCCTTGAGAACACCAATGTTAGGAAGTTGCACACTTTGCGGTGGTGATCATCCATCTCATGTTTGCACTGGAGAAGCATTAGGGTTATCACAACCTTACCCTTACAGTAGACAACCAACTCAAGAGCCTAACATGTACTCTTATAGTGAGCAGAAGTACATCAACTACAACACCGAAAACTATCCAATGAATAGACAACCATGACCATTTGCACCACCCCAATGTAGACCATATGGGTACCCTACTAGAGAACAAGGTAGAGAAGTTCCTAGGTATAACTCATGTCCAGGACCACAAAGAGCCAATAGATTGTATGAACATGGAGGTTATGGCCAACCTCAACCTATACCAGGACAACAACAACCCCACACACTAGCTCCGACACAAGGGCAAAACATCATGATACAAGTTGTTTGTCTAGAGTGTGGCAAAGAACAGCTTCTGAAAGATTGTCCCAGACATCCCTCTAGTGCACCAAAGGTTACACCCGTTAATGTAGTAGGCCTAGCAAGGGATTCAGGTTCCCGTACTGATAATATGGCTCCTATACACGCAATTACTAGGGCACAAGCCTTACAACAAACTAAACCTGCTGAGCAATCAGAGCCAAGTGAAGCAGGAGAGCCTAGTAAGCGATGAACAAGAACATGGAAGGATACTAGAGAGAAGGCCAATCGTAAGTGGACCAAAAAGTTATCTGAACTAGAAGAAAGCCTGAAAGATGCAAAAACAAAAATAGAAGATATTGCCTCTCAAAACCCCTCGCAGGTCAAAACTCCATCCACACCACCTCATCCCCACTCACCAACCACGGTAAATGAACCACCACAACCGGGGTCTGTTCTGGCAGATCCAACCCCAGAAGACTTGGCATACAGGCTCGACTTCAAGAAGGGCCAACACCTGCAAACCTAGACAAGAGCTACCCTAGAGCAGATTTAGAGATTGAATGGACAAAAATGTGCATAAAAATGGTGGAACTAGCTCAAGCTATGTTCGAGGCCAATCAATCATTCAATCACACGAATGCTATTACACCGGGTTTGCACTTCCAGGGCTTACTAGAAAGATTAGAGAAATTGGTAAATAAACCGCAAGTTTCCTTACCTCCACAGGCTCAACTAACTATTGAAAGAGAAAGCTCATCACCAAAGAAATTCTATGTTCCTGACTCCATAGATGATGGAGAACCTCTTTCAATTCAACAGCACACTCAAAAGTTCTTGCGGGAAATACAAGAAGAGAAATGGGCCAAAGAGAAGGATAATCCTCCTCCTATTCTTGAGATTGATGATCTTCATGACCAGTTTCCCCAAGACATCCCATCTATCTATGGAGACCAAACAGAGCAACAAGAAGATGAACGGTTAGATTTTGAGTCTAATTCTTTACAAGAGTTGCCACAGTTCATAGGCCCATGGGAATCTGAATCTGTTCAGATTAGAGCCCCCACAATAGTGATTAGAAATGAAGACTCGATGGTTCCAAGAAACACTGAAGTCGTGAAGAACACTAAGGTTCAGTGTCATCTTACGGTAGAGGAGCTGCTCAAAGTGAAACCTGAGCTATGGAATCACGTGAAGAATCAGGTTCCCGAACTTGATTCCAAAATGCTAAAAACAGACTCTAAAGAGAAAGTTCCAGAGATACCTCTTGATAAAATAGGGGACATGAGTGAAGGTGAAGAAGGTAATACTTATCTTCCAATCACCTACCAAGGTTACACAACCAAAGCAATCATAGATTCAGGTGCTGGTGCTGGTGCTGCTATTGCAACCACCAACTAAAATGACGCTTCAAATGGCCAATGGTCATTTTGAACGACCTCTAGGATTGCTTGAAGGGATAACTCTAACCACCTGCGGTGTAGAGTTTGAACACACATTTGCTATATGTGACTTTGAAAAAAATAATGTCTACGAGATGATCCTAGGAAGACCCTTCCTACGACAACTCCAAGTTGTACAGGATTGGGGAACCAACTCCTTGTACTTGCAGCGCTTAGGGGTCACAACCAAGGTCAATTTGAAGGATTACACGTTCAGAGATGTACCACCCCTACAGTGGAATCCTATCCACAAGGATCAAGAAGATTCAATCTCTGTGCATTCTAAGAGTTCATCTGATACATCTTGGATGCATGAAGATACTCATTTGTGGATGTGCAAGGTCGCAAAGGAAGAGGAAAAACGCTTAAAGGCAAGAGAAAAAGGAACTTCTCAGGGGGATAGACCAGTTCGAGACCCAGCCTATACGCCAATGATATTTCCAGATGAGGAATTTGAGCCTCATGGTTGGGCAGAAATCTTAGCCACCATGGACATTGCTGTCAATGAAGAACAATGGACACCTCATTGTGATGAGGAGGGTTATGATATTTCAGTGTTCATGTGTCAGCCCTTGCTAGAAGAATGTGACTCTAACGACTTCATAGAAGAGGAAGAGAATGATGATGATCTAGAGTCCATTGTGATGGATAGTTGCTTTATTTCAGAGGAGCACTATCTAGAAGACATAGGAGTATTTACACAAAAAGAAGAAGAACCTCTCACAAGCATCAAAACGGTAAATTCAAGGGATGGGAGTGAAGGTAGTAAAAGGAAAAAGAAAAGAAAGGTAGTGAAACAAGAAGAGGAAGAGCAATTATTTGAAGTACCAGAAAATTTCAAGAAATATGAAGTGGAAGACCGAAAAATTTTGGTACGAATGCCTAAGAGAGAGGCCACAATAGGAGAAGCATATGACAACAAAGAAAAGACCAAAAAAATTGTAGTCACCATCGAAGATAACGAAGAGAGATGTACATACATAGGAGATGACCTAAGTAAGGAAGAGGAAGTAGAGTTGGTAGCCTTGTTAAGGGAATATAGGGATGTGTTTGCATGGCACTATAAAGACTTGAACGGAGTAGATCCGAAAATTTGTTCTCATACGATTCCCATGATAGCAGATGCCAAGCCCACCAAACATAAGCCCTACACATATAATGACACTTATGCAGCCAAAATAAAAGAAGAAATTGATAGATTGATTGAAGCTGGATTCATCTATGAGATTGAGCATACTGAATGGGTGTCTCCCATTGTAGTGGTGCCCAAGAAGAATGGAAAGTTACGTGTGTGTATTAACCTAAAAAAAGTTAATGCCGCCACGATAAGAGATGGTTATCCACTTCCAATCACTGAACATTTATTGGAGCGTGTTGCAGGCAAGGAAGTTTATAGCTTCCTTGATGGATTTTCAGGTTACAACCAAGTAGCCATTGCCCCAGAAGATCAACACAGAACGGCTTTTGCCACAGAATGGGGAATCTTTGCATTTCGTGTGATGCCATTTGGGCTCACCAATGCACCTGCAACCTTTCAATGGCTCATGTGTCATATCTTCAAAGAGTTCTTGCGAAAGAGCTTAGAAGTATATGTGGATGATTTATGTGCTCATTCCCAAGAGCGAAGGTACCACATCCCTGAGCTCAGATAGATCTTCAACAAGTGTAGAGAATATCGAGTGTGTCTGAACCCAGAGAAGTGTGTGTTCATGGTACGTCAAGGTAAAATCTTAGGTCATATTGTGTCTAAGAATGGAATATCAACAGATGAGGATAAAGTAAAAGCCATAGCGGAGTTGTCGAGGCCAAGGAATGTTAAAGAGGTACAAGCCTTTATGGGCCATTGTGGATATTACCGTAGGTTTATTCACATGTATGCAATTATAGCCAAACCTCTTTATGCCTTGTTGACAAACTTTGAGTGGAATGATGAATGCGAAAAGTCCTTCAATGAGCCGAAGAGACGCTTGTGCACAACACCAATACTGACCACTCCTGATTGGAATAAGCCATTCCATGTACATGTGGATGCATCCAATTATGCAATAGGATGTGTGTTGTCACAACCAACTGGTGAAGGAAATTTAGATTTGCCTATAGCATATGCTAGCAGGCAATTGAATGCTGCTGAACGAAACTACACCACAACCGAAAGAGAAGGCTTAGGCATGGTATATGCTGTAAAGAAATTTAGACACTATTTATTGGCCAACAAGTTTAAGTTCTTCACTGATCATCAAGCCTTATTATACTTGGTCAATAAACCTTGCAATACTGGACGCTTAGTAAGATGGTTCCTCTTACTAATGGAATATGACTTTGAAGTGGTTGTTAAGAAAGGTAAGACCCATCTCAGAGCAGATCATCTTTCTCGCATCACCTCAGGCGAGTCACCACAAGGAGTGTCTGATGAATTGCCCGACGCTTATCTGTTCAATCTAGAAGTTGTCCCTAAGTGGGCAAATAAGCTGGTGCCAATCCTAACTTTCGGACCTGCAAATAAGAATGTAAAAACAAACAAAGATGAAATTGTAAAATCACAAAAATATCAAATAATGGCAGGAAGCATGTATAAACAAGATACAGAAGGTGTTCTAGCTTGTTGTGTCAAGGACGATGAACATAGCAGTTGGTTGCAACAAGCCCACGAAGGATTTCTAGGGAATCACTATTCTAAACAACGAACATTGCAAAATCTAAAACGTTTAGGAGTGTATTGGCCTAGTATGGATAAAGAAATTCATGATTGGATTAAGAATTGTCCAATGTGCAAAAAGAGACCCCCCGTGGAGCATGCCACCCTTTATCACGTGTCATTAATTCCAGATTGGAGTGCTCCATTGGTAGAATTCATGAGATCGGGAACCTTACCCAAGGAGGCTAGTCTAGCAAGGAAACGAAGCATGGAGCAAGAGGCTAAAGACTATGCCTTAGTAGGTGATAACCTATACCGAAGAGGCAAAGATGGCTATTTAAGGTTGTGCGTTCATGAATCAGATTATTTGAAAGTCTTAGAAACTGCACATAGCAGTGTGACAGGCGGACACTTTGGGCCTGACAGAGTAATCAAGTCTATTCTATTCTCAGGAATTTGGTGGCCCACTCTTCATATGGATGCACATACCTATGTGAAGAAATGTGACACATGTCAACGTGCCTAGTACCCAATTCGGAAAGATGAGATGCCTTTGAGGCCAATGATGGGAGGGAGTGCATTTTCAAAATGGGGTATAGACTTTGTAGGTCCTATCAACCCTCCAGCTAGAAACTCCCATGCCGAATACATTATTGTAGCCACAGATTACCTCACAAAGTGGGTAGAAGTCAAAGCCACAACAAAGAACGATGCTCAAACTACAGCGAAGTTTTTATTCGAGAATGTGTTCACGAGATATGGATTACCAATAGAGTTAGTAAGTGATAGAGGTGAAGTCATTGAAAATCTTCTCCAAGAATTCTTGGTGATACATAAGAAGTCTGCCCCCTATCATCCACAAGCTAACGGGCAAGCTGAGAGCACGAATAAGATCCTATGTAACGTATTGACAAAACTCGTAAATAACAAACACTCTGATTGGGACAAACAACTGCATCATGCTGTTTGGGCCTACCGAGTTGCCTATAAAACGGTACTCAATGCCACCCCATTTTAGATGGTCTTCGGACAGAATGTTGTGCTACCATTGGACTTCCTCATCCCAACTTTAAAAGTAGCACAAGAGCATGAGTGGAATGGACATGAATTATCCTCTAGGATCTTTGATCTAGAACGATTAGGTGAGACAAGGTTACGTGTGGCTACAGGCATCTATGCTGCAAAGAAAAGGCAAAAGGCATACTTTGATGCACATATCAAGGATAAAGGCTTGAAAGAGGGAGACCTAGTGTTGGTTTATACACTAAAGCAACATGCTCGTAAATTGGAAAAAAGAGGATATGGACCCATGATCACTATTCTAAACAACGAACACTGCAAAATCTAAAACGTTTAGGAGTGTATTGCCTAGTATGGATAAAGAAATTCATGATTGGATTAAGAATTGTCCAATGTGCAAAAAGAGACCCCCCGTGGAGCATGCCACCCTTTATCACGTGTCATTAATTCCAGATTGGAGTGCTCCATTGGTAGAATTCATGAGATCGGGAACCTTACCCAAGGAGGCTAGTCTAGCAAGGAAACGAAGCATGGAGCAAGAGGCTAAAGACTATGCCTTAGTAGGTGATAACCTATACCGAAGAGGCAAAGATGGCTATTTAAGGTTGTGCGTTCATGAATCAGATTATTTGAAAGTCTTAGAAATTGCACATAGCAGTGTGACAGGCGGACACTTTGGGCCTGACAGAGTAATCAAGTCTATTCTATTCTCAGGAATTTGGTG
Source organism: Ceratopteris richardii (assembly GCA_020310875.1). Taxonomy (NCBI): domain Eukaryota; kingdom Viridiplantae; phylum Streptophyta; class Polypodiopsida; order Polypodiales; family Pteridaceae; genus Ceratopteris; species Ceratopteris richardii. The sequence goes on from CM035410.1 coordinate 105,428,779, forward strand.
GCCCACTCTTCATATGGATGCACATACCTATGTGAAGAAATGTGACACATGTCAACGTGCCTAGTACCCAATTCGGAAAGATGAGATGCCTTTGAGGCCAATGATGGGAGGGAGTGCATTTTCAAAACGGGGTATAGACTTTGTAGGTCCTATCAACCCTCCAGCTAGAAACTCCCATGCCGAATACATTATTGTAGCCACAGATTACCTCACAAAGTGGGTAGAAGTCAAAGCCACAACAAAGAACGATGCTCAAACTATAGCGAAGTTTTTATTCGAGAATGTGTTCACGAGATATGGATTACCAATAGAGTTAGTAAGTGATAGAGGTACACACTTCTTGAATGAAGTCATTGAAAATCTTCTCCAAGAATTCTTGGTGATACATAAGAAGTCTGCCCCCTATCATCCACAAGCTAACGGACAAGCTGAGAGCACGAATAAGATCCTATGTAACGTATTGACAAAACTCGTAAATAACAAACACTCTAATTGGGACAAACAACTGCATCATGCTGTTTGGGCCTACCGAGTTGCCTATAAAACGATACTCAATGCCACCCCATTTTAGATGGTCTTCGGATAGAATGTTGTGCTACCATTGGACTTCCTCATCCCAACTCTAAAAGTAGCACAAGAGCATGAGTGGAATGGACATGAATTATCCTCTAGGATCTTTGATCTAGAACGATTAGGTGAGACAAGGTTACGTGCGGCTACAGGCATCTATGCTGCAAAGAAAAGGCAAAAGGCATACTTTGATGCACATATCAAGGATAAAGGCTTGAAAGAGGGAGACCTAGTGTTGGTTTATACACTAAAGCAACATGCTCGTAAATTGGAAAAAAGAGGATATGGACCCATGATCACTATTCTAAACAACGAACACTGCAAAATCTAAAACGTTTAGGAGTGTATTGGCCTAGTATGGATAAAGAAATTCATGATTGGATTAAGAATTGTCCAATGTGCAAAAAGAGACCCCCCGTGGAGCATGCCACCCTTTATCACATGTCATTAATTCCAGATTGGAGTGCTCCATTGGTAGAATTCATGAGATCGGGAACCTTACCCAAGGAGGCTAGTCTAGCAAGGAAACGAAGCATGGAGCAAGAGGCTAAAGACTATGCCTTAGTAGGTGATAACCTATACCGAAGAGGCAAAGATGGCTATTTAAGGTTGTGCGTTCATGAATCAGATTATTTGAAAGTCTTAGAAACTGCACATAGCAGTGTGACAGGCGGACACTTTGGGCCTGACAGAGTAATCAAGTCTATTCTATTCTCAGGAATTTGGTGGCCCACTCTTCATATGGATGCACATACCTATGTGAAGAAATGTGACACATGTCAACGTGCCTAGTACCCAATTCGGAAAGATGAGATGCCTTTGAGGCCAATGATGGGAGGGAGTGCATTTTCAAAATGGGGTATAGACTTTGTAGGTCCTATCAACCCTCCAGCTAGAAACTCCCATGCCGAATACATTATTGTAGCCACAGATTACCTCACAAAGTGGGTAGAAGTCAAAGCCACAACAAAGAACGATGCTCAAACTACAGCGAAGTTTTTATTCGAGAATGTGTTCACGAGATATGGATTACCAATAGAGTTAGTAAGTGATACAGGTACACACTTCTTGAATGAAGTCATTGAAAATCTTCTCCAAGAATTCTTGGTGATACATAAGAAGTCTGCCCCCTATCATCCACAAGCTAACGGACAAGCTGAGAGCACGAATAAGATCCTATGTAACGTATTGACAAAACTCGTAAATAACAAACACTCTGATTGGGACAAACAACTGCATCATGTTGTTTGGGCCTACCGAGTTGCCTATAAAACGGTACTCAATGCCACCCCATTTTAGATGGTCTTCGGACAGAATGTTGTGCTACCATTGGACTTCCTCATCCCAACTTTAAAAGTAGCACAAGAGCATGAGTGGAATGGACATGAATTATCCTCTAGGATCTTTGATCTAGAACGATTAGGTGAGACAAGGTTACGTGCGGCTACAGGCATCTATGTTGCAAAGAAAAGGCAAAAGGCATACTTTGATGCACATATCAAGGATAAAGGCTTGAAAGAGGGAGACCTAGTGTTGGTTTATACACTAAAGCAACATGCTCGTAAATTGGAAAAAAGAGGATATGGACCCATGATCACTATTCTAAACAACGAACACTGCAAAATCTAAAACGTTTAGGAGTGTATTGGCCTAGTATGGATAAAGAAATTCATGATTGGATTAAGAATTGTCCAATGTGCAAAAAGAGACCCCCCGTGGAGCATGCCACCCTTTATCACGTGTCATTAATTCCAGATTGGAGTGCTCCATTGGTAGAATTCATGAGATCGGGAACCTTACCCAAGGAGGCTAGTCTAGCAAGGAAACGAAGCATGGAGCAAGAGGCTAAAGACTATGCCTTAGTAGGTGATAACCTATACCGAAGAGGCAAAGATGGCTATTTAAGGTTGTGCGTTCATGAATCAGATTATTTGAAAGTCTTAGAAACTGCACATAGCAGTGTGACAGGCGGACACTTTGGGCCTGACAGAGTAATCAAGTCTATTCTATTCTCAGGAATTTGGTGGCCCACTCTTCATATGGATGCACATACCTATGTGAAGAAATGTGACACATGTCAACGTGCCTAGTACCCAATTCGGAAAGATGAGATGCCTTTGAGGCCAATGATGGGAGGGAGTGCATTTTCAAAATGGGGTATAGACTTTGTAGGTCCTATCAACCCTCCAGCTAGAAACTCCCATGCCGAATACATTATTGTAGCCACAGATTACCTCACAAAGTGGGTAGAAGTCAAAGCCACAACAAAGAACGATGCTCAAACTACAGCGAAGTTTTTATTCGAGAATGTGTTCACGAGATATGGATTACCAATAGAGTTAGTAAGTGATAGAGGTACACACTTCTTGAATGAAGTCATTGAAAATCTTCTCCAAGAATTCTTGGTGATACATAAGAAGTCTGCCCCCTATCATCCACAAGCTAACGGACAAGCTGAGAGCACGAATAAGATCCTATGTAACGTATTGACAAAACTCGTAAATAACAAACACTCTAATTGGGACAAACAACTACATCATGCTGTTTGGGCCTACCGAGTTGCCTATAAAACGGTACTCAATGCCACCCCATTTTAGATGGTCTTCGGATAGAATGTTGTGCTACCATTGGACTTCCTCATCCCAACTCTAAAAGTAGCACAAGAGCATGAGTGGAATGGACATGAATTATCCTCTAGGATCTTTGATCTAGAACGATTAGGTGAGACAAGGTTACGTGCGGCTACAGGCATCTATGCTGCAAAGAAAAGGCAAAAGGCATACTTTGATGCACATATCAAGGATAAAGGCTTGAAAGAGGGAGACCTAGTGTTGGTTTATACACTAAAGCAACATGCTCGTAAATTGGAAAAAAGAGGATATGGACGCATGATCATTAATAGAATTTCCACTAGCGGTGCAGTTCAATTGGCCACACTAGAAGGTGATATCTTGCCAAACTATATCAGTGGTTGTCGAGTCAAGCTATATCAAGAACCTCTTACAGAGGATATGCTAAAGAGACTCAACACTGCCAAGAAGCGAAAAGAAGAAGAATTAAGGGTTAGAGAAGAAGCACAGGCAGAGGCGAGAGAACGCATTAGGAGAAACAAGTTAAGATGCCAAGGTCCAGATGTTAACCCTGAGGCCCCAAAATACCACATGGCCATGTGTCAAACATCACGTTTAATTGTTTCTCAAATAATGGATCGACGTCCATTTGTGACCATCGCGGTAGGTCAAGGGAAGAATGCAAGAACTGTGAGAGCATTGATTGACTCAGGTGCAGCAACTAGTGCAGTTAGACTATCCCACTGTCAAGACTTGCAGTTGAACATAAAGCCTATAGAAGCCTATCTCATAGGGCTGGGAGGTGTGGAAACCCCTTGTTTGGGAGAGGTGGAACTTCCCATCTACCTTCAAGATGTTCCAATGAAAGTCAAAATGCTAGTATGTCATGATGAAGAAATTATAGAGCCCCTTGTCTTGGGTCAAGATTGGATTTACAACCATGCAGTCACCTTGAACCTACGATGTCAACTCCTTCAAGTTGGGGCGCCTGAACAATGTATCACATTAGAATTAGAGAATTGCATGCGCACAAAGCCAAGTAGCACACATTCTCTTAGTTCTTCCGAAACTAATCTTCGTAAAGAAAACGTTGTGTGTGTCAAAAACCCTACGAAACAAAAGGACTCAATTATGGACGCACAAGCTCAAAGGCCAGCAACCCTCTCTTCTTCTTCACATAGTAATGCAAGTGTAACTCGACCAAAGAGGCAAGCAAAAAAGACATCTGCTATATCAACTAGACAGACTGAATTCAAGAAGAAAGAAGCTCAGGGCATGAAGCAGATTTGGGTACGAAAAGATGAACAACCACCAGCTTTGCCATTGGGTACGAAAAGATGAACAACCACCAGCTTTGCCACAACCCTTCCCAGTGAGGCAAGCCAATCATGCTGAAAGAAGCATCAAGAAGGGAGAATCAGTTCAATCCCATGATCTTCGACAAATTTGGGTACCAAAGCAATCGATGAAGGCCAACCAGATTAACGTACAAATTTGGGTGCCAAAGAAATTAGCGGCAGCTCAACAATAGCGACTACAAATGTGGGTACCCAAGGTACTCTTACATGCACAAAACCATCTGATCTCCCTCACGAGGAAAATCTCAGCAAAAACACCACAGAGAAGCAAGAGTCGAAACCACGGACAGAGAGCAAAAGAAGATGAATTCATCTCCTGGCCGATAATAAAGAGGCAACCAAAAAGGGTATGGGTTTGGAAGCCAAAAGTATTAGCAGCTTCCACAAAATCAAAGAGCCAACCACGCTGGATACCAACTTTTAGACACCATTCCACGATGAAGGGGCCAGAAGTGATCTCCACAAAGCCACATACCATTCTCAAATGGATCCCTATAAGGAGGATTACATCATTGCAAGATTCAATTGACACCTCCAAGCATGATTGCATCAAGTAGGGAATTAACATCAAAAAGCCTCGACCAACAACAACCATGTGCCTTTGGCATAACCCTGTCTTTTGCACCATTCAGGTCATGCATTTCCAAAGTATGCATCAATATAGGGCCACATTACACGGCCGTGCATAGACACAATTGAGAAATCCCAGGCACATGAGACACACTTGACACATGTAATATATTTTATTGAGCCTAACCACCTTCTTCTTGTTTTGTAATTGTTCCAAAAAAAAAAAAAAAGCAGAACAGGTCCATGCGCTCGACGACAACCATTGGTGAACCATCAGCAAGGACGCTCATCAACCAAAAAGACAAGCCAATGATCACACACCATGATGGAAGTACAACACACCGCGATGAAGATCAACGGACCTTTCATCATGATAAGACATGTATGCTTCAACAACACTATAACCCTGATAGATTAGGAAACCTCTTCGTCATAATACCCTTGGGCACTTAGCTCAAGACCCCATTTCTTACACCATACTTCTTCCAATGCATTTCCCAAGTACGCATACATAGGGCTACATTACAAGGCCGTGCACAAGGCACCTATTTTTTCCAACCCATGCACTAATGCACTGACCCATCATCCATTATGGGTTACAAGTACTTGCCATGAAAACTATGAACGCCATCTTTGGAAGAATCAGAGGACATCAGGGTGACTACTACAAGCGCAAGGAAGCCATCTTTTGGAAAGCTCACAAATGCACCATCAAGATGGAATACAAGGAAGAAGTACATACAAAGGGACTACAAACTGCAAGAGCTAGCAGACAAATGATCAGGCTACATTGGGAAGATGGATCGCTCCTGTTGAACGTACATGACACTACCTCTCAACGTACTACATGGAACAACCACTACAACAAGGGTCTGTCAGGGACGACAGACTCAAGAGGGGGGGGAGTGTTGAAGCTTAAGGTCAAGCATAGGCATAAAAGCATGTCAAGGAAGTGGAGACACAAGAAGGAGGAGCAAGTAGGGAGCTCCAAGAAGCACCTGTCAAATTTTCAAAAGAAATCCCTATGAAACTAGTGATTTTTATCACTAAAAACCATTGTAAATACCATTTTCTATTTTCACAACTCCATTTTGTTCAAGCCAAGGAGTCCTTGAGCTTGAGGAGTATTAGATGTATCATACTACCAATTTTCATAATTTTTAGATTCCGTTTGAGCCCCCAAATAAGCCCGAGAACCTAATTTTTAACTAGGCCGGACACTAGGTCTGGACAAGACCAAAACCACTCAAAAACTATAAAAAGGGCTGGAAAGCTCATTTGAGAGGTTAGCTTGTTGTAGATTTCAGCTTTGCAAGAGAGTTCTTTTGTAATTCAAGTCCTTCCATCGTTCCACTCTTTGCTCTTACCTTGTGCGAGTGTGTGTGTATGTGTGTGCATGTTTGTATGCTTTCACTCACGCACTTGTGCACTTCACTTGCTCTTGGTCTTCATACTGGTCCTCACGTCTCCGCGGATTGACATTTATGAGGTGAAGCTCCTCACGTTGGTACTTGCCATTGTGCTAGAGTGACACCCACAGAGTTTCCCCATGCCAACGCAGTAAGTGCCAAAATCTCAATACTTATACCAAAGATCTTGCCCAGGCTCTCTAAAGAGTTGACAAGCTTAGTAACAACCAAGTAAAACCACACTATACTCATCAAGAATCCACCTGCAAGCCATAATGCAATAAACCTTCGAGGTGGTGGCTCTTTCTCTGTATGTTGATATGCAAGTAATCCAAGAAGAATACCAAGGAGTGCCCCAAGGCTTCGATCATGGCTGCCATAGTATAGACATCTGACATCAAGCTTAAACGCAGAAGAACAATATTCATCACTATCTATGATGTGCTCAAAGCAATGCTCAACAAGAGCCACATCATTATGCATTCTAGAGATGTTGAGCAATGAGGTCCATGGAACAATCTTGGGCTACATTAGCATTACATTGAGTATATTGTTTGCTTCAATCAAACACCTATGTTTTTAAATGAACACCTATTAGTACACCCAAAATCAACATCTCATGAAGCTAACATGCAGAACAATATGCTCTTGCCAGGTAGAATGCCTACTATTGACACGAGAAGTCCCACAATCACTTTGATCATTAGAGGCAAGAATTTTACTAGAGTAATTATCGATGGAGGATTCCTCTGTATGTTGATATTCAAGTAATCCAAGAAGAATACCAAGGATTGCCCCAAGGCTTCGATCATGTCTATCGTAGTATAGACATCTGACATCAAGCTTAAATGCAGACGAACAATATTCATCACTATCCATGATGTTCTCAAAGCAATGCTCAACAAGAGCCACATCGTTATGCACTTTAGTGTTGTTGAGAAATGAGATCCATGGAACAATCTTGGGTAGAATTAGCATTACATTCAGTATATCCTTTGCTTCAATCAAACACCTATGTTGTGAAATGAACACTTATTAGTACACCCAAAATCAACATCTCATGGAGCTAACATGTAGAACAATATGATCATGCCACCAATTCATTATGCTAGTAGGATTCTCACCAAGGTGGAACAAAACTACAACACAATATAAAGGGAATCATTGGCCATTGTGTTTTCCTTGAAAAAGTTTAGACACTTGGGTGTTCATTGTATGGTAATTACAGACCATCAAGCAATCAAGTACTTGCTCAATAAGTCTGACACATTGTAGGATAAATTTGGAGGTGGTTGCTACTTTTTCAAGAGTTTAATTTTGAAGTGGTGCAGAGGCTTGGCAAACACCATGTAATGGCAAATCATATATCTCGGATAGAAGTAAGTGGTGAAGAAAAAGGAGTGGATGATGATCTTTTGGATCATCATCTCTTCCAGGTAAGCACGTATCCCTTGTGGTAAAGTGAATTGGTCCATTTTTTGTCTACTAACACTTGTCCCTCACACATGATAGCATTAGAAAAAAGGAGACTCTTGATCAAAAGCAGAAGCTTCACTCTAATAGGTGGGCACCTCTTCAAAGTCAGAATAGATGTAATAATTAGAAGATGTGTATATCCTAAAAAAGTTCATGCCATTTTAGAATCTGCCCACAATGGACCATCATCATGTCATTGCGTGGGATACATGAGTGCACGCAAGGTGCTTCAAAGTGGACTCTGGTGGCCCTACCTTTTTAGAGATGCATGTAATATGGTAAAAACTTGTGATACCTACCAATGATGTGGTCCTAAACCCTCTAGACTCAACAATAGGCCTCTAAAAGTTTCAAGAGTAAGGCAACCCTTCGAAAGATGGGGGTTGGATCTTATGGGCCCAATTTATCATAGGGATCATTCCTCAATAGTTAAGTATTTATTAGTAGCAATAGACTATGCTACTAAGTGGGCAGAGGTCATTCCATCAGTGGACTGCACATCCGATATAGTAACAACATTCCTATATGAGCATATCTTCTGTCGATATGGCTGCCCAAATGAAGTTACCCCTGACCAATGTACTCACTTTGTCAACAAACCTTTAACTACAGACACACACCATTTCATCTACTCTATGGTATTATAACCCCTCTCGATTCATGAACAAACATCAAATTTGCCCCTTCCATCAATTTTGGCCCTTCTATTATTCATACAAAACAACCAAAAATTCATCTCATCACTCTCATCAAAATTTACCCATTACAAAGTGTATTATTGATCTATATAAAATTGCCCATGGAATAGCCTATTCTAAAATCGAGCCTTTGGATCTTCGTCGCAACTTATAACCTATCCATACTTGTCCATTTGTTTATGAATCGTCCTTGGTAGAGTTTCTACTTTTCCTTGCTGAAATTCGTTTATATTGTCAATCCTTATTCATTCCCAACACAACTTAGGGCTTCATCTTAGGGTGATGGCTTCATCTTAGGTTGAATCGTCCATCTAGGATGAGAATCCCTCTTTTTCCAAAATAAGTATCAAACTGTGAACATACGCATGTGATGAACTTAGTCCCATGTCTCATAGACACTAGACATACATATTGTAACCATCCTAATTTCAATCCCGATTGTCACGTCTTATCCTTCTGTGTGTTGCCTCTTTTCCGTCTGTCCTCACTTCAAAAAATAACATTTCACAACCACCTCCTCCTCACTGAGTTATCATCCATTCTCATATATCTCCCAATCGGTTACCAGTCAATAGCCAAAATGTCCTCTTCGCCTATTACAACACAAATACAACGGGAGCAGCCACTACAAGAGCAGCAACAAAAACTACATGAGCAATAGCCACTACGACAACCACAAGAGAAGTAGCTACTACAACATGGTCTTAATACTTCTAATCCTTAGAGCAATCTTCAGCCGAAGAACCATCAATACAACCGGTAAGTGTTCCAACCAATCAAAGTAGAAAACCCAATAAAGGGAAATATGTCGCCACAACGATAGAGGAAATTCCACTCTCCTCTGACATTGAACATAATGATGATGTTTAAAAGAGTGATGAGGCTAACAGTGATGAGGCTACTGGATCAGAATTTATACCTTCTGAAGCCCTCTCCTCTATGGATGCATCAGAAGGAACAACCGCATTCTCTTGTAAGTCACAAGGGGACAACAACATCCTAATCCATGCTCATTCCAATACATCCAATACAAGGGAAACAATTCAACATTTGTCCTCACATGATCAACTAAAGGATATGGGACTCAAAGATTTCTCATTAGTTCCTCTGACATCAAATCCAGATCACATGGAGGTAATAGACTTCTTCCAATCTTTTCTGAAATTCCTCGGTGGCATCTTGACTATGGGGACATTATCTTCAGCTGGGCACTGTTACTCATGCACTTCCTGGAGTATCCACTTTCTTAGGTATCATTGAAAACCTTTTTAATGAAGAATGCAAAGCAGCATTTGAGGAAAAACCTGCTGCTCTAACTATTGCTCCAATATTGTGCGCTTTCAAGTTCTACTTCATGCTACGGAATATGAAGGCCAAACTCTCATTTACTAATTTGTTTATGTGTGATTGCCTACTTTGTTTCCTTACCTCAAAGCCATATACATATCACCAACTCCTTTGGCATTCCATGCTAAATAAGCAAAAGCATTTTGTAGCCCAAGGAGCTACCAAATTTCATGTCTATTCTCCATACATATTCACTTGGGTTCGTACACTTCCGGCCTTATATCCTCAGCTTGCATCTTCACCTCCTAGTCAAAGTCACAAGGGAAAGGACAAGAAATGGACATATGTGCTTTGAACGTTGAAGTTGCCATCTTCCACCAAAAAGAGAGCAAAGGTGCTGAAGGATTCATGCGCAGCCTTGGATGCACTTCCATTCATAGAGCATGGCTATGTGGCTTTGATAACTGGTAAGAAATTGTCTTTCTTTCATGCACGTATTATGCCACCCTCTGCTACACATGCACACTACGAGCACTTCATCTACCACTACTCCCTCCATGACACCTACTATAACACCCATTCTAACTACCATTGCTACCACCACTACCACTCCACCACCCACTACTTCATCCACCTTCACCACAACATCGTGTACTCCCTGCCATCCACATCACACTAGCAGCTCACCTCATCCTCCACAACCTACCCCTCCACCTCAACAACCCCTTTCACCTTCAGCAAGCATAGACCATCTTGCACCATCTCCCACATGTTTTCCACCACATTCACCCCCACATTTAGTCTCCTTGCCATCTTCTACACTAATTACTACACCCACACAACTTCTTATCCCACTACATAATCCTATGCCTACAACTTCCATCACTAGTCTTTCTATCCCCATAACCCACTCTATTACCCCACAAGTAGTTTCCAATCCCTCATCCCCACCTTCCCTTCTTTCTCCTAGCTTACATTCAGCACGGTCACAGAGGCCCTTCATCACATGATGTAGCTATGTGATGAGGGAGAAAATTCATTAGAAACTCAATTGGAAGTCTTTAATGAACACCAATAGTATATAACATTTATGCACACTTTAGTAGAGTCTATGGAATGATACAATCAAGAGGTTCGCAATCCAACGGCTTACCTAGAAGCAGAGTTTAGAAGAATATAAGCATAATTACTTACAATGACACACCATGTGCAACATAACCTCAAGTTGAAGAAGGAAATTAAAGAAGTGATGACAAGGGTAGCATTCTACAAGGAGAAGTACGAGAGAGCAAAACCTTGCACACCATGGTAGTAGATTTATTATCAGTCAAGGAATCCACAAGGGATCCTTGCTCAAGCACTAAGATGACTTCATGCATTTAGTTCATTTGTCACTATCTTTATCTTTTTTCATTGCACTATAGTTCATTTTCCATATGAGTTGTATCCATGGACATGCCATTTTGGGAAGATTATGTATTTACTTTCTTCCCTTTTCACCCTCATGTAGTAGTGTTGTAATTCATTTATTTTATTTCATTTTAGTATTATACATAAAAAAATCAACAGCATTACTACATAAGCAGGCAACAAAACACTCTCCAAGAGAAAGAGTGAAGTAGTTGTGGGAAACCTGTATTAGCCTAAATTAGGGCCTTGCAAAAATTTTTAGCGCACCTATATTCTCAGTATAATGGAGTCTAAGCTTAAATAGTCGTTTCCCCATATGCACCTTTGGGACTATCTATAAGGTCCACACACCCCTCATGTGATGTAGCACTTCCACAATCACAAGATTTCCCTAATCTCAAGCTTCAAATCACTCAAGAATAGCAAGAGAAAAACAATATTTGCATAAGATAAGAGAAAATCGGACGTGACAAAATAGACAAGATGTGACGCAAAGAAAGAGAAGATATAGTACTATAGATTATAATCATATACAATAAGTCTTGCAAAATAGCTTCCTAATAAAGCCTCTATCTCCCAACCACCCCCCAGCTATCACAATCTCATTCACACTCACACTCTCAATCTTATTCTCACTCACAATATCACTGTCAATCTCAATCATAAGGTAATTTCCTCAGTTTGATCTTCAGCCTCCGTCGATGCAATAAATCTCCCTCCAAATAGATTTGATCGTCCCTCTTCAAGGAAGAGTGTGATTCATCAAATTTAGCATAACTCATGTTTGCCTACATTGCATGCCAAACTTTTGCTAAAACATGCATTTGTAGTGGTCAACCACTTTCTTTAGGAGCACCTCTCAAAAGTAGAGGATGAGAACATGGATTTCAAAATCATACTCAATAATTCAATGCAACACTTTTGCCTATTGTTCATCAATGGTTTTGTGAAAATGTAATTTAAACTCTGATTATCCATTCTCAATTCAGGCTTAATCCCCAACAATAGGTGTCTTCAATGCTTCTACCACCCTGTGAAAGAACACATCCTATCTGACTACCACTTGCATCACATGCAAACACAAAATTTTTCCCATATCCAATATTTTCGAAACACAATTTTCAATGATTTTTTTTCAATGATTCAAATGATTTTTGAAAGATGTCACTCCACACAAATCTAGCATTCTTTTTAGTCAACTCCATGAGGGGTTTACCTATCTTAGAAAAATCCTTAATATGTGTTCTCTCATATTGCATCAACCCAAAGGAACTTCTAACATCCCTTATAGTTTTAGGAATGGCTAATCAACTATTGTTTTCACTTTATCCTCGTCTATATGAACTCCCTCTTTAAATATGACAATTCCTAGATACAAAAGTTTGTCCTTAGCAAAGAAACACTTACTCCTCTTTCCACACAATTTATGTTCTCTAAGAGTTTTGCAAAGTTCTCTTGAGATGACATCATGCTCACAATCATCTTAGAGTATACAAATATATCATCAAGAAAAACCAAGGTGAATTCATCTAGATAATTATGAAAAATATTATGCATCAAGCACATGAATTTGGTAGGAGCATTTTTTTAATCCAAAAGGTAAAATTGTAAACTCCTAGTAGCCATAACGTGTTTGAAAAGCTTTTTTGAGTATGTCATCTAGTTTGATACCAATTTGGTGACATCCAAATCTTAAGTCAATCTTAGTGAACATTGTCACTCCACTCAATCGACCTTATAAGTCATCTATGGAAGTGGATACTTATTTTTAATTATTTTCTTATTCAACCACCTACAGTTAATGCATAATCTATAAGAGTTATCTTTCTTATTATGAAACCAAATAGGTGCTCCCCAAGGTAAAACACTTAGTCTTATCATGCCTTTATTCATAATATCATCTAATTGAATCTTTAGCTCCTTTAATTCATCTATTGCAATTCTATAGGTTGCTCTAGAATATGGTTCACTTCTCGGATAAAGGTTGATCACGTGGTCAATCTGCCTAGGTGGAGGTATACCAGGGAGGTCTTCTAGAAATACATCTCCATATTCTTTCAACAGCAATCACATCATGTATGTGGAGGAATTTTTTTTTTCTATGCTCGAGGTGGGTCCTTTTTGTCAGCGTAGTATGCACCATGTGTTTGCTTTGCACAGCCTCAAGAAGATTACAATATGAGACGAAGTAAGAGCCAAGATTAGGAGACACAAAAGCATTAATCTATTAGCATTAAGCATGGAAGTGTACAAAATAGGTGATACAATCACAAGGAAGGAAAGCAAAAGGCAGCTTTTGATGCTAACCTCACAATCTAACTACAGAATCCAAGTAAAGGTAGTAGTGAAGCACACGTCTCTTGCTAAGCACTCAATCCTTGTAGGCTTACTCCGCTTGTCCATCCTAAGTGACAAAACCAAAGCCCCTTGCCTAACTCCTCCACTGAGTTGCCGAAGCTTGAAAGCAGTGACACACTTGCTCAAGTATCCTCACTCTGAAATCTGATATATCACATATGATGTATGATATTTGATATCTGGTATCCCTTAGTACTCGAATCCCTTTCTTTATTTAAGCTTCTCTCTACCAAGCAGGTACTCCACCACTATGTCCCTTGTCTCCTTCACTCTCACTTTCTTGGTACTCTTCCAAGTCTAGTACTTTGCGCTCTGCCAAATCTTGCTCTAGTTGTGACGGTCCAACTCCAAGGGGGGGTTTTAGCTTGTCCCAACAAGGAGAAGGACGGCCACGAGTTAAGGTGCAAGCCCTTGAGTAACCCGGAAGCCGAAGTGGGACTTGAGATGCGAGTGAAATTAGTCCCTATACCAATTTGTAAATTTGGTCTCTTTGCCTTGAGAAATTATGAAAAAGAACAATTTGTGAAATTGGTCTCTTCCTCATGCCTTGGATGAATTCTAAAGGTGCCTTGGATCAATTCTGAAAATTAGTCTTAGTCTTTTCCTGCAATTAGAACTTAAGACTCTGCAATTAGGGTGGAGAATGGAAGACAAACGATTGGGACCTTTCATGTATGTATATATGTATGTATGTATGTATGTATGTATGTATGTATGTATGTATGTATGTATGTATGTATATATGTATGTATGTATGTATGTATATATGTATGTATGTATGTATGTATGTATTTATGTATGTATTTATGTATGTATGTAGTATGCATGTATGTATGTATGCATGTATGTATGTATGTATGTATGTATGTATGTATGTATGTATGTATGTATGTATGTATGTATGTATGTATGTATGTATGTATGTATGTATGTATATTTGTTTTGTATGTACATATGTACGTACGTATGTACGTACATATGTATGTATGTATGTGTATGTATGTATGTATACATATATAAGTATGCACATATGCATGTATGTAACTATGTATGTATGTACATACACATGTATGTATGTATGTATGTATGTATGTATGTATGTATGTATGTATGTATGTATGTATGTATATATGTATGTATGTATGTATCTATGTATGTATGTATGTAATATGTATGTATGTATGTATGTAATATGTATGTATGTATGTATGTATACATGCATGCAAGAATTTATGTATGTATGTATGTATGTATTTACGTATGTATGCATGTATGTATGACCTATGTACATATGTATGTATGTATGTATGTGTGTGTGTGTTTCTATCAAAGATATAAACAAACAAAATAAAAAGAGAGAGAAAACATAGATACCAATGTACTTAAAAGGCCATGATGACCCATGAGACTGATTCGTTACATCATGTTTAGTTTATTATAGTATTTGATTATGAGAAAAGGAAAAAATCAATATTAATATCTAATGAAAGTTCCAAGGAGGTTATTACATTGATGGAGAAATAATTGGAAATCAAATAGAGAACTATTAGATCTTGGATGGCAAAGCTAATTCCTTAAGTGGTATAAAGAGTTTTCTTTAAGTAGTGGCAAATTAAAAGCATGGTGGAAGAGCTATAAGCATATTCCAACACTCCTCTCTCTTGAGTGTACTTGTTAGACATTGAAATATGATGGAAATCTTGGAAGATGGATAGAAAATAATAGAAATATGCATTGGAAGTCCAAAGAAGTGTGAGTGGGGTCTTTCAAACTCCTCATTTCTTAAAGATAGGATTATAGGTAAGATTGATGGATAGACTAGTAAGGAGTAGAAAGATTCACCAAGGGGATTTCTATCCTTAAAGCTATTGTGGATATATGGGAAGCAATGCATCTTGAAAGAAGGTAAGAAATAATTTATGTTCATCAAGATTGACTTTGATAAGGTGTATGATAGGCTAGAGTAGGACTTCATCCTCTAAACCTTTCTAGATTTGGACCTTGCTAGAGGTTTTTGTCACATGGTTTTGCACCATAATTGCAATTTATACCAACAAAATGAGTATTAATGGTAAGCTCATGGACCCCTTCGACCTCAATCATTCTAGCAAACAAGGATTCCAACTAATCCCCCTCCTCTTTGCTATTGCATTGGATGGTCTTTTTATCCTTTTTAAGGAGAATTCTTGGCAATGGGATATTAACGGGATTACACTTTTGGAGAATAAATCAATCGATCCTTAGTATTTTTATACATGGCACAAGAAATTTGATTATTGATTGAGGCTATTATGCTTAAAATCTATGGGATTTCCTCAATCATTTTTATAAGGCATTAAGTTATTGGATTAACCATAGGAGAATTATGGCTTTTACACTCATAAATCCACCAATACAATAGATTCTAGTCCAAGGATGCCAAATCATCATGCTTGAATGTATTATTTGACTCTTGTGGACCCTTATTGATTAGATCTCTTTCCATATCTAAGATGACATTGGTAACTAATAAGATCCAATTGAAGATGAATAGTTGGAGAGGATGTCAACTTAATCACATTGGAGAGTTATGTTTGTCAATACATTTATCATTCCCTTCACTCTTTCTTTTCTATGTTGGGTGGGTTAGGAGTTCTCAATGTTTTGAAGGTGGTGAATCTAGCTCAAAAGTGGTTGATTGAATCTTAGGTTCATCAAAGTGACTCCTTGGATAAGCTTACCATTAGGGATATGTATTTCTTCAATTCGAAAGATGCTCCACAATGGAAGGGGCATAACCTTATCTCTCTCTCCTTTTCTCACTCTTCAAGGTGAGTAATAAAGGTTTGGAGCTTATTGCCTCTATCAAGAAGTCTTAGAACAACAATATTAAAGACCATTTTGAGATGAGAAAGGCCTAGAGATGCACAACAAGAATAAGAGAAAGTGAATCTAGTTATTTCTCTATAGTAGGCATCGACCCAATTTTTGTGGAAAACTAACAACTTTCAACAAGTTTTGATTGAACGTATTCAACTCATAGATGGAACTTTGGAATTATGGGATAAATAGATGAGTTCAACTAGAAGAAATCAATCCTACCTCAATTTGAGTTATAAGGGCTCGATTCTTCTAATAAGGCATCCCCTTACTTGGGGGAGGAAGGACATCAAATTAATGAAATCTAGTGGCAATCTCCATCCTAAATGCTTGCTATGGATGAAGTGTAGTCTGATTTAGGAGGATGTGCCTATGCACATCGGGACGTAAATTTCCATTCAAAACTTGATATGAAATGGAGCATGAGTTGATCAAGAATCAGATGGGGTCACAAATTTTACAACCTATGGAATGTCCAAATTGAAGCCAGGAAATCATACTTCTTTGAATAATTCTTCATTTTGAGGAACATGGACAAAATGATAAATCTTAAAGGTTTAACACTGCCTCTCCTTCAAGCATGAGATGCTTGAGAAAAAGGGAGATGAAGGCAACTTCTTTCATTCGTGCCATAAAAACAGATAGAGTTGGAAAAGATTACAAAGAATTCTACATCACAACAAAAGAGTCACCTAGCAACAAGTCCTTCTCAAGGATTTAATCATATGCTCACATACCCTATGGAATTGATTAGAGGAGAAGCTCCCTAAAAGATTTGACAAAATAAGAATGCCATTACCTTTTGAAGTAACCCAATTGAGCCTTGGATAGTTGATCAACCTCGTTGGGCATGATCAGTCATCAGAAGAGTTCTCCCCCATTCCTCCACATTTTGACTTTTGTATTCGAGGGTAATTAGATGAAACACGAAAATATATCCCCCATCCAAGGAATATGGAAAGTCAAATCAAAAGGTGTGGAACATTGAATTATCTCTCTTTATATTTAAGTCAATGCTTTAGAAGGTAAGTCTTTCAACGAAATTACTCCTCATGAAGCAGTTTCCTAGATAGTACAATCTAGAATTATGACCATCAAACGACGATAGACAAGATGGCATTGAAATGTTGTTGAAGTTCAACGTTGAATTTTAAATCCTCTCCCCTCTAAGTCATCAAAATGTTATAAATGTTTAACGTGACGCATAATATAACTTTCTCTTTTAGGTTAGGTTCACATTGTTTTAACTGAAACACATCTATGTGACAATGTTTTTCACCTAGAACACTACATATCATGATATTTTGCCTAGAATAGCATTCCGTTCACACTTAAGGTTGGAATTTCTTTATCACAGATGAACTTTTGTCACCAAATGTGAACAAGAAGTTCAAATGGAACAATAAATAATAATAATGAAAGTGAGAGTTTCAAAAAATAAGGTAAAGAGATAGAAAAATGTTTTTTTTTTTTAATTCAAAAAGTGTACCACATGAGGTGCTTGAGTTTAAAACTTGAAGGATGGAACACTTGAGTTCCGGAGGGGGAGTGTAGAAACAAAAACTCAAAATGTGTTCCATGATGTAGCGAACTTGGAAAGCATGTTCCACCACCCATTGTGAATCCAGCCTTAATTTTTGGTTCTGATTTGTAAGTGCATATGGTTTTCATGGCTCAAGCATGGGAAAAGAATTTTTTTGAGATCTCGCTTTTGACCTAGCGATGGCCTTTTCGTAAAGCTCTGCATATCTATTTGCTGAAGAATTCCAGCTGAAATCCACCATCATAGCTTGTCTTACCAAGTCCTGCCACCATTCTTTTCTATGAGTGAAATAATGGAAAGCACGGTCTAGAGCAGCACCCAAGTCCTGTCAATGCTCAGATACAGTTTTAAGTTAATAATTGCAAAAAATATAAATAGCGCAAGAGAAAAATACATGATGCAGGATGTGCTAGTCAAAGAAACGCTTGGGTCCCGACCTTTTCGTGTTTGCCCGAAAAAGTGAATCCATTTCTGATCTGTTTAGGAATGGTATCATCATCGACGTCGAAAACACTGTTGATACACCCAAAGATATCAGTTTTTTGCACTCTTGATCGGGTTTAAAACCTCCTCGGGATTCTATATTGAAGGGATGCACGTCTTTTGTTTATTTCAGGTTAGTAAGGCTCCTCGTTGAATCCAAGAATAGATAATAAAGTTTTTAATGTTAGCTACTACATGAAATTACTAAACATAGCATATGTTTACTAGCATGTAATAAAGTATATCGTGACGTGCTAGTGCCATATCTATTGATATCTACTATAGCTCTGAAGTATAGCCTATAACACAAGAATAAAGATACAGAATTCAAAGCTAATGCACTGGATTGACAGTGGGCCAGTAACATAGCAGAGTTGTTTCAATAGAGCAGAAGTGCATCAATATGGATGAAATATCAGAGATATATTATTATTAGTATAATGGTCAGAAACGATAGCCTCCTTTTTTTCTCGCTATATTCAACCATATGGTTACTGCATACCTATCATTTAATCCACCTGTCTTTCGAGCAACTGGAATGGCTCCATAACGCATAGCAATCATCTGTGCAAGATAAACTAACTTATCATGTTATCTATTTATTGAAGGTCATAGTTCATTGTTCTTGAGTACCATAACACCTGTGTTAGTCCGCATGGCTCAAAAATGGAAGGTACGATGAAGATTTCAGATCCAGCATAAATGGAATGAGAAAAGGTTTCATCATATTTTACAATCAGTCGAATATGAGGATGCTGATAGAACTGTTGAGAAAGGTATTCAAACTCTTTCTGTCGAGAAAAGGCATCGCTAATTGTAAGTACTAAGAGGAAGTGAAAACAAGACAAAGAAACGTTTTAAAGCACCACAAATAAAATGCCCTGCAGGAAGGTGCGTGTTCCTTAGCTCTCAATGACATGATACCTGTATTTCATCAACTGGACTTGAGCCTAAAAGAACAAATTGTCCACCTCGTTCTAATGTATGGAAAATTGCATGACGAATAAGATGAACACCTTTTCCTGGAACCAATCTAGTCACGCAGCCAACCTGGATAATTTTAACATCAAAAGAATATGTCCAGATGTAAGTAAGGTTGCATTTGCTTCCATCTGCAAAGACACTGTAGCATTCAGCATTTAGACTTCTTCATTAAGCATGTCAAAAGTGTTTAAGGGACATCAGAAAGTGTAAGAACAAGTAACTAATTACCACAGTTCATCCACCATAATTGCAGTCGGATTTGAACTATGTGCAGCATTTGAAATTCAGGGCATTTTTTACATGCCCAGACTGATAAAATCATTGTCTTCTTAGAGTAGTGAAGACATAAATTGAAGTTTTTCTATGTGAATAAAACTTCATGGCTTACAAAATATCTTATATTTTTGACAAGTGAAATATACACGTGTGTATAAAGGGAAATTTGAATAAGGTTTTATAATTATAAAGGTTACCTATGGTGAAGTTGGTGCACAGTAGATGTGTCACAAAAGATGATAGGTTACTTTGAATAACCGAAATAGGGTTTATCCCCTACAATTCCTTCCCTTATTTCTAATTTTACTGAAGGAATAAAAATGAGACTTCATCTATTGAATGCCTTCTTCTTCTCCTTGAAGTTCTTTTTTCTTCTTCTTATGCATTGAGATTTTGCTTCTTGGTGAGGTTTCTCTTCTTGTTGGCTGTAAAGGATAGCACTATCATTAAGATACCTACAAAATATGGTTGGATCTATCGACTCAGCAGGTTTGTTCAAGATGTGTGAATAATCAAGACAAACTCAATCGCCTGAATAGATTGAATAGATGGAGTGCACAAAAGATACTGAAGGTGAAAATGGAAGGACTTCAAAGGGATCTAAGAATAGATCTAAAATTAGATCTGAATGCTTTCATTATGAAAATAAACCAAAGTATTTATAAATAATTTATATCCTCGTTTATCTTTGACAATTGTCCTTATCATAGTAATCCAACACAATGAGCTCTTTCTTCAGAGATCTTGAGAATAGAATATGAGACTTTTTATCTCTTACTATGCATCTTTGTCCACTAGATATGGTTACAAGATTTTACTTCATGAGTGTCAGACTTGAGATAAGTTTCTCTCCCATAGAAGGTGCATACAAGATGTTTGTAAACATGTATGGATCTCTGCCTGTAGGAGTGAGTTGAACCACTTTAGCTTTGTGTGTTTGAACAAATGATTGGCTTACACGGAGGATTTGTAGAGAAGTCAATGAATTAATCCTTTTCTTTGCAAATGTGTTTTCATTATCAAAAATCCTAGTAGTAGAAGAAGATGCTCAAATTCATCTTCCTTTTTCTATTTATCTTGCAAAATAGTGCGTCAAAGACATAATTTTCAGTATCTACTTCTTCAAGAAAATTGAAAACTTCTAACTTCTTCGTTCCATAGTCTACCTTTTGTTTTTCCTCTTCAATTAGGTTTCCTAAATTGTTGGAATTCTTGGTTTCCTTTGTTGGAACAAGTCCATGGCAAGTCCAAGTGATTGCTTGGGTCATCAAAAGGCTTAGAAATTTAAAGGAAATGTAAACTCCTTGTAGAGTTCACTTGTGAACTACCTCTTGTAATTTCTAAAGACTTTACTTGATGTAAAAGTAAAGGAATCTAAGTGGTTGAGTTCACTTGATGAAAAAGGAAAGAAAAGCCACGAATTTTGATTAGGTGAGTAGGAGAATCAATCACCAAAAGATTGGAGAGTGATTTTAGGCAAGATTCAAATTCAAATCTTGGCTCCAAAGATGACTATAAATACATGGCTCTTTAGTCGCGTTTAGAAGACCTCCATGAGCTGAGCTTTATGCCATATCAAGGTGTGGTTTCAAGGCACACATATGTATCAGTAAGTCCATTGTATTTTACAATCAATATACTTTCATTTTCATGATCATTTGAGTTCATATTTTCATGCTCTTGTGAAGTGTACTATTCACTGCCATATCTCTCAGTTTTTTTAGTCAGATTGCAGAGATGATTTCTCTGAGCTTGGTGCATCATTTTCAGTGATTCAACTTGATAAAGTTAGCTGTCTAAGTCTACTATATACTCACAAATTTTCATTCTAATTGGATCTGTCAATCCTCAGCTATGTTCATTTGAAGTCGACTATATCGTTTCATTTTCTACTTCTGTGTCAGCACTCTCTCAAAATAGTCATTTTCTCAGATCTGTTTCTCAGTGTGAACTTCACCATTTTCCATGATTCAAAGCTTCTTAGAATCAGCACACTGTCTAGTATATTCATACAAAATTTCATAAGCATCGGATTTTTGAATCGCGAGATATTGCCATTTTTCTGCTCACGGGTTTGAGTACTGCTACAGCCCGTGAAAATCGGGATGGTCCTATGACTTGCTAAGTTCTGTTCTCCTTGTGTAGTCCATTTTTGATGAAATAACTCTTGATTGTTAGCTTATTAAGCTAATAAGGGTTCCCCAAAAGGAATCAAGTCAATTGCTTCTCTGGCCAGAGAATTGTTCAAAACTTTGGACAGGTGTATGAACATAAATAGTGAGTTCAAGGTTGGACAACATGGGAGATGGATTTCCTTCATCAATTGACAAATCGAACAGAGGTAACTACTGAACCTGGTCATTAAGGATGGAAGCTTATCTTCAAAGAAGGAATTTATATGGTTATATAGCTGGAGATGAAGTTATGCCAAGTTTCAGGAACAAAGGTCAACCAACACAAGAAGAGCAAGAAAGATTGAGCACATAGTGCTCCAAGGATGCACTTGCAAGGTCTTATCTGCTCAACTCTATCTCAGATTTTTTGTTGCCTCACATTAGAAGTTGAAAAACATCTCAGGAAGTGTAGAATGCACTTGAAGCCTTCTTCTCTTCAAGTACAAAGGACAGAAAGCATCAACTATGGCTAGACTTCACAACTCTCAAGAAAGCTGCCAAACAAAATGTGACTGAGTTTGTCACAAAGCTCAAGGACATAGCAGATCAGTTGGGAAGCATTGGAGAGGTAATAGATGAAGAACAAATTGTAAGGAAGGTCATCAATGGCTTGAAGGAAGATGACAAGTGGGAAGCATTCACCACAGCTATGGATCTATACATGGATATGCATGTACCAGATTTCAACACACTCATAGAACTACTACTTACTCAAGAGGCCAAGCTTATCAAGAATGGAAAAAGCTCCAAAGGTAATCAATCTTCAACTTTGTATACTGATAAAAGCAAGTCAAAAGAAAACAAAGGAAGAGGAAAGAAAGTGGATGATGAAGAAGGTACACATCAAGCTAATTATGCAGGTAGAGGAAGACATGGTAGAGGTAGAGGGAGAGGACGAAGACAAGGGAGGGGGAGATCCCAAGACTCTAATTCATGCTCTATTTGTGGATTAACTAATCATACAACTGAAAATTACTTTCGGAATTCCAAGAATCAAAGAGGCAGAGGCTACAATAGAGGAAGTTATGGCTACTCAAGAGGAAGGTTCAACAATTAACATGGCAACCATAACAATTACAACCATTCAAACTATCAAGGAGACAATAGAGGAAGAAGAGACTTCAATAACTACAGAGAAGACTCAAATCAAGAGGACTCATTGCTAATCATGAATATGACCATGCCACAAGGTAAATCTGATGAGCATGTTTTCTACATAGATTGAGGTTGTTCCAATCATGTGCCAGGAAATGTGGCCCTCCTATCAGATTTAGAAGATCCAAGGAACAAGCATGAGGTACAAACAGGAGATGATACAAGACACCTTGTGGAGAAAATAGAAAATGTCAAAGCACCTCATGGAAACATCAACTTACTCAATAAGGTACTCTATGTCCCTACCATTACAAAGAATTTGATAAGTGTTGGGCAAGGTTTGCAAGTCAGGTTCACAAAAGCAGGAGCATTTGTTGAAGATCCACGTCAAGGATTCAAGAGAATTGCAAAAGGTGAAAAGACAGGTAGATTGTTCATATTTGAATTACAAGACACTAGAAAAACGATGTACCCTCTACATCCACTCTACCAGAAGGAGAGACACCTCAGGACAGACGGCACGAGAAAGCTCCAGTGACAGATTGACTTCATAGTTTCTATTTCCATTTAGTTTTCTAGCTTCTTTTTAACAAAGTGTTGTAGAAACGTTGTATCTTTTGAAATTGGATATATCAGAACATCTATTTTTGTATATATAGCCATTTCCTTCTTGTAATGTAATAATTGTAAGTTACTATATCTCTCCGAGACGGAGAGACAACAGTGGCGAGCAACCTGATGTATTAAGCTAAAGAAGACAAAGAACACAAAACTGGATGTCTGGTGGCAAAGTACAGGTAATGGGCACCAAGAGGCCCAAGTGCAGAATTTGGGCACCAGGTGGCCCAAGTGGTGAAATTGGGCGCTATGAGGCCCAAGTGCAGAAAGTGGGCGTCACCAGGCCCAATTACAGAAATTGGGCGCCTTGTGGCCCAAGTGGCAAAATTGGGCGCAAAGTGGCCCAGGTGCAGAAATTAGGCACCATGACGCCCAACTCTTGGCCCAAGTGGCAAAATTGGGTGCCAAGTGGCCTAGGTGCAAAAATTGGGCACCATGACGCCCAAGTCTTGGATTTGGGCGCCATGGCGCCCAAATATTCAAAGAAGGCGCCGGAAGGCCTGGACATCTGGCGAGACCTGGAGAGCTGGAATATTGACAAAGGAGACTGAGGGGGACAAGACCACTCATCACATGATGACAAAGTCTTGTACCTGAGCACCACCTTGTCCTACCCACTAGCAAATGTAACTGCCTATGCAATTACTTCCCCATAACTCCTTGTAACAAACTCTTCTCTCAGTGGTAGCCTACCTTATTCTATAAAAGGGGAGGCACCTCCACACATCGAGGGGGAGAGAGGGACACCCAGATACACATCTAGATACAAGAGCACAGAGCACCATTAGAACAACACATCAGCACATAGTAGTAGAAGGGTGTGGAGTGATAGAGAGGTTGCTCAGGTCTTACCATTAGTTAAAGAATTCAGCCTTGCTCACGGACCTGCATCCTACTAGCGGGTGCTAGTGTGAGGAGTCCTGGGGGGTGAGAAGACGAGTCACTAGCTGATGGCTATTGCCTCATGTGTATAAGCTTTGGATTTAAAGATTAGTGTTGCTCGTCTCATGTGCCTTGTTCCATTGATACATTGCAATAATTTATAATTGGGGTTTTGTTTTGTAATACTCCAGGAGTAGTGCATTTTGCATTCCCAGTATTCACATCTCTCATTTCACCGCCTACAATGGCACACTTATTGCATCCCTTATGGAGATCTCATGAGGCCATCGTGGATGAGGAGCTCTTGAGCGAATGGAACACATGTATATAGGCTTTATCGAGATGATGTAGAGTTTCGACTTTAGTTGGAGAGATAGCTCTTGATATTCCAAAATGGTGGTGGCCATTTTGGAAAGGATATGGCTTGTTTGAGAATTGAGCTTTGAGATCTGCTCAGTTGTGACCAGTATCATGGTGGGAGATATACGTTACTAGTGCTCCTCGGTTGGTAAGTACTAAGTCAAAAGTCTTTAGTGTTCTATATGACATGTGCTAAATATGTCTTATAATTTATGTACTAATTATTTTTTGAATTATGTTGTAATGCAAAGAGAGTTAGCTATTTGTATCCTTTCATAGGACCGTAGAATTGGAGCACATGGGCCCTCTTCCATACAAAGAAGAGGAACATATTATCTACAGTGCACTTGGAGCGGCTAGTTTATTGCCACTGCAACTTGTGTCTCTTCGAGAGTGGCGGCCATACAGGAGATATGAGGGAGGTCAGTGTGGATACAGTAGATATAGAGAAAGTGAGAGATATCCCAGATATTCCTCTAGAGGATCTGAACTTATATACTATGCTGGACCATGAGTTTACCTTACCTGAGCATGATATGAGATCATCTCGCAGACACAGAGGACCTAGGGGTAGTGGTGGCGCATTCACTAGCAGCCGACCACATACCACTACTACTAGGGATGATGATGATGATGATGATGATGATGATGAGAGTGATGATTTGTCATCTGACACCATGTCATAGTGATAAGAGTTTGATTATTGACATTTGAGACTTTGACATTTCACATTTGACATTTGATATTTCATGATATGTATTTACTATTGTGATGATAGTGGACACTTATCACGACTCATTTGTGACTTTATACTTATCATTTGCCACTTATGATTTATGCCATGACTCATGACTCATATGATTTATCATTTGTCATAGTGATTCTGTATGTTTTTATTTTGATGTATGAACGATGATATGATCATATGACATGTATGGTGCCAGGTGTTATCATTTATGTTATGAATCATGATGTTTATTGTAATTTGTTAAAAGTTAGAAACTAGAAACTTGAAAGTTAGGTGTTAAATGTTATGATCATTATGTTGTTAGAATCTAGATGATGATGTTATGATTATTGATTTAAACTTATAATTTATGATGTATCATGATTCATGTGACATGTTAGATGCTATATAATCATATCATTGAATGATAATTGATGGATGTAACATGTTAAAACTTTAATATTATGATCATGTGACATGAATGATGTAATGAGTGATCACTAACCAGTCATCAGTCCGAAGTCGTGAGTCGTGACTCATGACTCACGAGTCACGACCAAGTTAGATTGATAATCTCTATTATATATGATATATCTTATATTGTAATATGTATTTTATGGTATATATAGTCATATCCCACCTTATTACATATCATAGAACCCAAAATACCTGAAAAATACATATATAAATTTTGAAAAATAAATAATTTTATCGCAACGCCCAGGTCTAGACGTTGCCCTCGTTGCTAACCCGTTGCCATTGGCGTTGCTAAAACGTTGCTTTCCACTATGCATATGTCATTAGATCCTTACTCATAAGTAAGGCTTCCATTCTCATCACCCAAGCAGGATAGTTATCTCTGTCCAATTTGTCAATAGAGATGTGATCCACCATGGTCTTCTTACTTCTGCTGCAACTTGTGAGTTTGAAGTTAAAGAATGTTACCTTTGTAGATATTTATCCTTGAAGATAACCTCATAGTACTTCTTAATGCCTTTTGTTGTTGAATGCTTCAACTTTCACCTTCCCACTAAAAGCTTCTTCAAACTTCTTGTATCCGCACCTCCTTTTACGCTTAAGGACCTCTGTGCTCTGATATCACTTGTTGAGGTCTTCGAGCACTAATACTACTTAAGATCTTCCAGCTCTCAAAATGCTTGTTGGTGTGTAATATGAAAAACACCACAAGAACCAAGCTAATGTGATATTAGAACACCTCTATAATCACCAATAGCTTGGTGATACTAAACCTCAAACCTTGAGAAAAATGGAATTAATTTTGATTTCATTCCGGTACGTTTTCGATGACTTTACGATTTCTTTCCAGTGGTTTATGGTTTCCTTCCGGTGGTTTGCGGTTTCCTTTCGATGGTTTACGGTTTTTTTTCGGTGACTTTCCGGTGTCGAAACCTCTCAAGAATCACACAGTCTAATGTCTTTCTGTTGGTTTACCAGCTGTGCTTCCACTTGTACAAATGCTCCTGAATTCAAGAATTGCGTAATCACCGGGATTCTGATAACATAATTGTTTTTCTAGTTTACACGATATTACAATTGTGAATTTGTCCCTTCACATAGGCATAGGTTTCTGAATATCTAACTTCTATAGCTCTTAGTCCTTCTCGTT
The DNA here is from genome assembly GCA_020310875.1 of Ceratopteris richardii. Classification (NCBI taxonomy): domain Eukaryota; kingdom Viridiplantae; phylum Streptophyta; class Polypodiopsida; order Polypodiales; family Pteridaceae; genus Ceratopteris; species Ceratopteris richardii. Next base: position 105,456,113 of record CM035410.1, read on the forward strand.
GATGTCTTCTTGTCTTCATGTCTAATTAGTGAGTGAAGCCTCAACATGGATGGATGGATAGATAGATAATAGATAGATAGATGGATAGATGGATAGATAGATAGATAGATAGATAGATAGGTAGATAAATAGATAGATACATACATACATGTATACATACACAGATACATAGAAAAATAAATGGATATAGAGATAGATAGATATATAGACAGAGAGATAGATAGATAGATAGATAGATAGATAGATAAATAGACAAATAGATACTGTGATAGATAGGCAAATAGATAGGCAGATAGATAGACAAACAGACAGATAAACAGGTAGATAGATAGATAGATATATAGAGGGAGAGAAAAATAAAATAAAAATTGGATAAGTAGATAGATAGATAAATAGATAGATAGATAGGTAGATACATAGATAGTCACATAAATAGAAAGACAGACAGAGAGATAAATAGATAGATAGATAGATAGATAGATAAATAAAAATATAGAGAGATAGATAGAAAGACAAATAGATAGCTAGATAGATAGATAGATAGATAGATAGATAGATAGACAGACAGACAAACAGACAGAAAGATTGATTGATTGATAGATAGGTAGGTAGATAGGTAGGTAGTTAGGTAGTTAGGTAGTTAGGTAGACACATAGTTCAAAGAGAGTTTTAAAAACGAGTTTTAAAAACGGGTTTTAAAACGTTTAGTACGTAGAGTACTAAAAAAATGGAAATAAAAAACAAGTATTATATTTTGTCGTAACATTTCAATTTTTTTTTTCTCTAATAATCCATGAATAATGTATATCTAACACTCATTTACATATCTAGTGCTAAAAACACATAAAAAACTCTATCTACTACCACTACAATGATCTGGAGTTAGGAAGGTCCAAAACGAATTGGGTTAAAGTAAACAAAAAATGGGAATGAAGTCTTAAACAAAGGATTGATGAGCTTAAAGCACATTAAAACTCTTAAGACAATGCATTTAGAGTGATAGAGTCAAGAATGGATAAAAATAATGTCAACAATTTAATGGTCTTGACTCCTTGCTAAATGAAATATCTTTTAAAATCAAAATAGGAACTTTTTTCTGAACCAGATAGGAGGGACTTTTGGTTCAGAATTTAGTAGAGAAGGAAAGAAAACCTTACATTCTCATAATTTTGTTCATGGATGGTCTTTAAAAAAAAAATATTAAAAAAAAAATAAATCCAAAAAACATATTAGGACGTTCGGAATGTCCGAACGTCCAAACATTCTAAACGTTTTTTTATTTTTTGAAAAAAATGCGTTTTTTTAACTATGGGTAGATACATAGACCGACAGGCAAATTGATAGATACATATATAGGTAGATTGATAGGTAGATACATTGATTGATGGATAGATAGAGAGAGAGAGAGAAAAGAAGAAGAAAGAAGAAAGTGCTTTTACGTCTATTAGGAGGCCAAACTCGGCCTATGAGACAAATCAATGTACATGGGTGTATCTTCTATCAATCGGAAAAGATAAAAGTGCCATGTAATATCTGTTGTGGATTTGTTTTAGTTTGTTGATTGTGGATTGTAGGTTTTGGGAATAGGGGGGGATGATCCTCCCTGCTCACGTTCTTGTACAACATTTTTTCATCATGTAATAAAGTGAGAATTCCCACAAAAAAGAAAAAAAAGGGGGGGGGGGAAAAAAAATAAAATAAAAATAAAAAATAAATAAATAAAATAAAAAAAAAATAAATAAATTATAAAAAAAAAAAAATAAAAAAAAAATATATATATATATATATATATTCTCAAAACCATGTGCAATTAGATAGGCATGTATCTTCTCATACCAAGCACATGGTGCTTGCTTTAAACCATAGAATGCCTTCTTTAACCTGCACACCTGATTTTCATGCCCTTTCTGCACAAAGCCACGGGGCTGAAAAACATACACTTCTTCATGCAAATCACCATTCAGAAATGCGGTTTTAATGTCCACTGATGTACATTCCAACCATGATGGGCGGCAAGTGCGCAGATGCTCCGAACAATAGTCATACGGCATGTAGGTGCAAAGGTCTCATCAAAATCAATGCCTCTTTCTTATGCCTAACCCTTTGCAACAAGCCTAGCCTTATGCCTGTCAACCGTTCCATCATGCTCACACCTCAGCTTGTAAACCCACTTAGTTCGAATGGCCTTCTTGCCATGAGACAAGTCACATAAAGACCAAGTACCGTTCTTCATTATAGCATCATATTCAGATTGCATAGCAACCATCCAATTTTCTGAATTTTGTGCTTCATCAAATGAAACAGGCTCATTCTCATCACAGAGACTAGATGCAGCCATAGCATAGCAATATGATGCAAAAGAGGCAAAATGAGATCCAGATCGAGTACGATATGAAAGAGGTGCATCTAATTTGCTGTCACTCAAGGTCTGCACCATCTATTTTGGCATAGTTTTTGCCTCCTCAATGTCAGCTCTCTCATCAATAAGTGCATCATGTAAATCTGCATCAGAAATGGGATGATCTGCATCATCACATGAAACCTGCAAAGGCTGAGAAGTTGCCTCATTAGGACCAGCACTAGACTGTCCACTTGTAAAAAGAGGAAAGTATCATACATGTCTTTGGAGCTAACAGATGTCTCCTTAGTACATGAAAGCAATGGCTGAATAGCATCTTCCACAAAACATCACGGCTAACCAGAATGCGTTTAGTCTGCGGATGATACAGACAATAGCCTTTACTTTCAGAACTGTTACCAACAAAAATACATTTTACTGCTTTATCATCCAATTTTCTGCAATGTTATTCAGGCACTAATGCATATGCCAAACAACCAAAAACACACACATGAACAACAGATGGCTTGCGATCATGCCAAGCCTCATATGGAGTGATAGACTGCAGCACTTTAGTGGGACACCTGGTAAGTACATATGCTGCACACATGACAGCCTCAAGCCAGAAACTATGTGGTAAAGCCAAACTCTTGACCATACATCTCGCCATCTCCATGAGTGACCTGTTCTTTCGTTCAGCAAATCCATTTTGTTGAGGTGTATACGACACTGTACACTGGTGTTTTATCCCACGTTCAGCCAGAAATGCATTAAAATCAGAAGACATATATTCCCCCCTCGATCAGAATGGAGGGTGCCCATTTTACATGCTTGCAAATTTTCAGCCAAAACCAAAAACTGTTTGAAGCACATGAACACTTCAGACTTTGCCTTCAATAGATATATCCATGCATGCCTAGAAAAATCATCAATGAAAGTCACGAAGTTTCCAAAAGAAGGTGTCTGCATAGGACCACAGACATCACTATGTACAAACTGCAATTTCTGAGTAGCCCGAACCGAACCATCTTTTGGAAAGGACGAACGCTGCATTTTGCCCAAAATACAGCCTTCATAAACATGTTTTCAAGGTGCCTCAAGTTTGGGCAAAGAGGACACCATTTCAGATTTCTGCAGGCGTAGCAAACTAGCAAAATTCAGATGACCAAAGCATGCATGCCAAAGCTTTGCATCTGACATAGCCTGAGAATCATGTACTACACATGCCGAATCATTCACAGATCTTTCATAGTCTATGAGCTTATACAACCCACGATATAAAATGCCAGAAGCAATAATCACGTCGCCATTTGATAGATCATGAACTATACACCTGTCATCAATAAATTTCACTACCAAGCCAATCTTGGCTAATGCAGAAACTGATAACAGATTTTTCTTGATCCCTGGCATAAACAAAGCATCTGACAAAGTGAAAGAACTACCATCGGTAGTAGTCACAATGATCTTACCAACTCCCATAACAGGATAAGAGGAGTTTGCATATGTGACAGTATTCCCTGTAGCGGAAGGCTCGAGTGAAGCGAAAAAAACTGCGCTGCGAGGTAATATGTTTGGTCTCCCCACTGTCAAAGTACCAAACATCTGAGTCTAGTGAAGACATGTACTTCTCATAGAAGATGGGTCAAAACTGCAAACAGTAGTAAACGCCCAGTCTCCTTCGTGCACAAGATTAGCAGACTCTGTTTTTGGAGTAGATGCCTCTGCAGCAACCATTGCAACAACCATTCCTGCCTCTTTTTTTTTTGCCTCTTTTGCAGCCAGTTTAGGACAGTTCTTTATGATATGATCATTTCCTTTACAATACTTGCAAAACAATTTCTTCTTTTCTGATTCCTTTTCATCTGTCTTTCCTCTTCGATTGAGAAGAATTAGCAGATTTCTGCTTACTAATTGAAGAGCTCCATTTTCATTTGCCTTTCTGACTAGCCAGGAAAGCTTGATCTTCAACTTGCATAATGGACCTGTTCTTCCTGCAACAAAACAAAGTGTATTCCAAGCATCCTTAGCTATTCTACAAGAGCGAATGTGAGGAATAATGGCACGTTTGACAGACAAAGCTATCAATTGATGTGGCTGAGCATCTCTGCCATCCCAACGAACCTGCTCTGCAGTAGGTGCAATAGAAACCACAGCAAGAACAGGAATATGCAGATTATCATCATCTTCGATACCTTCTGCATCAGCTTCAGTACGTGCAGTTGTAACAGTTGAAGGTGTGATAGGACGTTTTTCGACACCCTGCACAATGTTCCACATTCCTTTTGTAACCAATATATGTCCCATCGTATAAGCCCACAACGGGTAGTTGTTACCATCCAACTTATCCTCAACAGCCAACATACGAAATACATCACTGCTTTCAGCCATGGCCATGGCTGATGATTAAAATACCTTGATGCAAAAAATTGACTGTATCTCAAAAAGTTGAATGGAATTGCCCATACGAGTTCTGCTAAACCTGTAGAAGACTTCGAGACGCTTATACGGGCGAACCGAAACTGGTATATACCTTTGGCACAAAATGACGAAATAGCCTGCACAAGCATTGCGATAGTGCGTTCGAAGGCCGAAACGAGCTCTGAAACACCCTGAGTATGCCCACCAAATTTCGTGCGAATCTGAAACCGCAACCGGAGAGGTGTCGACGACTCTCTAGATGAAGCGACGACCTTCTCTTATACCAATCGTTGGAGTTAGATGTCTGCGGAAGCACACGAACAACACAAGGAAGAAGAAGAAGCTTGGATCACAGCACACAATACTGAATGTATTACTAGAGAATGTACAAAGATAAGTAGCCCATTAGGGCAATAGGCATATATACAAGCCGGGGGGAAAAAACCTCCTAAAGAGGGAAAAAAGTGCCCCGGCGGTCTTGGAGTGTTCACACACATCACTACCTAAATATATCAACAATAAGAGTATGCATTAATAATTTTTTACCATATTTGACCAAACCATTCCTCGAAAATGGTTAGATGATGAAATTAGGGTTTGGAGCACAATTTGGCATTGTTTCCAACAATTTGCACAAAACCTACCCCATCTATACTATTAGTCCCCACCATTTAGATATGAATCTTTTAAAAATCCCCTATGTTAAAAATTAAATTTGCTCCATTGTGCATGAAAACTTTACTCATTTCTTTTCCGTTGTTATTGCTTGGGAACATGGAGTTGGAGGGTAAAAGGTTAGCTAAGGATGGGAGGTCAAAACGAAGAAAGATGATAGATGCTGAGATTGCCAAGTTTGAGGCATTTAGTGAATCCAACCATATTCAGAGGAGCCTTGAGTTGAGGAAGAATCGCAAATAGGAAGAATACTTAGTTATTAGAAGTCTCCCTTGCCTACACCAAGGGCTTTTGAGCTAGAAGAAGTGATAAACGTAACAAGTATGTGTTTGACTTGCTTAAATAAAGGAAATTAAGAGATTTCGTACCTATGCGTAGGAAGACTGATGGTGGTTTGACTAAGAGTCCCAATGAGAACTTGCACATTCAATATTAGTTCTTTACAAATGTTTCCTTTGGTATTCTCAAGAGGGGCAGTTTACCTAGCAAGCTAATGTTAAAATTGCTCTCCTAAAAGAGAAAAATATCGCTTATAAAATGGTTAGGTTGTTGGACTTGCCCCTCTTTGCTGATAAAGTCAAAGAAACCATTAGTAATTTGAAGTCTTATGAATCTCTTGGGCTTGATGGTTTTTAAAATGACGTCTTTAAAGAGTAAAAGACTTAATTGCTCCTTATGTGCTCCTTGTGTGGCAAGAAGCTACTAAACTTTGTACCTCCCCTTTTATGGGTATCATAAGCTTATACACTAAGAAGGGTCTAAGGATGATATAGGAAGTTGGAGAACAATCACTTGTCTTACTTCCATTAACAAATTCTTTGTCTCCATGTTGGCTAGATTCCGCAATCTGATCATGGACTGAACATGCTTAAGTAAAAAGATTTTATTGAAAATAGATTTCGTTCTTGATTAATCATGCTTTGAGAGGGATTAGAGTATGCTCCGAGGTTGACCAAAATCTATTTTTTTAAACAAAATTAATTTTGATTAGGAGTATGATAGAGTTTAGTGGGAGTTAATTATGCAATCTTTACATGATGTGGCTTTGGGTAGAAGATTCATCAGATTTGTGCAAATTCTATTTGGAAATACATATGTTAAAGTTTCCCTATATGGTGAACTATCTAACCGTATTTTGCTGCAAATATCTATTAGGTAAGGGTGTCCTCTTGCCCCGCTGTTGTTTATTACTGATGCCCTTGGATGACTTATCCAAGATACCTACACAAAGGTAACATCAAAGGTATAAAGATCTACGATCATCTCTTTTTCCTTTTATCTGGGAATGTTTTTTGACGATATTAATTCTTTGATTTTGGATGATTATGTCTTTTCTAGCAATTTACTATATTGTCTCACCATTTTTTGTCAAGCTGATGGCTCTCTGCGAAATCACAGAAAACAAGTTTCAAGTCTTCAAGCAGATGCGTTATAGATTGTGTTGAGAATCTTGGTTGCGAAGTTATTGAGGAAGGTTAAGTTTTCAGATTGGTTGAGGTTCTATAGGGATTCTGACTTCTGACTTATGATGGGAATCTGACATATGACGAGTAAGGAAAAACATTTTTGATGTTTTCTGACGCGACCTAAATTTTTTTCAAAAAGATATGAAATACAGACATATAGATCACTACTTCATAGTTATAGAAACTCATAGTAAAGAAATCTATAAATTGTAATTTGAATTTGATTCTTGATGCATCATGCATCCATAAACTAGAATCATGTATACATAATACATGATAGATCATGACTGAATGATTCTATACATTGTAATTCATGCATGAAGCATGATGCATCATGCATATATGAATTGAAATAATGTATATGCATGATGCATCATGCTTCATATGCCTTCAATAAAAAATGTAAGGGCCAAGGCACGATTCAGAGAATAGTATATCTTACATCATTTATCATTCATCTATGTCTCCCCTTTAGGCTTTCACATATTTATCTTTACACTATAATATCATCATCATATTCCATGCAGCAGAACAGTACATCATATTCGTTTGTACTTCAGACTACAATATATCATCATATCCATATTCCACCATATCATCATCATATTCATATGTAGTATACACTGTAGTCTGTAGTATGTACAGATCAGTACAGTATATCATACATGGATCATACACATATGAACGGTTCTGAAATGATAAGAACACTGCAGTCTACAAAATGCTATAGCCTATCATGATATATATTCAGCATTGCAAAGAAGTAACAGACCTAAGAGTCAAGACTACAATCTACAGTGGATTTGTGCTGTCTGTATGGTCTAGGCTGTAGCTAGAGCCTACAATGCAGGGCAGATGGGGGCTTTTCTGTGCTCATAAAAGTGAGACAGCATCAAATAAAACCTCAGAGCAAGCATATGAAAAATGAATATAGGCTGGGACACCTGCAATGGTCACGTCAGGAATGGATTTCCGATGCCAAGTCAGTATCAAGTCAGGAACAAGTCAGGAAAAAGGTAGCTGACATGTCAGAATCCAACAATGGCTCAAAGACTGGATTGGGTGCCTGATAGATTTAGGAAGCAGATATTCAGGTGGTATGCTTTGCAACCTAACATTGGTGATAGGCCACATGTACTTGATCACTATATTCTCCCTAGCCATGCTCTCCCCCCACGAATTTCAACCTACTGGAAGTCAGATGATATGTGCCTTTTGGAATGCCTGGATGAACATCAAGAACTTTATCTTTCCTAAAGAAGTGATCAGTAATCCCTCTTTCGGCTTGCATGGTTCTATCTGGTTTGGGTGGATTACTCAATGTTGTCAATTCATCCCTACCATCAGGGCTCGTAAGTACTTTCAAATTGGTATTAAGCCTTGGAAATATGCATGTCCTTGTGCACCATGGCAATTGGACTGCTAAGAGGGCTTCAAAGGCTGGTTTTGGTGATGGTCTTTGTCAAAGACACAAGCAGCCTGAAGATACGACACATTTTCTTTGGATGCAGCAAGATTGCCTGTCTGATGGATCTACTATATCAGGGGTGCAAGGTTCGTCATCCTCAGAAGTTTCATGTCAATGAGTTCTTGCTGGGGGAATGTTTCCACCTGAATCTTCCTCCGTGGATTCTCTGGAGATGTGAATGTTTGTGGCACTGCTTGGACTCAAAGAAACGAGTCCATCTTTCAAAGGAAGTTAAAGGATAAAGCTATGTTCCTTCACATTTTTAAGAGAATTTCACAGAAACGTGTTAATTGTGTTGCTGATGTGCGCTAGGGGTTTCTGCTGAGGGTTTTCAATAAATGGAGGGATACTCTCTTTTTCCTGTATTCTCCTAAGAGATTCGTTATGACTCAAACAATCTCTGAAACGTAGTGCCTCTGGATTGTTTCTCTGACTCCAGTAAGATGTATGGGGCTCCTCCGGTTTCTGTTATGCCTTACTGTATGGAACACCTCTGGTTTCTGTATCCTTTTGATTGGGGAGCCTCAACCCATCTGTTTGAGGGCTTTGTAACTTTGTCCTTTATTGACATCATGCTTTTGTTGTTTTTGTCGTTGTTGTTCTTCTTCTTCTTAAAGAAAAAGGATTGAGCATGGCAGTACATGGAAGAAATGACAGACTTAGCTTAACTTAGGATTTTAACTTTTCAATTTGAAATCTGTGCATGTAGTGGGACACTGTCATCTGAACAGAGGGAGGAGTACTCACATATACAAGTGTGGTGGCCCTGCATATTTCTCAGTTAAAATATTGCAACTGTTTACACCTCTTATTGGTGTTATGCCCACACAGGCAGTTGTGCTATTTCAGCCTATCCTTTAAAGCATCATCAACCTTTCCTTTTTCTTCTCTGCCTATCCTCACAAAAGTAAACTTCCCATTTTCACATTGATAATCAAATCCGTGTATCTGCTATCCCTCCTTATATGAAATTTTCTTGTCACCCTTAGCTTTTCTTCTTTTGCCTACACAAGCTTCATGTTTAAACCTCTTATGTGCCTATGATGCTCTAAAACTTCTAGGTTGACCTTACAGGGCAGTAGTTTTATTTATAATTCTTCAATGGTGTTGTGCGGAAAGTAAAATTCTCATAACCATCAGATTCCAGAGAATGCGATAATGTTGAAAATGTAATCATTGAGATGTGAAGACATGAATTATCACTTAAGGCCTACGTGCTTTTCCGTGTCTACTTTATGAGCTGGCCATGAGCCATGTTTTATTACTATTCTCTGAGTCTATTTAATGAATTATTTTGGAAAGCTTAATATAAAACATGACAATTTCACTATAGATTCTGTGTAAGAATACCAAACAATTGGAGAAAGGCAGTTGATCTTACGATGGGTCTCTCTGAATCAAGACCTGTTCCAGAAAGCATTAATACTGATCTTAGAGCTGCTTTATTTACTGCCTTGCCATCAATGTCATTAGTACTATATTGCTGAGCAATGTGCAAGTCAGTTGCTGGATTCCACAAATCGGTGTCAATACCATTCAGTATCCCAAAAACCTTATGGTTTTGAGCCATAAGTGTTAAATGTAGGCCTTTGCCTCCCTGCGAGAACATTTAAATCATCATTCTTTCAGCCTATGTTAGCATGCAGCAAACATTTCTATCACAAGAAACAGCTGTTTCTGGCTCATTTATGGTAGGAGTTTAGTATTAGTAGAAAAGGAAATTTCTTTAATACCTCAGAGCTCTGCACTTCCTCAGCATAGGTGGGAGATACAGTGGTTACTATGTTTGAGAAAATGATAGCTCCCTGTTGTTATACAATCCAAAGAGCATTCAATACCCTACTATCATCAACAGAGTTTTACTCCTATGAACTCAATTTCAATTTCTAAGATGAAATAATGTGTGGTGTAAAATTCATATGATTTAGCTTAGGATTCCAATTACAGTACAAATATTTCTTACACCCTGTTCTCAGAATCATGTGCGGAGATAGTCTCTGTCAAACGGTTAGAAATTTTAACAACGATATACATGTTATCAATTAGAAAAGTGCACAGTTACCTTCAATAAATTTATTTGATTGTGGATGAAATTATCTTGCATTCTGTCTGCACGATGCATACGCTTAGGATCTAACCCACAGGAAGTAAGAGCAGCTGGGTTTTCTCTGCCCTGATATTCAAAATTGTGGCAAGTGAAAGCAATCCTTGCTGAGTCCAGCCCCTGGGGAACATAAATTTCCCAGTATAATGGAGCCTAGAAATACATGAGAGTCAGTAAATATGAACTTAGTGAAGAAAAAACTAACATCTATACTTAGAAATAGAGAACAGTGAAGTACGGACAATCACAGCACTGTGCCAGTCATGACAATGAATGATATCTGGCCTCTTTTCTGTTTGTAGGATAAACTGAAGAGCGGCTCTAGAAAAGTATGTGAACCTCTTGAAATCGTCATTCTCACCATAGATTTTCCCTCTCCAAAACAGCCTTGAAGGGTGGTGAGGCTCGATAAAATATACTGGTAGGCCTATTCAAGATTTCAGGTTTCACAATTGAATTTAGATGGAGCCTATAAGTAAATCTCTCTCTCTCTCTCTCTCTCTCTCTCTCTCTCTCTCTCTCTCTCCCCCCCCCCCTATGTATCAGCCCTTTGTTGTATTAGTCTTGGTGTTAGCCTTTTCCCAGCTATTTTACATCTTTCATTTTCAATACCACTTCCTTTGGTACTCAGATTTTGTATCAGATTCACCAGTTTTGTAACTTTTGGTCTCATAGGTCATTTTGGCCTTCTGAAGACGTAAATATATCATTTCATTTCATCTCTCTCTCTCTCTCTCTCTCTCTCTCTCTCTCTCTCTCTCTCTCTCTCTCTCTCTCTCTCTCTCTCTCTCTCGTGCACGCACACACGTTGGCGTGCGACACACACACACACACACACACACACACACACACACACACACACACAAGGAAAAAAGCATTTTCCAAGGCTTCTTACCTTCAACGATACCAGTCCAGACTTTATTTTTGAAGATGCAGCCGTCAAAAAAAGAATCAAGGTCTGCTTCAACAGCCTATCCATGACAAAAAAGAAGTGAATGTCTGAAAAGTGAGCATGTGCATGTGCACACATGCAAATGCATGCATGCATGCTCCCCCCCCCCCCCCCCCCCCCCCACCCAAAAAAAAAAAAAAAAAAAAAAGAAAAAAAAAAAGAAAAAAAAAATCTCTCTCTCTCTCTCTCTCTCTCTCTCTCTCTCTCTCTCTCTCTCTCTCTCTCTCTCTCTCTCTCTCTCTCTCTCTCTCTCTCCACACACACACACACACACACACACACACACAGAGTTCTGGAAAGGAAAGAAAAAAATTAAGATTAATTAAGGAAACTGATTAAGTGAGCATGTGCATGTGCACACATGCAAATGCATGCATGCACATATGCATGCATACATGCATGCTTGCGTGCCTCCCCCACCAACCCCTCTCTCTCTCTCTCTCTCTCACACACACACACACACACACACACACACACACACACACACACACACACACACACACACACACACACACACACACACACACACACACACACACACACGCACAGAGTTCTGGAAAGGAAAGACAAGAAGTAAGATTAATTAAGGAAAACAACTATGCATCATCGCGGTGATTTAACATATTCTTTTGTACAGCTATAGAATCCACTTTACCATAAGCTTGCTAAGATTAATTAAGGAAACCAGCTATGCATCATCACCATCACGGTGATTTAACATATTCTTTTCTACAGCTATAGGATCTACTTTACCGTAAGTTTACTTATTTTGCTGTAATCCATGCAATCATACTTTGGAATCACAATCTCCACAAGATGGTTTTCTTTCTGGAATGCTCTTCCAAGTCCAGTCACAACATCAGCTAGGCCTCCAACCTTTATTACAACCAAAGCCAAATAAATATTTTCGACAGCGACATTGATGGCTATTAAAACATCATAGTGCCAAAAACTATAAAGAGACAATGAAGGCTCAGTTTTGAAGCGAATTTGAGCTGCAGATAATTGAAGCCCAAAGAAATTTATTACTATGAGAGCATCAGATGCAGAGTGATTCATGTATAACCAGAATCACCTTAGCAACAGGGGCCATCTCTGCTGCAATATGTACGATGTGCATTCTCTGCCTGCAAATATTCATGTAATTGTGCAGGGGATCACTGAAAGATAATGTGCCCAAGCCAAACATAGAATAAAACTGTGATAGAAAGCACCCAGAATACTATTGTACCTTTTCCTTGGATTCAGAAGTTTCAGCAATCCCGCAACAATAACGTCATCTGATTGACCTTTCAAAGAGAAAAATACATCGCTTATTTTTGGTTGGTTTTGCCAAGTCATTTCTCTTAATGCAGATGCTTCTGAAAGGGACAGTTTCTCCTCCAGTAACCATCGATCAACAGACAAAACTATGTTATTCCGAAATTCTCTTTTCAAGCTGTCTGCTTTTGACCACCCAGAATGAGCATCTCTTCTTTCTACCAACTTATCAAGGCTTGAACAAAGAGCTTTCATTTCAAACTTATGGAACTCCACTTTAGATTTGAGTTCTCTCTCTAAATCGACAAGTTTTTGTTCGAGTAGCTGATACTGTGCTCCCAACATTTCATTTTCAGCAATAGCTTCTCTATAGACCTGGTTTTCTCTCTTTAACTCAGCCAACAAGGCCACTAATTCATATACATCATTTGGTAGATCTATTTTGCTGGATATGTTTCTCAGTTGTAGACTACTATCAAAAGAGGCTGGCTGTATTCTTTCTGGACTCTTCCTCTTTTCTGACCTGGAGGTTTGCAAATCATCTGCAGATAAGGAGTTTTCATGCTTTTCCATCTGCTGTGATGTCCCGAGTGCTTCGCTGGCATCAGCCAACTCTGACTCTAGAAATGACATCTTCTTCTGTAGTACCTCATTTTTTGTCTCGAACTTTTCCCTTCTAGCATCAGCAGCAGCTTGGTTAGCAGCCTCTAATCCCAGTGTTTCCATATACTCAGCAAGCATTGTGTAATTTACACTATTGTCATTGGAAAGGGCATTGATCGTATCCAATGTTCCTGAAAGCTTCTTTTCCAATATTTCCACTTCTTGTTCAAGGAATCTTAACTTAGAGTTTTCTAGATCTCTGGCTATCAGCTTCATTTCTAGCTGTAGTTTCAAAACATTCAATCGAGTCTGAAGTTCATCATTACCTTTTTGAACCTGCTCTAGTCCAGCCAAGCTTTGTGTTCGTAGTTCAGAAAAAGAGAGAATTTCTGAACAAATCAACCCAAAACAGAAATCGTGCATTATGCCTCAGAGAAAAACAGCCTGATTTACTTGAATTAATCTATCAGTAAACCAGAAGATGCTTGTGTACGCCTATATAATCATTGACCCAAGGAACATTGACAAGTGCTCACTTTCTTCGGTATTTTTGACTATATTTGTCAAGTCTTCTATTACCCTATTGAAGATTTCATCTGTATCAATATCGCTATTTGACTACATAACAGTAGAGATTTGTTAGTATGACATCATAGGTGGCAATAGACATCAGTTGAGGCTCAAAATATTCGAGAACAAACACAAGAAAACATCTGTATGCATGTTTTATCTTTGCTGCCAATACACATCTGTTGAAGCACACAATACTGAGGAACAATCAACATACAGTATTTTAATGCCTGTTTATTGCTTAATTAAACACTTGTCATGAACCTGAAGCAGGTGTTTCCTCTTTCCAACAATATCACGTTAAAGTTTTATTTTCCATTATTATTCAAATGGAGGCTTTGTATAGATCACACAGACATCACCTGGACCAGATCTATCAAGGATGGCCTGATTTTGTTTCTTTTTTGTCCTCACCAAAATCCCTGAACTAGTGGGTAATATATCAGCTGGATGACATTTAAATTGTAAATCCAAGGAGTTGAGTTTCAGCCTGAGAAGTGAATGGGGGCAATGCTTGGGATGAACAGCATAAACTAGATTGGGAAATTCATAAAACGGCTCTTAATGTCTTTCATGATGGATTCACAAGTTAATGGAGGTTGTACCCTATAGAGCTCAGATCCTAGCTCCTCAAACAGTACACTTGGAACCTTTGGAGATATGTAAATAGGAGTGCTGATAAAAGGGGGTGGAATTCTGGCCTAATTTCAAAGCACGGTGCCAAGGGACATGCATCATCTTTAGCAAATGTTTTCCACATTTAAACAAGTTCAGAATCACTTCTGGACTGTTTGAACACTGTAATGAAGCAGCTGGATGGCTAATAGGCCTGGTGAGAACCTTGAATCTATGGTTTTTTGGCAATCCCATGCTTCTACTCTATTTGAAGGCCTACATGTCTTGAGAGATGCCTTTCCTCAAAAGGTTTTGAGAGTGTAAATCATAAATCATGACCAACTCCATAGATTAACAAGGTATACCTTTCTCTAGACCATATGCTTTTGACCGATTAACCTGATCGACCTGGTTATGTATGTTTTTCAAGTTAAAGAAAAGATACCTTCTCTACAAGCCAGAAAAGGGAAAGCGAGCTGGAACTTATCTCTAGAAACTCTTGTACTGTAAGGGCACCTGTTCATCCACTAAAAGAAGATTTCTCACACCAGCCTAGTTCAGATCTATGAAGCTAGAGAGTGGAAAATTGAGAGACCAAGGGCTTTGGTCTTCAGCAACATCTGAAATGAATCATTGCACCTCAAATTAGCATTCATAAGCATTAGTTCTTTAGACATCAGTAACCACCATGATCGTCTTTCTCGTTTGTTTCCCATGAAGATTGTAGCCTTCGATAAAGATAGACCCTACCATGAGCTTTCTATCTCACATGGGTAGTACTTTTGCTGCTTTCCTTCATGCACCAGCTCTACTTTAGCACTCAACCATCTCCTCATAGTGAATGGACTATTTCATCATGAAGCCATTCATTCAAACCAGGTGTGAAAGATCCTCCACATACCACATATAATAGAATATGATGACTTGTATTTCTTCATGAACTCACACTCTACATAGGCAGCATAGTAGCATTGGCCAAACATCTTTGAAGATTTGTATAGCATTGAGATAAGAGAATAGTAACACCTATCCAATCTGGTCATCGCATTTTTGTGGGACCTTGAATGAAAAGTATATCTCAATGCATGCTCCCGAATGAAGTCTCAAAGATCTTTACATTTTCACATGTCTGGGATTGAAGTCAAGTGTCCGTTCTCCCACTGGATATAAAGAAAAGAATATGTTGTGCAATCTGTGTTTTTATCAGCCCATATATAAGTCCTCATGTAAGATGAGATGAGCATCTTTCCATAGTTGAGGATGTGTTGGTTTTAGGCCACAATCAATATAGAGACATAGAGAAAATAGAGATGATGGGGAATAGTCAATAGATGAGAGATATAGAAGGATCATAGCTCCATATATATTCATTATGTTCCATTATGAAGTACATGAAGTTACAAGATAGCATAGTGAGTATGCAAGAATAACAAGCTTTCCATAACTCCAAAATCTCCGAGCTTCTCAATCTCCAAAGTTGAAGATGACCTCCTTCAAATAGATAAGCTCCAAGCTGCATCACACCTTGTAGATGATGAAGAAAACAAACTCCACCTCTTCAAATTGAAGGGATCTTCTTCTCCAATCCAGCACATGAAGAAATCTCCAAGAAAGTGACGGAAACAAATGCCTAAGACTTGGTCTTCATATAGACTATCAAAACCAAGTACATAAAAAAAAGCATGCTCAAAAGCTGTGTTGCGTAATTTGTGGCAGGATTTCTATTGTAAATTATGAATACTCTAAATTTGGCCCTTTTATGTGTTTTCATATGCCACTTGTCATGTCTTATGACATTGAGATTTAATTTTCATCATTCACTCAAGAAAATTTTAAAGAAGGCAAGGACTTTCTTTTTTTTTCCACATAAAGATCCTTTCATTAGTTAACAAAAAACTCCCAAAGGGCTACAAACCCAATTGGGCATCATGAACTGTATACAAAGGGGACAAATTGCCCCACACACCCACCCAACAACGAAAGAACTAGCCCCTAGATGAGGAAATGTGAGGAGGGGGAAAAAGCCAAGAAGGAGGCCAATAATCCAACGGATAGTATCACCCTAAACAGTAGAGCCAGCTCGAGAAAGGTGTGCCTCCATCGAGCCGTGCCATCTGAGTCACCCTAGGGACGGTCCAATTGCCCCCCGAAGAGTGTGACTTAGCTCCAACCAGAGATCCCAAATAGTCTCAGCCAGAGGAATCGTAGCCGGCATCTACATTAGGGCGAAAAACGGCCGAAAAGGGGCTGTTTGCTAATGAGAGATTAAGGAAATTGACAAATAGCGTCTTTCCACGTGTACAAGAATATAACATTGCTGTCTCTTTTAACCGTATGGAGAATTTCTTTTTTTAATACAATTTTCTTTCAAAGCGCCGCTAAAGTGATGAAGAGTCTCGTATTCAGTGTACAATTTTTCGGTTTGATGCAAAAAAAGATACTTATGCACACTACACAAAGCATATTCTCGAATTTCCAAGAAGGAATTGATTTTTGAAGATACGAAATATTTTTGGGTTCACAAAATGTCATGATCATTCAACGACAGGGTTAACATCAAATCAATAGTTTCCACGTGTACAAAGCCTTTTTTTCTATAAATACTGCCAAAATTTGTGAACGTCGGTTTCTCGCTTTGAACATTCTTCTTCTCCTAAGTTCAAATGGCTTCTTCTTCTCGTCGTCCTTCCAATCGCGTAACTTCATGTGAGGTTTACAACAGAAGAGAGGATTCTTTGTGGAAACCTCTTTCCGTGAAAGTAAATGACTGGGTAACTATGCTTCCTAGTTGTAGAGGTGCCCATAAAGTCAAGCGTTCCAAAAGAGACAACACAAGAAACCATTGGAAGGGACGTATTCTCAGTTTCAAATTGAAGAGATGCGGTTGGTTTGCACGAGTACAACATGTGTACACCGCTAAGGATCTTGTTGTCGAAAATCATATGCAATTCCCTTCGTACTGTAAGTGAAGTTTGACAATGCTCTTCTATCATTCCAGTTGATTTTGTATAATGAAACATATGTTTTTGTACTGCAGATATCTTTCCTTCCAATATTGTGGAATGGCAACCTGTTGAATGTTTAATAGGAACATTCAGAGTTCTTCATAAGGAATATGCAGAACTCATGTATGCAGAGAAATCTGTTCAATTTTTCAATAGCATAGAGTTATTTGTCCATTATGTAGATTATCAAGTGCCGTCAGGGAGGAGTTCTTATGGAATTCTTGTACACGTACTTAGTCCTTGCATCTCTTCATTAGATTGGGATGCTCCTGATCATTCAACAGTTTCAAGTTTTCTCTGCAAAATTAGATTTGACATCCAGAAGGCAATGTAAGCAGGCCGAATTTCGAGAAGGATAAAGATTCAATGGTTTTTGCCTATTCATGTCTTTGTAGCATGCTTTAAAAACATGTTATTACAGAAAACAAAAACAATGTGGTTGAATAGGAGAGTCTCTATTTCAGAGATTGATGATGTTTTAGGTAGAGAATGGGATAGCAAAGAAGTTCAAAAGCTAGGTGACATTATTTTATGTAAAGTTAGTCCCAATTCTCTTTCAATCTCATATCAGATATGTCGACAATCTCTGGTTCTAGGATATGACTATAGAAGGTGGAAAAAAAAGCTTTGACTTTGGATAGCCTTGGACTCAGAGGAGAGCTGTCCAGAATTTGAGTTAGAAGTATTGATTCATCCAGATTTTCAATCAAGGAAAATAATTGTCACTGCAAATTGGAATCTCAGAAATGTAAGGGAGCTTCTAGAATACCTTGATGAGGTATCATCTCAGTGTAGATTCTCAATTGATGATGCAATAGTTAACATTAGATCAGAGAAATCATTATCTTGCATAAGCTGCCTGCCACCAAGGGTGATTAAGTTCCAACCTTTAAGATTGTAACAAGTTAACCCTGACATTCTTACATAATGTATCTTCATCTAATAGAAGCTTCTATTGATACTTCCATTGAATTTTCTTGGCAGGATGGTTACAAACAATGTGTGTTAAATTATTAATTTTAAATGTCTTAGATATTTTTTAGGTCCTTAATTTCATATTTCCATTGATTTTTTTTTGTAGGAGTGAATTGATGACTAAGAAATAATTATACAGGAACTTGCATAAGTTAATTCTAGATGAAGAAGAGATCTAGAATTCAATATCTAATTTCAATTTAATAATTATAGTCTATCAAAGGTGCACATTAGTCTCAGTTAAATAATTTGATTCTATCCAACTTTTCTGTCCTCAAGTAATGAAAGAGAAATTATCATGGTACACATAACAAGTAATATAAGAGAGTGTGGAGAACATGGTACAAATTCCAATCCAAGGTTTGGTATTTCAATATTAGAAGAGCATGTCTTAAGGCATAAAGAAGAGGAGACGAGATAAGTGAAGACGACCGATGCAAGCGACTAGTGCAATCTGAAATTGTCGGATGGCCCTTATCGCTTACATCGGTCGTGTTAGCAAACTACTGCGAGAGACTTCAAGAAGTGACCTTGCGTAAAGATTTGACTCACGAGTATAAAAACTAGCAACAACGATGAAATGGATAATACGACCGATGCAAGCGATAGGGGCAATCCAAGATTCTCCGATTCCCCGTATCGCTTGTATCGGTCGTGTCCTCTTAATTCTTTATGTCCTTCTGTAACTTCTCCAATTTAAACACTTTCCAACAGGAATGAAGTAAGAAACCCACAATGCATTCATAATTGTGACATTAATAGACTTAATTGGACCATCCAATGAACTTTTGTTTAACTCTCAAGAGGTTCAATACAACTGTGACCATCTTCCAGATGAAGATTGGCATAACTACATACAATTTGTACATAAATAAATCTTCAAACCTTGGTTGGTTTTACAATTGATTTCAATCTAAGACTCAAAAATTGATTTAACCCTTTCTATCCTTTTTAGAGCCTTGCTTTCTCTGTTGCTTCTGTCCCTTTTTGGAGCTTTCAGCTTGACTCTTTATGTTGTTCCCATGCTTTAGTGGTGAGTGAAGAGGAAGCCCTTTCTTTTTATCTTCAGACTGTTTTTTATCAGGTGGAGGGGGTGGAGGTGAGTCTGGATCATATGGGCAGATTGCATTTTTCATGATACTATTTATTGCTCTCTCTCTGATCAAGATGATCCATGCATCTGGGTAGTCTGATAAATTCAATTCAGGACTGTGGAACCTTCTTTCCAAGAATCTTACAGCATTTGCAATCACTCTCCAGCCACATGATGTTGAGTCTCTCTGCAATGGCACATGAATTTGGCTGTATCCAAATTGCTTTTGTTCATTCATTTTAGCTATTCCTAGAAAATTCTGATCAATATGCATCTTGAGAAGCTTTGCAGCACTGCATTGTAAAGTGAAAATCAGAACGGATGGCATGGCTTTAAAATAGAGAACAACAAAATGTATAATAACTTACACTTTGCAATTCCCACGCTGTGATGGAAGAGAATTGAGGAAAAGAGCTTGATATGCATTGAAGTCCACAATAATCAAACTCCAATGGCCCCTGTCAATGAGTTGCATGTAAATATACTTTCTTAAATGAAACAAATATGTTTCCAAAATGAAGATGAATACTTACTTTTCAATATATGGGTAAATAACACATTCTACTTCTTCTGTAAAATCGTGTAGAAAGGACTTGGAATCTCCATGTTTATGCAAAAAACACTATGTCACCAGAGGATCTAAAATAAATACTTTTCTTTGAACCGCTTGCTCACATTGTTGAAGAAGAACCGTACAAATCAAGAAATAAAAATGCAGTTAAGGAACTAGGAAATTATGCAAAACAAAAGCATTTTAAGGCCTCTAGATATACCTGAGTGAAATGTTGACCACACTATCTGATATTTCAACATAAAGCTCCCTCAACATTTTGTTGTCTTCAGGTCTAATGTCAAGAAACAATTCATTTTGCCATGGCATTGCAACATTAACTATTACCTGCCCATCTCCTTTCTTGAGGAGCTCTTTATTTGCTTTCTGTAACTTTTGAATCTGGGTTAAGATGGCACTTTCCTCTGTAAATAATCCCTTCTTTTTCCTCTCCTCCTCACTATTTGCTGCAGTTCTAGTTTCATGATCATGAGTGACTTGAGCGTTGATCTCTTCAATGACAACTGTTGTTTTGGGTGCTCGAGCTGGAGGTATATTTAAAATATCGAAGAATTTTTTATCGTGGTGATCAATAGGAACCAGAGCTTTATCAAACTTATATCTTATTCTTGAAACAATAACATAATCCTTCGCCATTAGTGTTACCCTATGAGAATGAGCAGCACATAAGTAGGCATCATTCATAAAATCAATAGCAAAGTCCTCTGCAGCTTCTTGCAGGCATAGCAGTGCTTGAGTTTGCCACCTCACATTGACAAAGGATGAGGTCTTCATCAAAGAACAGAGGTTGGCTGAGATCTGCTTGACAACTCTCATAAATGGAAGTCTTGGGATCAACAATCCCACAGACTTTTGAGCTCTTCTAATTTCCCTCAAGGACTTTACATGGTACTTGACCCTTTTTTTTGAAGGCTTGTCTGGCACATTGGCTTGAACCTTTTGGGAATTTTGCTCCTGGACATTTTCCCCTTGGGCATTTTTGTCCTGACCCTCAGGGTACAACTTCCTTGCTGTCTTTTTGGTTCTAGCCATACTCTGCAAAAAATCAGTCTTTAGGCAAGGAATTAGGAAAAGTGGAATATTACTCTCAAAAAACTATGATCACTGACTCTTTCCACTGTCAAAACTTACTCTCAAAAAGCTATGATCAATGACTCTTTCCACTATCAGAGGCACGACCAATGCAAGCGATAACAGTCATCCGGAAATGCCCGATGTCCCTGATCGCTTGCATCTGTAGTCTTTAAATTAATCATCAAATATCAATAAATAATATCTTACAATGCAAAATACTCAATTATCACTAAGAGAAAGATAATTGGAAAACTATAATCAATGACTCTTTCCACTATCAGAGGCACGACCGATGCAAGCGATAGCAGTCATCCGGAAATGCCCGGATGTCCCTGATCGCTTGCATCGGTCGTCTTCAAATTTATCATCAAATATCAATGAAATATATCTTACAATTCAAAATACTCAATTATCACTAAGAAAAAGATAATTGGAAAACTATAATGAATGACTCTTTCCACTATCAGAGGCACGACCGATGCAAGCGATAGCAGTCATCCGGAAATGCTCGGATGTCCCTGATCGCTTGCATCGGTCGTCTTTAAATTTATCATCAAATATCAATAAAATATATCTTACAATGCAAAATACTCAATTACCACTAAGAAAAAGATAATTGGAAAACTATAATCAATGACTCGTTCCACTGTAAGAGACACGACCGATCCAAGCGATAAGAGTTATCCGTAAATGCCCGGACGTCCCTCATCGCTTGCATCGGTCGTCCCTGAATTCATCATCATATTTCAATAAATAGTAGTTAAAATAAAGGTAACAATGCTTTATACTCAAGCATAGCAAAGAAAACCAAAATTTGCAAGCTATGAACAAGGACTCTATGATATTAAAAAACATGACCGATCCAAGCGATTAGGGTTATCCAAAAATCTCGGATTTCCCTAATCGCTTGCATCGGTCGTGTCCACATTACCTTACGTAGAGAGCGCTCTCTATAGAAATTGTGAAGTAGCCTAAAAACGTGGTGGCAATGGAACCTCGACGCTTGGCAAGTGTTGACAGAAAAAAATGAAGGAAATGAATAGAGAAGCTTAAATAGGTCCCAAAACTGAGTTGATCGTTGTGCCACATGGAATGCCCCGATTGGTCCACGTCAGATACCCGTTGCGAATTCCAACGTTTTTTGCCACGTGGCATGATTTGATTGATCCACGTCATCTATCCGTTGCATCGGGGAACGTATACTTTACCACGTGGCACTCTGTGATTCGTCCACCTCATTCGACCGTTTCTTCCCTCCTCGTCTATAGAAAGCTACTTCCTTCACAAACTCAAACTTTCAACCTTCAGAGAACTTGTCTCACTAGAGACACGACCGATCCAAGCGATAAGAGTCATCCGTAAATGCCCGGATGTCACTCATCGCTTGCATCGGTCGTCCCTGAATTCATCATCATATTTCAATAAATAGAAGTTAAAATAAAGGTAACAATGCGTTATACTCAAGCAACACAAAAGAAACCAAAATTTGCAAGGTATGATCAAGGACTCGATGCTATTTAAAAAACATGACCGATCCAAGCGATTAGGGTTATCCAAAAATCTCGGATGTCCCTAATCGCTTGCATCGGTCGTGTCCACATTACCTTACGGAGAGAGCGCTCTCTATAGAAATTGTGAAGTAGCCAAAAAACTTGGTGGCGATGGAACCTCCACGCTTGGCAAGTGTTGACAAGAAAAAATGAAGCAAATGAATGGGGAAGCTTAAATAGGTCCCAAAACTGAGTTGACCGTTGTGCCACGTGGCATGCCCCGATTGGTCCACGTCAGATACCCGTTGCGAATTCCAACGTCTTTTGCCACATGGCATGATTTGATTGATCCACGTCATCTATCCGTTGCATCGGGCAACGTACACTTTGCCACGTGGCACTCTGTGATTGGTCCACCTCATTCGACCGTTTCTTCCCTCCTCGCCTATAAATACCTATTTCTTCACAAACTCAAACTTTCAACCTTCAGAGAATTTATCTCACCTACATGTGTATTTTGCTTTCGTCGCCGACACGACCGATACAAGCGATTTTCGCCGTTCGACCTACGTTGACTCGC
The DNA here is from genome assembly GCA_020310875.1 of Ceratopteris richardii. NCBI lineage: Eukaryota > Viridiplantae > Streptophyta > Polypodiopsida > Polypodiales > Pteridaceae > Ceratopteris > Ceratopteris richardii. Next base: position 105,479,373 of record CM035410.1, read on the forward strand.
TCTAGTCGCTTGCATCGGTTGTGTTCTCCTAATAGACATACAGGAGAAGCTGGAGCTTAGATGGAGGGAATGAATGAGATCCTTAGTGTCTCTCCATCAGAGAAACTTCTTGATTTCATGGTTCAAGAGGGTTTAAGTGTAGATTATTTTCCTGATGCAATGACCATATTCAACCCCGAAATTGATTTTGAAAAACTCTTAGAGAACTCGAAAAGTTTTCTTAAGGATGAGTGGGAGATTTTCTTGGGGTTGGTCAATGGGAGGATCCTTTCTATTTCTCAGAAAACCTATGTCCATCCTCACATCTTTGGGAAGGATCCAATAGATAGGGCTAAAATCACAAGAAAATGCAAAAGGATATCCCCTTTGCCAGAGAAGCTTGATTTATGCCCAGAGCATGAAAAGGACTTCTGCTTGCTCCCTTTAAACATTGCTTTCTTGATATGGCTTGATCATATCTCAGTTGAAAGGGAGGAAAATGTTCATGATGAAGAGGAGCCTTGCTTAGAGCTTACACTTAGGCTAGCTCAAAAACTATGAAAGGTGTCATGGAGATTGTTGAGGAGATCAATCTCCAAGCAGAAGAAGAGCAGGTCAAAGATTTTGATGTGGCCACTTTTAAAGCAGAGACTGCAATAAGGGAGCCAACTCAAGAAGTTCAAGTGTCTGAGAAGTCCCTACTTCTCCCAAATCTACCTTTTTACTTTATCTCTGGGAAAGACTTCATACCTCTATTTTACATTCAGGAACTTTTCAATCTAAGGGAGGACTACTGTCTTGCAACTATAGCTGAGGCAGAAGAAGTTGCAAGGAGATTCATCAATAAGAAAGGAGAAAGAAGAGAGGAATTTTTGCGTCTTGATTTGGATTTGTCTAATGAAGAATTCAAAGATTCATCACAAGCTCTTTCAAAATGCTTTGAGAAAGCTATATCAGAGAAGCCAAAACTTGCTGATGAAGAGTTTGATGAGCATCAAAAGCAACTTGGAATATACTCGTTTGGACGCGGCTATTCATTCTTGGATGTCTCTGAGGACAAAGGAACAATTTGTATTGACTCAAAAGAGCTCATTGAGGAGGAAGATGAGGTCAAGGTATGTTGTTTGATATATTCTATCAATTAAAGTTTTTGTCCGAGATCTCCATTTTTAAGTGAGAAAATGATCACGACCGATGCAAGCGATACAACCTAACGGATAATCTCCGTTGGGCCTTATCGCTTGTATCGGTCGTGTTCGGACTTGAAGAGGAAGATGAGGTCAAGTATGTAGTAAAATATATTCTCATGATTTAAAGGCAAAGGAGATGAGATGGGCTTGATGCAAAATCTCTATCTTGTGTCAGTTTGTCCAAGTTCTCCATTAGAAGTGTCAGAAGTCGATCACGACCGATGCAAGCGACGAGGCCCATCAGATATTTTCCATCGGGCCTCATCGCTTGCATCGGTCATGTTTGGACTTGAGGAAGATGACGTCAAGGTATACAGTTAACTATATTCTCAAGAACTTTAGGTTAAGGATATGAGATGGGACCAATGCAAAATCTCTTTCTTGTATCAGATTTGTCCAAGTTCTCCATTCGAAGTGTCAGAAATGGATCACGACCGATGCAAGCGATTAGGCCCATCGGATATTTTCCGCTGGGCCTTATCGCTTGTATCGGTCGTGTCTAGGAGTTGCATGCAGCAATGATAATACATGTATTGCTTGTGGGAATTCCCCTCATTTATCAAACATTAGATGTTTCTAGGTAGTTTGCAAATAGATATTGATGACGACCGATGCAAGCGATAACGACTGTCTGAATTTCTCTGAAGACCCTTATCGCTTGCATCAATTGTGTCTCTTGCTTTTCTTTCTAATAGTTTCAAGTTACTTCACATGTTTCCTAAAGTGTGCTTGCACTTCATCTAACCATGTTTTTCATTTTTATCACAGTTAACTTTATTGGATGAAGACAATTACCTTGGCAGGGGCAAGGGAACAAGAAAAGCCTTAGAAGAGAAAGGAAAAGCAAAGGTGGATATTCATTCTATTATCCACTATCTTCCAAAGTTGAACCCAGACACTTTTTGTGTTATTCACAAGCACTATAGTGAGGAGCCAAACTTTGCATTGTTCTGCTTGAGGACTCTATCAAAATACATGGGTTTTACTCCAATACCCTTTAATGCTTTCAGAGTTTTACTGCTTGAAAGAGCAACTGCATTCAGAATCTTTGGATATGCCCCAGGACTCAATGCTTCAAGGGCAGGGTACTTTCTTTGTTATTCAAGCTATGCAATGGCTGCAGGGGTGTCAGATTTAAAAAGCATTGCTCGATACAGGAGAAAAGAGTTCCTGAGATATAGAGGTGATTTGCCAGAGCCAAGCTCTTTAAAAAGGCTCAAGGAATGAATTGATTTTTTCAAATTCTATATCTCAACAAATGTACATATTCAGAAATTGCCCAATGTGATATAAGACATTGCAAATTTTTTTGGTGTAATTGTTATTGATTCTCTGGTCAAAGTCATCTGATGGTAGTAGACATATTTCTTTTCAAAGCATAATACATCATGAAATGTACATACATGACATCTTTTATTTCTCAAAGAAATAAAAGACATTGCAAATATTAAAGCTCTGTTTGAAATGTGGTCTTTTTCAGTTTGTGATATTGATACATGATTTGTCTGGAGATAGCCATATCCTTCTGATTATATTTGGCATGAGGTCCTTTGTAATTGTCTTCTAAAGAACCAATCAAAAAGCTCTCTGAAGGCATTGCTCTTTGTTACTCCTCCTCCTTTCCTTGTACACCTAAAGAAGCTTGTCCTTGCTTGATAATGAGATTTTTCCATGCCTTGGGTGTTCCACATGGCAAGTGGTTCTTTTTCTGCAAAGAATGCACCATGCACAAGAAGAATATGCTGGAAAGCAGAAGAATTTCATTAGATCTTTATTTCAATTAAAAATAAATAAATTGAATAAAATATCTTTGGAGCTCACCAAGTAGTATGTTATGTCTTTGGCACCCCATGCCTCTATGATGGTTTCTATAAGCTCTGGTCGCCTGTCACATAACTTTTTGATGTTACCTGCTGCCTCATGATCTTTAAAAGATTATCTAGTTTGACCCACACCTCCATTCTCTTTTTTGCTATTTCTGGTTTGCTTTTTACATTAGTCGTGACCTCACAAAATGTTTTCCATGAATTCCACATGGCATTAAGTTGTTTGCCATCATGGTTGCTGAAGAATCTCCTTGCTTTTGCACCTCCCATTGAGACATCCTGTAAAACATCACCTGTATTTTGTGAAAGCTTTGGATCTTTTCTTAGATGAACATCACCACCATGAAACCCCATTTCTGAAAGAAGACATTCACATTTTTTTATGCATTCATCTGCAAGAGTTGTAGGCTTGATAGAATATGCATAATCCAAGTGAAGACGGACCAACTTGTCAATGATTCTTAACTCTGCATGTAGTGTACATATGTGTACATTTGTCAATGCTATTGGAAGTATGGGATCCCAAATCATTGAAGAAGATGAGTAGTTACGAAGAATAATATTTTGTCTAGAAGGAGCCTCTTCACCCTCAGCTCTAGCAATCCATCCATTTGTGCCTGGGCTTTGCATGCAGTACAAGCAAGGGTATTTAGAATTTGCTCCCCCACTTATACCAAACATGCATTTGAGTGTCTTTAGGTCTCCACTCAAATGCCACTCAACTTGAAAGTTTCCGTAGTCTTTGACATTCAACAATTCTCCTGCATGATGCCCTTGGATAACATTTGGAATGTTTGTCTGTGAGAATAACCATTTAAGTGTTTTATGGCTCTCAGATGGAACTTGAGCACAACCAACCCACCATAACTCCATTTCTGATTGTACTTTGAGAGATGGAGTATCCAATTTTCCAAGGCTATAGTCCAAAGCTTTGTTCATCAGTGCAATGCTTATTCTCTCCATCTTTTGATGTTTTTTAAGCTCAGCTTCATCAAGTTTGATTACAAATTTCAATAGACCAGAACATTCATGCTCTTTTATATTATAGAACTGAACCATGTATGTTTGAAGTTTTATAACATCTATCCATATGTTGTTAAATGCATTGTAAGTGAAATATAACTTTTGTTTTCCTACTTCGTAAGGCATGTTACCGTGAATATGTTTATATTCACCAAATACTGATGTGATCTTCTTATTCAAGCAGAGCCGAAACTTTCCTACATGATGGGGTCTAGGCAATCCAAAACTTCTAACTTTGTTAAATTTTAAAAATTCACACCAAACTTTTGAAATTGCTCTATAACCTTTCCTACTCACTCCGACACTATCACAAATATTTTGAATTTGAGATGGTTCTAGTAAAAGATTCATTTCTGTCATGAGTTTTTGAAAAACAAAGAGTTTCAAGCATGTATTTTTCATTACAGAAATGTATGCTCTCAAAACTGCTCGACATATTGAAACCTAGCACATTTGTCACATGATCTGATTAAGCACAACTAATTGAAATCCTTACACGGCCCTTTTTGGGCCGTTTTTCGCCCTAATGAGCCCGCAAGATAAACCACATGGCAAGGGTGCTGATCAGCTTCATGGGGAAATGCTGAGATCTTGAGTGGTATGAACCCACCCTCCTTGATTAGAAGGATAGTACTACCTGCACCATGCTCGTAGCTTAGGGCCGGGCCAGTAAGCGAGGCCCATGCAACCATGCTCCAAGAGTTGGTTCAAGGCCCCACCTCCTAAGTCGTAAGCCTCAAGATCCGCCGCCAAACCTGTTGGCCAGTGGGCAATCCCAAAGACAATGCCGATGAGCTTCCCCTGTTAGAAAGACCTCCTGGTCATTAAATGTTGACTAATACTCACTCATATAATGCATAAATACCCCATATCATCTTCTATTTCTCACGAAGATCCATGAGCATCCTCAAGAGTTTCACTCTATGTACTATGTGAAAAGATTTGTGGAAGTCTTGCAAGCTCTCCTCCTATAGGGGAATTGAACTCATGACCTCCTGGCTAGGGGTCTCATGGGCTAAGCACATGCCCTAAGGGCCATGATTGAGAGTTACTTCCTAATCCTCCTCTTAGGGTGTGGTTCAACCATGTCCCACCTGTCATTTCTTGAATTCAACATTCCCATTTCTAGAGATCATTGTCCTCAATGGTCAGCTCCACTTCGAAGGTGCCCTTGACTTGATGTGCTAACCCTCACATAGTCTCTTGAACCTTTCTTGCTCGCAACCTTGGTGTTTTGAACCTCTTGTTCTCAACCTTGGTGTCTTGAACCTTCTTGTTATCAACCTTGATATCTTGAACTCTTGTTCTCAACCTTGGTCTCTTGAACCTTCTTGTTCGCAACCTTGGTGTCTTTAACCCTTGTTCTCAACCTCAGTAGTTTAAATCTTGTTCTCATTCATCCTCGATATCTTGAACCGTCAATCAATCATTTCCAAGAACTTTCCAAGGGTACATTAGACATCTAAATCTGACTTATGGATTGGGAGATACACTCCAATCTTTGTTGGGCAAATTTCTCAAAGCGATGCACACCATATTGTTTTTTGCCCGAAAAAAGAGATCCTTTTACTAGTCAACCAGAAAAAGGCCCATAGGGCTACAAACCCAGCCAGAGGTCATGAACAAGATCAAGATCAAGATCTAATACGTGGGGAACAAATCACCCGAGACACCCACCAGGGTATGCCATGCTTCCGCACTGTCCATACTGATAAAGAGATGATATAGCTCGAGCTCCTGTGCCTCCTCAAAGGCTCGCCTCTTCCTACGTGTGAGAGTCTTCATTTGTCCCTTGGCCTCTTTCTCTGTGATCTCTCCCAATGCTCGCGGGGCTCGTAGTCCGCGGTAAAGATCTCTGCATTCCTCATCATACCAGCGATGTTGTGGCATAGTCCCAGGAGGATGTGAGTGACGAGAATGGATGGTGTGTGGAAAGGAGCTGATGGCTGATGTTTGAAGGACTGATGCTATCTGTGAGGTGAGTAGGGATAGTGGAGTGTCAGGGTGGAGCAAGAGAAGACCCTTCTCGACGTGAGCCGCATATATGTGAGCTAGCTCATGTGTGAAGTGGATGGTAATGTGTGGGATGCATGCTCTGGGTGTACGTGTAGGGGTATCTCCCTTGAGGGAGAGCGAGAGGTATGTGTGATCGGCCCCAATGGGTATGGGTGGGATGGTGAATGAGGTAAGGAGGTGGATGGCCTCTCTGGATCCCATGAAGTAATCTACTATACTTCCCCTGCCATCTGTGACTCAGTGTGGTATGCATGTCAATCCTCCTGAGGAAGGCACCGTTTCCAACCGTGTTGGGCACTATGCGCCAAAAGGATGAAAGGAACTCGGCCGAGAGACCATGGTGCATCCAAGCCTCGACCGTAGGAAGGATGGTGAGGTGACTTGATTGAATGATCCTCCAGCCCAAACATGCACTCTATTAAAAGAAGGGAATGCTAGGGCTCCCCCAGAGATGTAGGGATCTAGCCACTACCACTCTCCAAGATCCCACTCAAGGCAGGACAACGACCGAGCATCGTAGACCCAAAGACGCCAATTGCGATGATTCTAGATCTCCTAAAGATTAGGATCAATATGCCAATCCGGACTAGGAGAGGCAACCATCCTGATCTGCTAAAAAGTGCCATCGACGATGATCTCATACCCTCTCGACCAAAAACAAGCAAATAATGCTCAATGGAACAATTTCCTCTTGAAAATCAAGAGGATAGGAGAGATCTGTTGCTCAACTGAGCTCTAAACCAATATGGCATTCGAGGTAATGAACTGCAATGCCAAGAGGAATCCACTGAAACTAAGCACAAGGGAGCCACCTAGGAAGAGCATCCCTTCAACTCCAAAAACCACAGGACTTGTGCCAATTGATTTTGACACTGAAGCATCATAGAACCTATCCAACGCATCCTAGAATTTGGAGATGTTGGCCTCATGCCCATGCAAGTAAATTGTAGTATCATCGGCAAACGCAGCATCGAGCAATGCCTCCTCTCTAACAGGGAGCCAGATATCTTGTAGCCTAGTGTCCTTAGCACACAAAAAGGAACTCATTGCCTTGTCAAAGAAAAAGAATAGGGTTGGAGCAAAAGGACAACCTTGTCTAACAGATCTCGAAATGCTAAATCTCTCCCCCTGGCCCCTTGCCACAAGAACTTGGCTATGGACAGAATAATGAAGGGAAACAACGCCCTTGATCCAATGAGAAGGAAAGCCCATTCAAAGCATAGTGTCCTCAAGAAAAGTTGAGTTAACCCGATCGTAAGCTTTCTCAAAGTCAAACAACAGTAGGCTTTCTCAACGTCAAACAAGAGAACTTCAAGAGGCTCATGGCACATCCAAGCCAGGGGAACATCTTCCCAGAAAGTGAAAATGTTGTTAAGGATACGAGGACCCTTGACAAACCGAGTCTTGGTCGGTGAATCAATGTCTCAAGTAGTGGTTGCAATCTCAAACTCAGGGCCTTCACAAGAATTCTGTAGGCTGAGTTGAGAATCGTAATCAGTTTCCAATGCCTGATATCATCCAAGTTTCCTCCTTCCTTAGGGAAGAGAAAAATCAGTCCATCAGAGAGAGACTAAGGTAGGGAGCCCCCCTCCATGACCTCTTGGAAGGCGAGAGAGACTAAGGTAGGGAGCCCCCCTCCATGACCTCTTGGAAGGCAAGTCTGATCCCTTCGCCCGATATCATCCAATAGTGAATAAAAAAGAGGGGCCAGATTCCATTCTCACGAGGGCAATTGTCCCTCGGCAAGCCACGCAAAGCATCAAGAAGCTCTCTATCAGAAAGCGGGGAAAGGATCATAGTCTGCACCTCATTAGTCACATATCCATGTACATGTTGGAGGTTGCACTGTCTTCTCTCATCAAAAAGCGGGGCAAGGATCATAATCTGCATCTCATGAGTCACGAATCTTCTATCCTGCCAAGTCCTAGAGGGGGGTTCTGCAGACAACAAGGTGCAGTAGAACTATGTGGCAATCTCCCTCTTCTCACTAGGCTCCATAATCATAATTGCATCGGTTCGGCGGAGTTGCCTAATCCCACTCCTCGAGTGCCGGGGTTTGGTAGGCAAGAAGAACTCGTCATAAACACTATCATCAATCTGAGTCCAACGAGAAGACTTCCTATGGTGGAATTAGGAAGACCGTCGATCCTCGACCTCCCAAAACTCCTCGGATGGGCAAGCTGTGTGCCTGCCTACTCACAATCAGGGCGACGCTCAAGGATACGCTGGAGAGAGGCAATCCCTCTGCAAATGCATCG
>CM035410.1:105492664-105500164 GCA_020310875.1 Ceratopteris richardii
ATCGAAGCTACACAAAAGCTTTAAAGGGGATGACTCCTCAAGAAGCATATTCTGGTAAAAAGCCTTCAGTTTTGCATTTCAGAATTTTTGGTTGTTTCTGTTATGCACATATTCCTGATTCAACAAGATCAAAGTTGGATTCAAAAAGCAAAAAGTGTGTCTTCCTAGGATATAGTGAAGAGTCTAAAGCATACAGGTTATGGGATCCTGAGGCAAGGAAGATTTTTGTCAGCCGAGATGTGGTGTTTGATGAACGACCACACTTAGTAGAAGATAAAGGTAAATCTACTATCTCATCAAGCGGAGAAATATCTCACCTTGTGCCTATCAAAAGACAGGTTAAAGTTGAGGAGGAGGAAACATCTAATGGAGAAATTTCCTCAATAAAAAGCCAACCAGTTGTAGCTGCACAGCGTAAGCCACTACCGAAGTGGGCACAACATCTCTTTGATGATCACAATCCACATGTAGATGTACCAGAATCATCATCGGATGGATTACGAAGATCAAAGAGAATAGAGGAGCAAAGGAGAGCCTCAGAACACATTGTTAACATGGCTCTAATGGCAGATATCATGGGTTCGATAAAGGAACCTACCACCATTGAAGAAGCCCTTGATGATCCAGATTGGAGAGCGGCAATGCAGTCTGAGTATGATAGTATACTCAAAAATGATACATGGGATCTAGTCGACTTGCCGCCAAAGAAGAAGGTAATAGGTACTAAATGGATTTGGAAAGCTAAGTATAAAGCTGATGGAACATTAGAAAAGTATAAGGCACGATTAGTTGCACAGGGTTTTTCACAGATTGAAGGATTTGATGTTCAAGAAACTTTTGCACCAACAGCACGCATGACAACTATTCGGACGGTACTTGCAGTAGCTGCACAAAAGTCTTGGCCTATTTTCCAGATGGATGTCAAATCTGCATTTTTGAATGGTCACCTCAAGGAGGAGGTATATGTATCTCAACCACCAGGTTTTGAGGTGCCCAATTCAGAAAATAAAGTTTGCAGGTTGAAGAAAGCTTTGTATGGACTTAAGCAAGCTCCACGGGCTTGGTACCAACGAATAGATCATTTTTTCAAAAATATGGGTTTTGAAAGAAGTACTTCTGATGCTAACCTGTATGTAACGAAAAGGGATAGCAAGCTAGTTGTTGTCATTGTATATGTAGATGATTTGATCATTACAGGAGATCATCAGGAACTCATCAATCAAACTCGGATCAACTTGGGAACTGAGTTTGAAATGACAGACTTAGGTCTACTCCATTTTTGTCTGGGAATTGAAGTATGGCAAAGGAAGGATGGCATTTTCATCTCACAACAAAAATATTCCAAAGAAATTCTCAAGGCATTTGGAATGATGGACTGCAAACCAACTAGCACACCTATGGAGGTAAATCATAAGCTATCTATGGATGATAACATGCCTGATGTAGATGCTAAGAAGTATAGGAAGCTCGTTGGAAGTCTTATTTTTCTGTGCAACACTAGACCAGACATTTGCTATGCTGTTGGAGTGTTAAGCAGGTTTTCCAACAAACCTAAGGAGAGTCACTGGAATGTTGGAATGCGAATTCTAAGGTACATTGCAGGAACCTTGGATTTTGGTATTTTGTATACCATAGGTGATACACTCCAAGGATATTGTGATTCAGATTGGGTTGGAGATTGTGATTCTAGAAAATCAGTTTTTGGATATTGTTTCTCACTTGGTTCAGGAATATTTTCTTGGGTAAGTAGGAAGCAACCAACTCTCGCACTCTCCTCCACTGAAGCAGAGTACAAAGCAGCTTGTTTTGCTTCTTGTGAGGCAGTCTGGTTAAGGAGAATTCTTGCAGATATAGGCTTTCCATCAAATATGCCAATTGTACTCAAGTGTGATAATCAAAGTTGTATGGCTATTGCAAAGAACCCAGTATTTCATGCTCGCACCAAGCACATAGAAGTACAGTACCATTACATTCATGAGCTAATTGAAGATGAAATTGTGGAGCTAGAATATTGCCCAACAGAGGCAAATTGTGCTGACATATTCACTAAAGCACTTGGAAGAGAGCAGCTCAACAAGCATCTTCAACAGATGGGCATAGGACCGAGACCTACTTGATTTATCATCGGTAAACATTGAGGGGGGGTGTTAGTATATGATCAATGTCTACCCCTCATGATTGTATGCACATTTTGTAAGGCCCCCTTTATGAGGAGAAGCCAAGCGTGCATTACCCAATTGATGGGAATCCCAACTTGAATGTTGGATGAAGGTCATATTGGACCATGTAAGATATTATAAGGAAAGGGAGTTACCAGGGTCCCCAATTGTGGGGTCCGGGGCAGCGGTGAGCAGCCCCGGTTGGGGGGTCCAAGGGGGCCAGCGGGCCCCCTGGCTGGGGGGTCCCAGGGGGCCAGCAGGCCCCCTGGTGGGGGTCCGGGGGCAGCGCCCCCGACGCGACGGTAAAGGGAATATTCCATGGAATATTCCCTGTCAGAGTCAGAAATCATTTATATTTGTTAGGTCGGTTCAACCAGTCTAAGCCGTGTATGGCAATTACGCGGGCGGTGGCCGCCCACGCTCTACCGCCCATGTATAGCCGTCCATGGCAGGCCACCCATGATCCTATATATACATGACTTCTGCACTTCCTAAGATACTGAGTCGAGCCAGCATACCTCTACCTTGTATCTCCCTATCTAGAGTTGTCTAGATCACCATTTAAGCTCTACCTTGAGAGCGCACGGGTGGACAACGCCATCATCTTTGTACTTGCTGCTAGTAGAAAATTGTTGAGATTCTCCTATATCTGTTATCTTCTCTGCTATTGCTCCTGTGTTATATTGCGTAACTATTGTCTTTCACAAAACGCAAGCTTCAAGAAGGTGAAGGTACTTTATACACACCCTCACACACGTGACCCCCCTAAGCTTGCTTCCTATCTTGAGGACTCCTCTCCAAGCTTCTAACCTCTTCCATCAACATGCCTAAAGCAAAACAGGCATGTTGGGAATATGTGACAAGCCAAGGAAAGATGGGCTCCGGGGGTAGTGAGAGATGGACTTGCAAGCTTTGTGGCTATAGTGGAGCCGGTGGAGCCGATAGATCAAGGCGAATCTTGGAAAATTAAGTGGCATAGGAGTTGCACCTTGCAAAGAGCCAATGCCCGAAGCTATAAAAGGAGAGCTAATGGCATGGGTAGCTCAAAAAGCCCTTGGTAGAAGGAATAGTGGAGCCCAATCCCAAGCTAGATCGCAAGCAAGCGGTTCACATGGTTCTTGTGATCCCCAAACTCAAGCATCTCAAGCTTCCATAGACATTGACATAGAGCATGAGCCACCAAGAAAGAGTACAAGAGTAGAGCATGATCCACAAGAGCACCCACTTGGCTCTCTTGGAGGAGCATCTATACGTGCTAGCTTGCAACAACAACGTAAACAAGAAGCCACACAAGCCATCATGAAAGCTTTTATACAATGTGGTTTGTCTTTTAATGTTGCACGGACATCGGCATGGAGAAATGCCATTGAGAAGGTTTCGCTATTAGGGTTTCGTTGGCAAGGGCCTACCTATGAAGACTTGAGGACAACGGAGCTGAAAAAAACAAAGGAAGCATTAGAGAGAGAGCTTGAGCCTATGAAAGAGACATGGGCAAAGTATGGATGCACAATCATGTGTGACGGATGGACGGACATACGAAAGAGAAATGTGTACAACATTTTGGTGCATTGTTGCAAAGGGACCATGTTCCTTCGAGCCATAGATGCATCAGCTGCTGGTACTACAATCACAGGTGAGTGAACTGATTTTTGAATTTTCAATTTATATTTGATTGTGCAATGATCAATCATGCTGCATGCATGTGGATCTCACATGTGCATTTGCCTTGTGCATGTGCATGTGCATTGTGCATGTGCATTTGCCATTGTGCATGACACATGTGCATTGTGCATGTGCATGTTGCCATGTGCATGTGCATGTTGCCATGTGCATGTGCATGTTGCCATGTGCATGTGCATGTTGCCATGTGCATGTGCATGTTGCCATGTGCATGTGCATTGTGCATGTGCATGTGCATTGTGCATGTGCATGTGCATTGTGCATGTGCATGTGCATGTGCATGTGGCATGTGGCATGTGGCATGTGGCATGTGCATGTGCATGTGCATGTGCATGTGGCATGTGCATGTGGCATGTGCATGTGCATGTGGCATGTGGCATGTGGCATGTGCATGTGCATTGGCATGTGCATGTGCATGTGCATGTGGCATGTGCATGTGCAATGTGCATGTGGCATGTGCATGTGCATGTGCATGTGGCATGTGCATGTGCATGTGGCATGTGGCATGTGCATGTGCATTGTGCATTGGCATGTAATATGTATGTATGTAGTATGTACTATGTATGTACATGGCACATGCACAATGCACATGCACATGCACATGCACAATGCACATTGCACAAGCATTGTGCATGTGCATGTGCATTGTGCAGTGTGCATGTGCATGTGCATTGTGCAGTGTGCATGACACACGTGCATTGTGCATGTGCCATGTGCATTGTGCATTGTGCATGTGCCATGTGCATGACACATGTCAAGATAAATTATAATTTATCAATTGATTAATGATTCATTGTGTTATATGTAAACAGGTGGATTCATTTATGATCATATCCGTCAAGCTATCATGGACATTGGTGTAGAAAAGGTAGTCCAAGTGGTTACAGATAATGGAAGCAATTGTGTGGCTATGGGCAAGCTTCTAGAAGAAGAATTCCCTTCTATTGTGTGGACACCGTGTGCTGCCCATTGCATTGATTTGCTGATAGAGGATGTGGGGAAGATACCATGGATTTACACCATTTTTACCACTTGCATAAAAGTGGTCTCTTTGTTCACAAAGAGACCAAAATTGCTTGCTATATTTCGGTCTTACAGTGATATTGATTTGGTGAAGCCCGCGAAGACCAGATTTGCATACATGTGCATAGTCATGGAAAGATTATTAAGAGTGAGGCAAGCACTGATGCAGACAGTTGTATCACCTGATTGGTTAGCTTGGGATGGACATACTAGTCCAAAGGCAGAGCTTGTACGACGCACATGTTTGGATGACAGCTTTTGGAGGGATGTGGAGGGATTAGTGCGGGCCTTACAGCCCTTATATTCACTCATACGCATAGCAGATAGAGAGGGCCAGCACAGGACCTTGATCTATATGACATGCTCTATAAGGAGTTGACAGTGCCACAGCATGATACGAGGGAATCTCGGACTCGTTCTAGTCATAGAGCACACAGTGTACCAAGTCCATCTACTAGTAGGATGGAGGCATCTATTAGTCGAGCACCACATGATGATGATGATAGTGATGATGATGATAGTGATGATGATGCTGATGGTGATAGTTATTAGTGACTCAGAGGATTTTGAGGATTGATGACTTCTCATGTGACATGTCATATGTATTATGATATTATGACTTATGATTTACTTGATATTGATTGATCATTGTATTATTGACATTGCAGTTTATTGTTTGACTACTTAGTGGTATCATGTATGATGTGACATGGATGATGGTTACTGGAGTTTGGTATGATGATTGATCATTGATGTATATGTATTATGGACATTGGATTCTGATATCACATATGAGTTATGAGTCATGATAGTCACCAGTGTCATAATTTTGAGATGAGGTTGACTTTTTCACATGTTTTTGTCATAAATTATAATTCTTTGAAGTTTGTTTTAAATTTCAATGTTACTTGTAAGTTGTATATAATAGTATTTGTTTGGACTCTCATCATTTATGTCCATTGTCATATGAGTTGCTTGAATGTGCATTGTGAATTTGAATTTTAGAATGAGTCATTGAGTCATGATAATGATTAGTTGTAAATTCTGACATCATACATGTGCAATGTGCATTGTGCATCTTCCATCACTTCATTGAACAGGGATTCGAGAATTTGGAATGAATCATAAATATTAAATATTCAATACATATTACATAAATTAACATAATACATACTATATAATACATATTATATATGGATATACTATAATATACATCTATGTTACTATATTTGCAAAAAATTTTGAAAAAAAAAAAAGAAATGGTTCGCAACGTTTTCGCAACGTCCAGGTCCAAACGTTTAAAGTTCCCAACATTCAAAGGAGCTTGCCATGAGGACCTAGATGACCATGAGCTTATCTAGAGGAGGGGCTCCAGGATCGACAAGACTCCTCCCTTGCTCTCTTCCATGCTACCTCAAAGGGCATTGCTGATAAGTGGTTTAGCCAATACGATGATGGACATTTTACAACCTGGAATGCTTTGAAGACTGCGTTCACTACCATCTTCAAGCCATGTAATTCCATAGAAAGAACTCTAGATAACTTGGAAAATCTTAAACTTCAGCCAGGAGAATCGTTTTCCAAGCTCATGACTAGAGTAAGATCTTTGCTAATAAAACTTCCTACCCATATGGAAGATTTTCTAGTCAAGAAATGGGTGGAAAAGACTCTTCCAAAATCCTCTCAACAAAGAGTGAGAGAGTTATTGAGAGAAGATGAAACCCTACAAGACTTTGAACGCGCTTTAGCTAGGATCAAGGAGGCACTCCAACACTTCGAAGAAAGGCATGAGTTGGAGGCTCTCAAGTTACAAAAGACACTCCAAGAGGAGAGAAATTCAAGGGAAGATAGTATTGCATATCTCTGATAAGAGGTAGAGGAATTGAACGCTCAAAAACATGTAAAGGCTTTCATATGGTGTACAATCTTTAATAAACTAGATCATAATAATAAGGATTGTCCGTAGAAGATCACATGCTAGTTCTATGGAAAACTTGGTCACGAAGCACGAGATTGTTACTTCCCCAAAGGAATTCAGACCAACTGGATTCAAGTCCCTTGAGCACGGGACAACCACAATAATAAGGATTGTCCGGAGAAGATCACATGCTAGTTTTGTGGAAAAATTGGTCACGAAGCACGAGATTGTTACTTCCTTAAAGGAATTCAGACCAACTGGATTCAAGTCCCTGGAGCACAGTACAACCACAATATCCAACGGAAAGAGGTTATGTATACCACTCTTGAGTTTAACAACAATACCCAAAGAAAACCCATTAATAAGAAGAATCCTATCATGTGTTATAAATGTGGGGAACACGGGCAAGAGGCAAAAGAGACCAATTTCATCGAAATTGGTCTCATGAACTAATTTTCTTAGAATTGGTCTTAGAGTCTAAATCTCCGAATTGGTCTAAAAGACCAAATTCCCAAATTCGTCCAAAACACGAATTCGTCCATGACAAAGACTAAAGTGATTTGTGAAGACTAAATTATTCCGAGTAGCAGTTAGTGGGACAACCTGTCTAGATTAGCCACTACAAGATGAGGACCCACCATAAGCGGCAGAGAAGAGAAAGAGAGTGGAGACCAAAGTACTAGATTTGGAAGAGTACCGGACTTAACACGGGATTAAAAA
>CM035410.1:105505164-105615164 GCA_020310875.1 Ceratopteris richardii
CTCTGCTCGCCTCAGCTTGTAGTGGCTATTCCAGACAGGTTGTCTCACTGACTGCTGCTCGGAATAATTTAGTCTTCACAAATTACTGTAGTCTTTGTCTCACTATTGTCTCTGCACAGGTTGTCTCATTGACTGCTCCTCCGAATAATTTAGTCTTCACAAATTACTGTAGTCTTTGTCTTGGATGAATTTGTGTTTAGGATGAATTTGGGAAATTGGTCTTTCAGACCAATTTGGAGATTTAGACTATAATACCAATTCTGGGAAAATTATTCCATGAGACCAATTTCACCGAAATTGATCTCTTCTGCCTTGACTTAGACCAATTCTGAAGAAATTAGCCTATGCGACCAATTTTGGTGAAATTGGTCTCTTGTCCCTCCACTTAGACCAAGCCTGGAGAAATTGGTCTTAGACTGGAATTAGACTCAGAATATAAGAATACTTAGCTGTACTCTAGAGTCCTAATTTTGGTCATACAGTCCTCTTGATCCTGACCAATATTGCATCCCGTTATAAAAAATGAGATGATGATGGCTCCCCAACTCAAAATAGATGTCTGCCATACCTTGTGGTGTGTGTGTGTGTGTGTGTGTGTGTGTGCGCGTGTGTGTGTGTGTGTGTGTGTGTGTGTGTGAGAGAGAGAGAGAGAGAGAGAGAGAGAGAGAGAGAGAGAGAGAGAGAGAGAGAGAGAGAGAGAGAGAGAGAGAGAGAGAGAGAGAGAGAGAGAGAGAGATGGGGGGGGAGGGAGGGAGGGAGGGAGGACACAATATGTTTTTCTAATAAGAAATGGGAGAACTGAGTTCTCTGAGAGAAAAAGAAACACCTGCTTTAAAGGCCTCAGGAATATGGTTAGTTAAAGAATAAACATGCTCTTCAAAGTTATTAGGAAGAGTATCAGCTGCTGTAATAATGAAGGATTTAATGAGAGTACAAAGTAAAGGAATATCAAGAGCCTCTTGTCCTCATACATATGCCGATTTCTAATGTCAAAGCATTATTGTTCATACAACACATAAATGTTGACATAAATTATAGAGTCATGCATTTTAGAGGATTATAAAGAGGATTAGCATATAACAGATAGTCATCCAAAAAGAGGTCCCTTACATGCTGAATCTCGTCAGGGGCACCTAAATTTTCTGATGAGACTGCATATTCTTCCTCATTTGGAGGTTTTTCATGTACGGATTCATTATTCATAAAATCATTTATTCCATTTCTATCCTGTTCACTGTCATCGCTTTTATCGTATGTGGGATCACCGTTTCCATTATCTGAATTGTTCTTCACAGCTATTTTTGGACCTTTTCTCAGGACTGACTTGAGGATGCTTTTCTTTTCATAAAATCTGCAAGTATAGAAGTGAGAGAGGAACATGACGATTGAGATTATAGGTTACAAGAATCAGTGAGAATGTGTGTGCATGTGTGCATGCAGCTGCAGATGCATGCACATGTGCATGTGTGTATTCATGTCTATGTGTGTCACCTTGTTACATACACAAGGAGATAGGAAGTCATCCCTCATAAATGTCTATCTAGATATTTGCTTTTCTATGGATGTGAATGGATTCATTGAAAGAAGTTGATCTTCACAATTACTGCAAGGTGAGAGCATTCTCTGTTTTCTTGTTTCTTTATATATTGTCTACTCTCAACCTATCTATTTTGTGAGCATCATATGCAGTTACTTGAGGCAATATTCACATGCTGCTTGAAAACAACATATTATGGACTTACAATGGGCAGTATTACAAAATCTTCACGTTTTTGGTTTATAGAAATATTAAATTTCAAAATTCATCTAACGTTTGATGATGTTCAAGAAATTCTTCTATGAATAAAGATTTGATATCCTGTTGGTTTCAGAACCTGGGAAATCTTGAAATGGCATGTGAATCTTGAATTGCACATGCAAATCATCCACAGATCATCCATAATTTGTTAGCTTATGCAGCCCATTACATAATACACTAGATGCAATAATGTTTTTACAATCTGATAAATCATGAACTATACAGTTGTCATCAACAAATTTCATCAGTAGGCCAAACTTGGCTAATTCTAACATACATAAGAAGTTCTTTTAGTCCCTAGAGTATGGAAAATAATATGATAAAATGAAGATACTTCCACATGCAAAAATGAGGAAAATCTTTCCAATTCCCTTAAGAAGATAAGAGTAGTTTTCACATGTGACATTATTGCAATTAGGGATACACTCAAGTGAAGTGAAAAAACTATGCTGAGTGGTAATAGATTTGATTGCACCACTATCAAAATACCAAACATCCCAATCTCGAGCAACTTGTCTTGAGCAGCCTTACAATAAGCATGAACGTATGAATTATAACTCTACATTATGTAGTAAAAGCCCATTCTTTGTTCTACGAAAGATTAGTAGACTCACTCTTAGAAGTAACGTGTTCTTATTTGATGAGTCCTGCATGCATGCATGTGCAAGAGCATGCACACGTGCACACACACAAATGTATATCATGTAGGAGCAATCATGTCATCAACACCCCTCTACAGCTCCATTTTGGAGTGGTTGAATGCTGCAAAGGTCCACCAAGTCACGGATGAAATGGTATTGGATCTCGATGTGCTTCGTTGGAGCATGGAACACTTTCATTTGAACCTGTCAAGATCAAGTCATCGACATAGAGGATGATTATGGCTATTAAGGACTCTTTCTGATAGATGTATAAGTTAGCATCAACATTGCTTCTTTGAAAACCTTTATCTTCAAAGAACTTGTGAATCTTTTCATACCAAGCTCTGGGAGCTTGCTTGAGTCTGTAAAGTGCTTTGTAAAGCTTGTGGACCTATCTTCCTTTCCTTTGATCTTAAAACCTTAAGGTTAAGCAACATATACTTCTTCTTGAAGATCTCCATTGAGGAAAGCACTTTTGACGTCTAGTTGATAGATAGGCCACTTGAAGTGTCCACTTAGTGTTAGAATAATTCTTATAGTTGTAAACCTTGGAGTAGGGGCAAAGGTTTCTTCATAATCAATGCCATGCTTTTCCTGATATCCCTTAACTACCCGTCTTTCTTTGTACTTGCCCGATGTACCATCTCATTTGTACTTGACTTTGTATAGCCACTTAACTCCCATGACTTGATGATTTGCTTAGGAACAAGTGTCCAAGTGTTATGCTTCTCAATTGCATCCATCTCTGCTTACATAGCTTCTTTCCACTCAGGTTATCCTTTAGCTTTGTTGTAATTGGAAGGCTCTGGAGTCTGCTGAATCTGATGTATCAATGCATAATTTACATAGTGACTTTGTTCACGTTGTTGCTTTTCAATGAGCCTTTGTGATCTTCTTGGTTGGTTTGAAGTACTTACCTTTGAGTTGTGTTTGGAAGAGATTGGTTCCCCTCTCTCAAGTATAGATGGATGGACTGAAACTTGTACTTGGATCTTTAGTTGAGTATGTCGAAGCTTCATTAAATATTAGATCTTTTGAGATTGTGATGGAGTGGTTCTCAAGATCATACAATTTATAAGCTTTGATTTGTTCACTATAGTCAATGAAGATATGCTTCTAAACTTGAGTATAACTTGCTTCGCTCTTCTTTTGGCACATGGACAAATGCTTCACTTCCAAATATTCTAAAGTAATTGACATTGGACCATAGTAGGCTTCAAAGGGTGTTTTTTTGTTCAATGCACTAGTGAAGCCTCGATTGAGTATGTGCACTGCAGTGTATACTGATCCTTCCCAAAACTTGAAGGGTAATTCTTTGTTGTGAAGCATGGTACGCACCATTTCCATTGCACTTCGGATCTTTCTCTCAACTACTCCATTCTGGGATGGAGTGTGAGGTTGAGTGACTTGTCTCTTTATCCTTTTCTGCTTTGAGAAATTGTCGAAGTTATGATTGATAAACTCACCATCTCCATCGGACCGAATAATCGTGACTGACTTAGACGCTTCAATCTCAGCTTGAGTTATCCATTCTCAAAACTTAGAAAAGGTATCTTCCTTCGACCTTAAAAAATATACCCAAATATATCTTGAGTGGTCATCTACTAGAAAAAAGAAGTAGATTTATCCACTAAGTGAAGGGGTATTCATGGGTCCACAGAGATCCATATGGACTAGGGCTAAAGGGTTCCTTGCTCGTGTTGAAGCCTCCTTGGGAATGGGAGCCCTATGTTGCTTGCCTTGGGTGCAAGCTCGGCAAACATCATTGACTTTCTCGATCTTTGGCAATGCTTTAACTATTTGTGATGCAGAAATCTTTGGTAAATATGAGATGTGGTCGTACCCTTTGATGCCAAAGGCTAGAAAGCGACTCCTTAGATAGAAAAAAGGATAATTTGTATAGCCCTTTTTCTTTTATGCCTTCTGTGATGATGTCTTTGGTTGGGTCAATCACCTTTACAGAAGTGTTACCAAATAACACTTGTTTGTCGTGGTCGGTGATGGCCTTAACTGATAGGAAGTTCATGCAAAAGTTCGAGATAAATAAGATATTGGATAATGATTTATACTCTCCTCGATCATTGATGATTTGTATTTTTCCATTGCCTTCAATGGGTAGACTCTTATTGTTGCCTAAGTAGACTTCACAAGCATGGTCCTCGATCTCTTGGAAGGAGTCTGGATCTTTGCACATGTGAGATATGGCTCCACTATTAAAGATCCAATCTTGAGAGGAACTAGAGGTAACTGGCGCATT
Source organism: Ceratopteris richardii (assembly GCA_020310875.1). Lineage (NCBI taxonomy): Eukaryota > Viridiplantae > Streptophyta > Polypodiopsida > Polypodiales > Pteridaceae > Ceratopteris > Ceratopteris richardii. Next base: position 105,509,861 of record CM035410.1, read on the forward strand.
GGCTTTTATCGAAATAAACAGGACTTCATTGGAACAGTGAGACATATGCTCGGAGGGTTTTAATTGGTTCCTCAAGCTAGAGGGCTTGGAGCTATTCTTCTTTTTGTAGAAAATTTTTCAAGGTGCTCCGTTTTGCCACATTAATTACAACTAAGCTTCTTTGATGAAGTGTTGGAACCTTGTTTAGGTGAGTTGCCAATGTTATGACTAGCACGTTTTGCTTTGTTGAAGGGTCCCATAGCCTTCATTGCAATTTCTTGTGAGGATGCAGACTTTGCTTCAGAGTTTTGGAGAAGCAAAAGTTCCAAACTTCTTCCCAAGTTAATACTTGGCCACAATTATAAAAAGTGGTTACAAATGTCTCGTAGGATCTAGGGAGTTTATTGATAAGGCGGATGGCCATGTCCTCACTAGAAACTTGGGGGCCACATAATGCTAATTTACGTTGATAATCCTCAAATGTGGCTATAACTTTAGAAATAGGATCCTGGGGCCTAATGGATAGGCTGTGAAATTCGGCCTCTAAGATGTAAATTTTTAAAAGATTTTTGTCTTGAAGAGATAGAGAGTGGGTGGCAGAGTACTGGACTTGGAAGGTGTCAGGGGAGCACTAGATTGTGCTCTCTGACCACACTAGACAAGATTTCAAAAATACACTTCTGATTACAAGAACACCCACGTAGGGAAAATAATACAAGAATATGTGATCGCTACAAGATGTCCCACAACCCGGGACCGATAGGTATGGAAAACTGGACTATAGATGATATAGGAGATCCCACAACCCGGGACTCTAGGTATGGAACAAGATATCAGGATTACAAGAATTCTCTTACAGGGATATGAACTAGATACAAGAATTAACTCGGAAAGATCTCGTACTACGAGATTACAATGGGACAAGAAATGATATCCACGATACAAGACTAGACAAGACTAAAGCAAGAGGCAAGACTAGAACTTGAACTGGAACCTAAAAGTACTTACTTGGTGATTATGACCCCTTGAGCTCCCAAGACTGGCATTGGTAAGACTGAGAATGAATGTGACCAACCAATCTTTATATAGGTTTTCAAGAGCGGTTCAAGGGAAGTTAAGAGTTGATGATGTCATCGATGATGTCATCAATTGGAAACAAGACCTCCGGGTGTCAGAATTCAGCAAATATGGAGTCGATCTTGGGGTTTTGCACGGTCCGGACGCAATGGAAGCATTGGTTTCCCCAAAATTTGATCCAATCATGAGATATAGAAAGTGACATGAAATCTGAGGTTGAGGATGGTTTTTCTTTGTGTCCATGACATCACCTCCCCCTCAAGCGACTAGTTCCACGAGGAGCGTTTATGTGACTGTGACATCTTCTAGAACTTGAATCTTCATAGCTCTTGGTCTTTGTAGAGTTCTTGATATGTGGTGCTGGAACATGACGATGATGGATACTCATGATGAAACTGAAAAGGGTTGTGGTATATCTAGGTACAGAATCAAGGCCATGATTCTTGTGATGGGCAGAACTCCTCTTCTTATTCTGATGATGATCCTTCTGATGTGGGATGGTGATTGTAGAATTCCTAATTCCAACTTGCTTCTTCTTCTTAGGACATTTGAATACCATATGATCATGATGTGCACAATAAAAACATAATCCATTGTCCTTTCGATGTTTTCTTTCCTTTGGTGTAAGTTGTTTGACCCTAATGTTATCCAACTCCATGGGTTCAAGTTGAGATTCTTCCAACCATCAAATTTCTCAGGCATGCTCACTTTTGGACTTTTCTTCATGTTAGTTGTCATGGGGGTACTTGAAGAAGATTGACTTGCAATGATCTAGAGCTCTTGGATTTGTCTTTGAAGTTCTCTGATTACATCTTGAATATTTTGTTGTTGAATCCTTTGTTGGTTTTCTCGTATCTCTTGGACTTGTTGTTGAATAACTTTAAGTGCTGAAAATATTTCTTCACGAATAATCTCCATGTTGCTTGGTCTTGATGAAGGTAGTCTTGCCAAAATGTCAGGGGAGCACTAGATTGTGCTCTCTGACTACACTAGACAAGATTTCGGAAATACACTTCTGATAAAAGAACACCCACGTAGGGAAAATAATACAAGAATATGTGATCGTTACAAGACGTCCCGCAAACCGGGACCGATATGTATGGAAAATTGGACTAGAGATGATATAGGAGATCCCACAATCCGAGACTCTAGGTATGGAACAAGATATCAGGATTACAAGAATTCTCTTCAGGGATATGAACTAGACACAAGAATTAACTCGGAAAGATCTCGTACTACGAAAGACACTCAATACTTCTTTACATATAAATGTTCCTACACATAATTCTCTCAGCCTGTTTACAATTAGGCTCTCAAACTTTAACCATAGACTCATCAACTATGGAATTAGACATCTACAAAAGGATTCTTGAAATGATCAAGTACAGAAGGAGAACACAACAAAATATCGGGTGCAACTTTTTCTTCTATTCAAAAAACTTTACATCTGAATGATGAGAGAGTTCTTCCTTACTTCTCATGTGTCTAATGACTATTCTAACTTCTAATTCTTGTCATCTCATCCTCTCTCATACCTGCCCTGACTTTTTTACTTGTATATATAGGCATATATGTACAAGCTCATGACCATACAAAAGGTATAAGTGAGCTAACTACAAATTAATGTACAGATGTATACAAGTCTTCATTTCTTGATCATACTCTATCTTCAATCTTCAATTATTGATCTTTTCTTCATTCTTTGCCTTCAAGCCTTTATCCAAAAAATCAATTGGTGGTTGACTTGCACCAACAGGTCCCCCTCAATCATCAATTGAGGTTTTCTCTATCTTCTTCATACCTGCCATGTCTTTGAATCTTTATAGCTTTGGTCCATCCAAGCTTTTGGTTAGCATATCTGCAATCTGATCTTTTGTTGAAGTATGTATTACTTCAATCTCCTTATCAATCACCTTCTCTCTTAAGAAGTGATATTGAATCTCAATGTGTTTAGTCCTGTCATGAAAAACAAGGTTAGCAGCTAGATACAATGAACTCATGTTATCTCCATGAATAGTGGGTATACTCTGAATGATGCCAAAACTCTTCATGAGAGTCTTCAACCATATGACTTCCTTTGGAGCTTCAACCATAGCTTTATACTCTACCTCTATAGATGATAAAGCAACTGTGTGTTGCTTCTTAGAGCACAAAGAGATTAGCTTATCTCCCACATAACACAAGTATCCATAAGTTGATCTTCTATGATTAGGATTACCTGCCCAATCTGTATCACTATATATCTTTATGCTTGTATCTGATGTAAAACCATAATACAAATCTTCTTTGAGTGTATCCTTAATGTACCTCGACACTCTTTGTCCTGCAACCCAATGTTCTTTCCTAGGACAATGCATGAATTGAGACAACACTCCAACTGCATATGACAAGTCAGGCCTAGTTAATGTAGCATAGATTAGACTACCAACCAGACTTTGATATAGCTTCATGTCCTTGAATTCTTCTCCTCCATATCTGCTCAATTTGTGATTCACCTCCATTGGAGTAGGTGCTATCCTTCAATCTTCCATTTTAAACTTGATCAACAAGTTTTCAAATACCTTTCTTGAGTCACATACACTCCATGTTGAGTATATGAGATCTCCATGCCCAAGAAATATGACAACTCTCCCAAGTCACTAATCTTGAACTCTTTCTCCATTTGCTTCTTGAGGCTTTGAATGCCCTTCTCATCTGTACCTATAAGAATTATGTCATCAACATATATGCACATGTAAATGAACCCATCATCACTTTTTTTGACAAGCAAGCTACTATCTGCTTTAGATACTTGAAAACCAAGTTCTTTTAAGAACTTAACAAGTCTATAATTCCATGCCCTTGGGGCCTTCTTCAACCCATACAAAGCTCTCTTGCATACATATTCTGAATACCTTTTATCTCTGAATCCTTGTGGTTGCTCCATGAAAACATCATCTGAAATATAACCATTAAGAAAAGCATTCTTCACATATAATTGACATAATCTCCAACCTTTACATGCAGCAATGGCTATGAGTGTCCTAATGGTTGTCATCTTTGCCACAGGACTATATGTCTCATCATAGTCTATACCATATGTCTGAGCAAACCCTTTCACAACAAGTCTAGCTTTATACCTAGACACACTTCCATCTGCATACCTCTTTGTTTTGTAGACCCATTTGCATCCAATGATCTTCTGACTATTTGGTTTAGGAACCAAATCCCATGTCTCATTCTCCATCAATGCATCATACTCTTCCTGCATAGCTTTCTCCCAATTTTCCTTACCTTTTGCCTCTTCATATGTAGAAGGGTATTCATCTTCTTTCACCATGTAAGCATAATCTTTAGTAGTAAAAAAAGAAGTGTCATAGCTATACCTTGTAGGTTTCCATTTGTGTATTGATGATCTTCTGAGTTCTCCACTTCTTGAAGTTTCTTGTTCATCACATTCTGGATCAAACCTTGGAACTTCTTCAACTTCAACTCGTACTTCATTGTTCTCTTCTTCATCAAATATCTGAAACTTTGATTTACCTTTCTTTTGATGCACAATTTCTTCATCACCTGCATGACTATTGATTGTACCTGCATACCAAGTACCTTGCTCATCAAATGTAACATCCTTTGATACAAGGAATTGCTTTGTGGATGGACTCCACAACCTATAACACATCTTCTTATCATCATATCCAATGAACACATACTTTTCAGCTTTAGGTTCCAATTTATGCCTCAACTGAGATGGCACATATCCATAAGCCAAACATCCAAATACTTTGCAATGATCTAAGGTAGGTCTCTTACCCCACCATGCCTGATATGGCGTCATACCCTGCAAAGCTTTACATGGTAACCTATTAACCAAATATATAGCTGAATTTACAGCCTCAGCCCACAAATAATTTGAACAATTTTTTTCCTTCATCAGTGATCTTGCAAACTCAACAAGAGTTCTATTTCTCCTTTCTGCTACACCATTTTGTTGAGGAGAGTACCTGCAAGTAACTTCTCTTTTTATACCTTCATTCCATAAGTAATCACTGAACTCATTAGAGAAATACTTTCCCCCTCCATCTGACCTCAGTCTCTTCAACTTTTGACCTGTAATTCTTTCTGTTACACATGATAATGTTTGAATGTATTAAATACCTCTGATTTATCTTTGATCACAGAGATAGTGATCGACCTGGTAGCATCATCAACATAAATTACATAATATCTTGAACCATTTATACTGAAATCCTTTGATGGTCCCCACACATCTGTGTGTACCAATTCAAGCTTCTGTGAATACATAAATCCATGCTTATTATATGATTGTTTATGAGCCTTACCTAATTGACATGCCTCACATCTGTATGTCATATGTTGACCTTCAACATTAGGCAATCCAATCACTGAACCATTGTTAACCATATCATTAATACCTCTTTCATTGAAATGTCCAAGCCTTTTGTGCCAAAGATCTAACTCAAAGATCTTATGTCCTCCATAAGTGAACAAGGCATGATCAACATTACCTTGAATCTTCAATGTGAAAAGTCTTCTTTCTTTCTTCCCTGAAACAATTTGTTTATACCCATTGCTAGGGTCTTCCACAAAAACTCCATCATTAGTGAACCTTACTTCATAACCTTTTTCAACAATTTGCCCTACACTTATCAAATTCTGTGGAATTGTAGGAACATACAAGATCTTACTCAGAAGAGTACTTCCATCCTTGGCCTTCACTGATCCAATTGACTTCTGTGTTTTGTATTATCACCTGTTTGAACTACATGATTAGTTACCTTATTCTCCAAATCAATCATCAAGGCTATATTCCCACTCAAGTGATTGCTACACCCTGAGTCAATGTAGAAGACTCTTTGATCTTCACTTTGCCTTTCACAAGTTGCATTCTCCTTCTGATCTGAAGCATAATTGTAGTAGGTATTGTTGTAGGATTGACTTTGGAATCCTCTACCTGCATTTCTTCCAAAGTAACCTCTACTACCTCTAACTCTGAAATTTCCTCTTTGGCTTCTACCACCTCTTCCTCTTGAATTAAAGTTCTGATTATATCCTCCATTACTCCGAGTATTATGCCAACAATCATGAGCTAAGTGATTTGTCTTACCACAAATCTAGCAAGCTTTGGCTCCATCTTTATTGCTTCTACCTCTTCCTCTACCTTTTCCATCTCCTCTTCCTCTTAGGAAGTTGGCTTAGCTAGTTGTACCTTCATCTTCATTTGCTTGTTGCTTTCCTTTGCTATTCTTCTTCTTATACTTTGAATACATTGCTTGACCTTCACTCTTATCACCATCACCTTTGATATCCTGCTCCAAAGTTAGCATATGTCCTAGCAACTGATTTAAATCAGGAGTGAAATGATCTAGTGACAATTCAGTAGACAAAATGAATGGCTTCCATTTCTCATCTCCTCTCAAACCTGTGAGGATTTTCCTTACCAATTTATCCTCCTCAATATCTTCATCAACTTCTCCTAATGCATCTGCAATGTCCTTTATCCTTGTTACATAATCAGAAATGGATTGAGAAGCCTTCTTCTTGAATGTGGTAAACTCTGCCCACAAAAATGCCTTCCTTGACTTTGTAGTGTTTTGGAAATGCTCCTCCAAAGCATTCCATATATCACTTTCACTTTCAAGATCTCTAATATGAGGTAGCAAGTAGTCATTAACTCCCATGTAGATAATGCTCCTTGCTTGAGCATCCTTTTTTATCCAAATCTTCAAATGTGAGAGTTCATCCCTAGTTGGAACACTAAGATCTCTAAATTGTGGTTTTTCTTCTTCACCTATGATATAACCTATCATGTCTTTGCTCAGATGAGCTTCCATCCTCGTTGACCAAGCTGGATAGTTTTCTCCATCCAATTTCTCTATCTGAAGAGAATCTCCCATCCTTTCTTCACCTATGTATTAAATTCTTCAAGCTTTATGAGGAATAAGTGTACCTTTACTTCAAATGTAGTTCCTTTTGGACTTCTTGATTGCTTCAGGCCTCCTTCTCAAGCTTTCCCTTAAATCTTTCACCTTTTGAACTTTCAAATGTTGATTTCTGTATGATTGGAGCAATCGGGGTCCTCCTTTCTTCTATTTTGATGATTCCTACTCTGATACCACGGATGGAGAGTGTTAATCTCCAAAAGAACAAGCTATTCTTGATGTTAGAGCGCCTCTATATCAAGAATAACTTAAAACCTTTACCAATTTGGAGGATCAATACCAGATTATCAAAATCTTGAGCTAACTGTGAAGAGAGTCACTTCTCAGAAAGTCTTCTACACATAACTCACTCATTGATTGATCAAATGTGTAAAGTTTTTTATAAAACTTTGTACAATGTCGCCTATATATTGCGCATCTTCTCCAAGTTAAATCATCTCAAATGATTCAATAAATCTTGAGAAATGAATCAAATAGTTCACCTCTGTCTAAAACTATTCTCCTGTATAGTCGAGGTTGACACCTGCAACTTCTAACACACAGTTCTCCCAAATTAGAACCCGTTTAAGCAAATGCTTTTAGCCATAGATGGCTTACCTTCCAACTTAGATTTTGACTCCTCATTTGTACAAAACTTTACATTGTGCACTGAGAACTGATCAATTCTTTGACCATCGAGATAGGACCTGTTTCAGAAGACACTCAACACTTCTTTACATACAAATGTTCCTACACATAATTCTCTCAGCCTGTTTACAATTAGGCTCTCAAAATTTAACCATAGACTCATTACCTATGGAATTAGACATCTACAAAAGGATTCTTGAAATGATCAAGCACAGAAGGAGAACACAACAAAATATCGGGTGCAACTTTTTCTTCTATTCAAAAAACTTTACATCTGAATGATGAGAGAGTTCTTCCTTACTTCTCATGTGTCTAATGACTATTCTAACTTCTAATTCTTGTCATCTCATCCTCTCTCATACTTGCCCCGACTTTTTTACTTGTATATATAGGCATATACGTACAAGCTCATGACCATACAAAAGGTATAAGTGAGCTAACTACAAATTAATGTACATATGTATATACAAGTCTTCATTTCCTGATCATACTCTATCTTTAATCTTCAATTAGTGATCTTTTATTCATTCTTTGCCTTCAAGCCTTTATCCAAAATATCAATTGGTGGTTGAGTTGCACCAACACTCCATGGGGTACATATGTGTATACCAAAATGGCTTTCAGATTCAGGAATGCCCCTGCATCCTTCAACAGGGTGGTTTACACTATTTTTAGACCATTACTCATAAAATTCCTAAGAATTTTTATGGATGAATTTTCTACTTTCTCCGGTATAGAATGTTCCTCTTCTGTTGATAATTTTACAGAACCCATTTCTCAGCTAAAGGAGGTCTTCGAACTATGCAGAGGTGCAAGGCTGAAGCTGAATCCAAACAAATGTCATTTCTAAGTCACTGAAGGAACACTTCTTGGACATATAGTCTCCTCCAAACGTATGGGACTTGATCCCGATAAAGTACTAGCCATCATAAGAATGCCCCGACCTATCAACTCGAAACATGTGCAAAGTTTTTTAGGACACATTAGATATCACAAAAAGTTCATCAAGATATATGCAGATATAGCAAGGCCTCTCTCGAGGCTAACAGGAAAATTAGTCCCATTTACATGGACTGAGGAAGAGGAATTGGCATTCGAACTTCTCAAAAGAAAACTAGTAAGTGAAACAATTTTTATAGTTCCTGATTGGGATTTTCCCTTTCATGTGCATGTGGATGCAAGTTCCACTGCTTCATGCGGATGCAAGTTCCACTGTTGCATGTGGATGCAAGTTCCACCGCTGCATGTGGATGCAAGTTCCACTGCTGCATGTGGATGTAAGTTCCACTGCTTCATGTGGATGCAAGTTCCACTGCTGCATGTGGATGCTAGTTCTGCTTCATGTGGATGCAAGTTCCACTGCTGCATGTGGATGCAAGTCCCAGTACTGTAGGTGCAATACTTGCACAACCAAGCATTGAGCGTAAATTGGACACACCAATTCACTATGCAAGTAGGATTCTCACTAAGGCTGAACTCAGTTGTAGCACTACAGAAAGGGAAGCATTGGCTATAGTGTTTGCTTTAAAGAAGTTTAGACATTACCTTTTGGGTGTTCATTTCGTGGTAATCACATATCATTAAGCTATTAAGTACTTTCTCAATAAGCCTAATCTCATAGGCCGCATTTGGAGGTGGTTATTACTTTTTCAGGAATTTGATTTTGGAGTAGTACAGAAGCTTGGACGACATCATGTGATGGCATATCATGTGTCTCGAATAGAAGTAAACAAGGAAGAAAAAGGGGTGAATGATGATCTCCCAGACCATCATCTCTTTCAGGTGAGCACTTATCCCTCTTGGTATAATGAAATGCTTCAATTCTTGTCTACTGGTGTGTGTCCCTCACATATGACACCACTAAATAAAAGGAGACTTCTAATCAAAAGTAGAAGTTTCACCATGATCGGAGGAAACCTCTTTAAAATAGGATCAGATGGAATAATTAGAAGGTGTATATACCCTAAACAAGTTACTTCCATTCTAGAATCTGCTCATTGTGGGCCAACCTCATGTCATTATCCAGGACACATCACAGCTCAAAGAGTATTACAAATTGGGCTATGGTGGCCCTATATTTTCACAGATGCTTGCAACATGGCCAAATCATGTGATACTTGTCAAAGATGCGGTCCTAAACCATCAAAACTCAATAATAAGCCTTTGACAATTGCTACAACATGGCAATCATTTGAGCGATGGGGGCTAGATTTTGTGGGTCCCATATATCCAATGGCCAACCCATCAAAAGCTAAATATCTACTAGTAGCAATGGATTATGCTACTAAATGGGCAGAAGTAATTGCCTATGTATGCATGCCCGATTGAAATCACTACAGATCAAGGTACACACTTTGTCAATAAAACTTTGACTAGTACTTTTATGAAATACCAAGTTTTCCACAAGAAGTCGTGTGCATACTACCCTAGAGCTAATGCCCAAGCAGAAAGCACAAACAAAGTGTTCAATTCCCTACTCAAAAAAATTTTCCACCAACAATCTACTGCATGGGGAGTCGTATACTTAGGAGTACTTTGGGCTTACAGAATAGCCTACAAAGCTACGACTCGGCATACTCCTTTTCAACTTTTATATGGCATTGAAGCTGTACCTCCTCTCGAATTCATTGAAGGATCTGCAAGGTTCAACACTGGATTAAGCAAGCTCAATATGCCCGAATCCACCTAGTCGAAGAACTCAGGGAGAGGGCCCAAGAACACATAAGCAAGAACCAATTAAGAACAAAAGCCAATCATGACAGTCACCTCTAGAATTAAGGAACGAACAATTAAGGAACGGTATTGGTGTTGCTATATCAACCAAGTTTGACCAACAATTAAGGAACGGTATTGGTGTTGCTATATCAACCAAGTTTGACCAACAAGAAGGAGAAAACTCTTCACCGGATGGAAGGGGCCATACAAGGTGGTTCGACTCTTCCCTCAAGGAGTTGTCCAACTAGCAACGCTACAAGGAATGCTTCTTCCATTCGTAAATGCCTCTAGAGTTAAACCCTATCTACTGTAGAATCTACTACTATACATGTATAGATTGTAAATACTTTGATCTGTTTCAATTGGTCTTTTTCTAGTCTTCTCAAATTGGTCTTTTTCTAGTCTTATTCAAAATTGGTCTTTTTCTAGTCTTTTCAAATTGGTTTTTTTATAGTCTTTTCAAGGTGGTCTTTTTCTAGTCTTCTCAAATTGGTCTTTTTCTAGTCTTTTCAAATTGGTCTTTTTCTAGTCTTTTCAAATTGGTCTTTTTCTAGTCTTTACAAAGTGGTCTTTTTCTAGTCTTTTCGATTGTTCTTTTTCTAGTCCTTTTAAATTGGTCCCTTTCTGGTCTTTTCAAATTGGTCTTTTCTGGTCTTTTCAAATTGGTCTTTTCCTAGTCTTTTCAAATTGGTCTTTCTAGTCTTTTCAACTCATCTTTTTATAGTCTTTTCAAGTGGTTTTTTTCTAGTCTTTTCAATTGGTCTTTTTTTAGTCTTTTTATATTGGTCTATTTATTCAAATAGACTTTGCTTAGTCTTTTCAAATTGGTATAGAATTGGTCTTTTTTTTTTTAGTTTGTTTCCGTTTGGTCTAGTCTTTTCAACTGGTCTTTTTCTAGTCTTTTCAAGTGGTTTTTTTCTAGTCTTTTCAATTGGTCTTTTCTTAGTCTTTTTAAATTGGTCTATTTATTCGATGGGACTTTGCTTAGTCTTTTCAAATTGGTCTAGAATTAGTCTTTTTTTTAGTTTGTTCTCGCTTGGTCTAATTACCGTGATCTCTTTGGTCTTTTTAACTCACCTTTTGAACTTCGCTTCCTTCGTCCTCATTCAAAGCATGCTTTTGGTCTTTTTATACACACTCTTGCTCGGTGATCCCAACCCATCCTAGAAGCCCAACCCATATCCCTCCCATCTCTCAGATTACAGGCCATCGGTCTTCACTTGTCTTCCCCGTGCCAATCAACTTCCGCTACCCATCATCCTCGCCGACCACCATAGAGTGGTTGCGCTCGCCCTACAGCCACACAACCACTGCTCCATGCAGAAGATGATGCATGGAATCCCTATCCATGCCCGCCTCTAGTGAGTCGAACATAGCGGAGAAGAAATAGAGAGCATTCATGAAGAGGATCCTTAGTATTCAGTAGGCATCCTTGACTTGCAGCTCTATAATTTTCAAAAACAGAATTGGCACTCTCTTGTCCAAGTTTGGCATGCCCAGTAGGAAAGTACAACACCTTCAAAATCATCGACAACTTGCTGATCATTGTGGTCATATAAGTTACCATTCACAATAAGAGAAGAGATAAGTTACCATTCACAGAAAGAGAACTCATCTGAGCAGATTGAGAACACGCGTTAAAATTGCTTGCACTCCACTACTTCTAGAAAGTGCAAAGCTTAGGTCTGGCAGCTACATTTGCGGCAAAACAGCAAGGCTGGACATATTGTCTCATAAATACATAATCCATATGGCTGATCACACACCTCCCACAGTGCTTCAAGCTTCACCACAACCGAACGTGGCAGATAAAGATGGGAGAGCTAATATATTGCTACTTGACAATCCCAATGAGAAAAGGGAAGATGGAAGTCAAGAGATGGATGAAGATGAAGATTCCATTGAAAACCAAGGGTCTGAATTTGTGCCATCCGAATCCCTCCAATCTATATCGGCTTCACAGAGAACCAACGAATTCTCACAGAACTCGCACGAGAGCCAAACTTCCGACAAAGGATTATTCATTCATGCACACTCCGAACTTCCAACTGAACGAGAAAGGCTTTCCCACTTGTTCTCTCCTAAACAATTGACTAGTATGGGGCTTCCATGCATTCTCAAAAGTACCTCTCTCAGATGAGCCCGACCACATGGAGGTGATCGATTTCTTCAAGCATTTCCCTCGATTTCCAGATGGTAAGATTTCTCTTGGGGTCATTGAGCTAGCTATGGGGGCTTACACCCCCACACTCTCAGCACCTTCATGCATGTTGGAACATCAAGCTTACACTATGCTTGAGGCGGATTTGATCTACATCAAAGGCTATCGCATCGAAAGAATATCCGTTGGAGATTCCTTTTTCTTATGCTCACTTATTGTATTTTTTAAAAAAGATTTTTCATGGATCTTTTACCATTGTAAAAGCCTTGAGCTTTACACATGTAAAAGTAGAAAGATAGAGCCTAAATCCCACGAATCTGTGGTGGTTGAGTTGCATTCAATCAAGCAATCAATCACCTAAAAGTAGATCAAACTAGATGTTCACTTTTCCTAGATTGTAGAAAAGTGAATTGATCCCCTCCAACAACCATTCTCACCTTCATTTCAATTCAAAATCCACTTGTCGAACTCATGGAGCACTTCTAGAGTCTATATAAAGACTTGAAATCACTTGTACAACACATGGAAGCAATATACATACACTTGTGACCATCATTGTCTTTCTCTTTTAATTTTTTGCATCATCTTCTTTGCCAACAGTAATCTTGCAGATGGTGCTTCTCTCTCTCCAGAGCTCCAAATTGAGTGCAGGATGGCTCATTGGAAAGGTATTCGTGTCTAGTTTACGCTTATAAAGTTTCTAGCATTTGGTTTAGTACATTGGGAGAAATCTCAGTTTTTCTGTCTCGGGGTCAATCTCTGCGTATTCCTGAAAAATAGAAGGTACCACCGTTGAGTGTCTGATTCATTCCTATAGCATATTTTGCTTATTCCTTACACTTTTGTGCTTTCTATACACTCAATCCTATGTGTATCACTCCCATAAAAGGATTTTTTCTAATTGTAATCACGCTAGTCGCTATGAGAATTTGAAGTTCATTGTCTCTTCCATAGATAGTAAGTTTTTTGAGCTAGTCGACGCACGAACCTATCTGTTTTGTATCGACTCTTTCTCCTTGATGCTCCAAAGTACATAGTGCATTTCTTTGCAATTATCGCATGCCTATGAGGTCTATTTGAGTCTCCATAAGCTCAAGGGTTAGTCTTGTGCCGGTTGGCTAGACCTACAAGCTTCTCCAAGTTCTTTCAATGCACCTACTCCGGAATACCTGAAGTGGAGTTACTCACAGTGTAAGGCTATCTTTGAAGAGAAACCAGTAGCTTATGCCAGAGCCACCTTCCTCCATGCATTCAAATTTTATTTCCTCCTCAGAAGTATGAAAGGAAAGCTTAGTTTTACCAACTTATTTATGTGCGATGGTATGATGTGTATGCTATATTCCAAGCCTTTTCCGTACCATGAGCTTCTTTGGCATTCAGTCATCGACAAGAGAAAACATTTTGTAGCATCGTCCAATCGAGGGGCATCTACTTTCCACGTTTTTTCACCATGCATATTTACATGGCTGAGAACTCTACCCACCCTGCATGCAAATATCACCTCCCTACCATCAGCAAATCCAGCAAATCCACCAAGTGAGGGGCCATCCAAAAGGTCAAGTTATGCACTTATGTCCAAGCTACAACCATTCAGCAAGAGGAGGGCTAAAATAGTTGCAGATTTGAGGGCTTCTCGCGACAGCCTTCCTATATTCGAGCAAGGGAAAAGTGGTAAGAAACTCTCTTTCCCTCCACACACTCCTTCGAAGACACATGCTCCCACCCCCCCACTCTCATACAACCACTCTTAACACTAGCCAAGCCACTCCTAATACTAGCCCACCCACTGTATCCATTGTCACACCCATTCCATCCACTACATCCATTATCACACCCATTCCATCTCATCCTAGTGCCTCTACTATACCTTCACATACTTCAATATCCACAACCACAACGACACCACCTACTTCATACCAAGCCCTCCATCTCCATTAATCCCTCCACCTAACTACTCGCCACCACATCTACCTTTTCCAGCCCTAATTCCCATACCACCTCTTAGAGCATCAGCTCCTGTCCCCTTAATCCCGATTACATATAATCCACCTGCCAACGTACACTCTCTCCAACCAACCCTCGCACACAATATTCCTTCCATACAAGCTTCTTCCGCACCCTTTAGTGCTTTAGCAGATACACTCGAGCATATGCTTGAATTATGTGAAGAAGAGAGCTCTTCCTTGGATTCGCAACTAGCGGCTTTACACCGACACCACACTAATGCCACTACCATGTGCACCTTGCTAGCTTCTCTTATCAGGTACAATCAAATTCGAGACAGTATGAACCACTTAGAAAAAGCACATGGAAGAGCTCAGCAGTGGCTACTTGGTCGGTCACATCATGAGGAGCTATGTGAAGAATTGAAGAAGGAAAATAAGGAATTACGTTCAGAGATCCAAATCTACAAAGATAAATTAGAGAAGGCAAGGGCTTTGCATGTTATGGCTACAGAAGTGTTCTTTGAGCAGCCATCATCACTGGGGGCCATCCTACCTCCAGCTAGGACTTCACCAGAGCATCAGTAGTTCTTTACTATTTCGATGATTTGTGATGATTTTGGTTCATTTCGATAGCAGTATTATATTTGTCCTATTTTGTATACAGACATGGACATCATTCTGATTTCTGATCATTTATTGTAGTGCATGATAACATTGTATATGTAATGTTCACAAAAACAGAAGCACTTCACATTATGGCAGCACTTCACATTATGGAAGCACTTCCCATTGAAGCACTCTCCGAGACGGAGAGTGAAGTAGTGGCGGGCAACCTGTATAACCGAAAATGGAGGAGACTAGTCTTGGAAAAATATCTCGTGAATTGGACCAGCATAGTATAAAGAAGAAGTCATTCCAATAATTAGTCTTTTTACAAAATTGGTCTTTTTAGCATTCATCCACTTACAAATTGGTCTTTTTATGAAGTTCGTCTTGAAAGACGAATTGGCAAATTGGTCTTTTTACTTTTGTGGGACCTATCTCTCAATTCGTCCTTTAGATCTTACAGAGAGGATAAAGGAGAAAGAGAAGAGATAGAGAGTGGGTGGCAGAGTACTGGACTTGGCAGAAGGCAGAGTACCTGACTTGGCAGGTTGTAGAGTTCCGGATTTGCCAGAGTACCAGACTTGCCAGATTACCAGAAAAGTGACAAGCAAGGAGTGGTGGAGTAACCGCTCGTGGTAGAAGCCTATATAAAGAACCCTTTCGGATACATTCGGGATATATGACATTCGAGAGAAGTAAGGTACGAGACAGAGAAGAAGATATACAAGACATAGACAAGTGAAGGTACTCGAAAAGAGCATCTAACCTCTGTGGAGAAGCTCAGTGGACAAGAGGCTCTGGTCTTGTCGCCAAGGACAAGCACAGTAATTCAACTAAACTGAGTGCTTGAAGAGGCTGGTATACTTCGAGTACTATGAGAGCCTTTAGCATTTGAGAGCCAGTTTGATTCTAGTTGTGAGTTAGTCACAGAGAAGTGAGTGTAGTGATTATTTATCTGCTGTAATGATCTTTCTTGTACACTTCCATGCTTCCATTAACGGAGATATGCTTATGTGAGCTTGTAGTCCATTCTTGCCGCGACTTATGTGACTTATTTACCTTGTGAACTGTTGATCTGTCTAATTTTCTACCGGATTAGTGAGTGTGCAATGCAGCACATAGTGAATACTGCACTCGGAAAAAGAACCCACCTTCAGCACAGCAGAACAAGAATTTCGTCTACACATTGGATCATCTTTCTTGGATTCTTGAGCTCGTATGGCATAGATCATATACGTCGGATCCTTCCTTATTGCATGTATAAAAGCTTTGGCTCCTACATATGTCAGGCACTTCTGGATATTTTGATGAGTGATTTTATTCTTTTCCCAATTAATGTCTGGATTATGTTTCCCATCCTTCTTCTTTATAAATAGAATAGGAGCTCCTGTCGAAGACTTTGAGTGTCTGATAAACCCCTTGGCTAGATTCTCATCAATATTCTTGCGTAATTTTGTAAGATCCTTTGGTGATAGTCTATAGATTGATCCAATGGATGGCATTGCTCTCTCTTGAAGTTCTATGGCGCAATCATAAGGTCTATGCTCTAGGAGAATATCTACGTTCTTCTCTTCAAAAACATCTTCAAAGCCTTGTTAATGATTGGGTAGTTGCATTGGATCATCTTTCTTGGATTCTTGAGCTCGTATGGCATAGATCATATATGTCGGTTCCTTACTGCATGTATAAAAGCTTTGGCTCCTACATATGTCGGGCTCTTCTGGATATTTTGATGAGTAGTTTTATTCTTTTCTCAATTAATGTCTGGATTATGTTTCTTTATCGAGGACATTCCAATGATAACAAGAATTATTGGACTCGATGTTACATTGAAACATATGTGGGAATCATGGTCACCAAGATGTACTCTTAATGGTGTGGTTTCCATGGTAATATTCCCAGATGCAAGAGGTTGTCCATGTGTGTACTGCCCTTGCTCATATGGCCTAGGTGCTCCTTGTGGTCCTGAATAGGGATTATATCTGGGAATCTCCCTTCCTGACTCTCTAGGTGGGTATCCATATGGCCTATACTAAGGTTGATTTAAAGGTCGTGACTGTCTGTTGAATGGACAATTTTTAGCGGTATGATTGATGTATTTTTGTTTTATATGTCAATACAGAGCGGTTCCTTGATGAGGTTGCCTATTGTAAAGGTAAGCTTGAGGCAAGCTTGTTCCTCCTCTTACACACATGTGAGTCAGGTGGTCTCCTCTGCATAAGCTGCATTTTCGCAACATGGGTATTCTGAGTGATGGATGCTAGTATTACTTAAGTATTGGAATCCTGTGTTTCTTAACCAATCCTTCATCAATGATACATCAGGAGGCTCTTGAATCTACTAGGGCTCTAAGGGAAAGAATCTTCTTAGGCATAATTAACTTGACAAGGACAAGACATGTTTCTATGGGTGTTGCTAGAATTATGAGACCCTTTCTTATATCATGGTATGGTTGTACGGTCTCCTTTACAACTTGACTTCCTCGTTTCCCTATTCTACTAGGGTGACTTGACTCTAGAGTTTGTCCTCTTGTTAAGACAATTAACTGCAATATGGACAAGGTTCCCATAACAAAGGCATAACTTGTTATCTCTCCTTCTGTATTTCTCTTTTGGGGTTAGAGGTTGGAACCTAGTTGCGTCGATCTACATAGGTTCATGCATAGTCTCTTTTCTAGGAGTGGGCTGGAAGGGTTTCCATTGGCAAAGTCTTCCTTCAAAAAGGAGGTTCTCACATTGAATGGTTTTGGTGATGTATTCATTCAATGTCTTAACCACTATATCTTAACCGCTGGCATCGTGAGCAAAAGGTTCTTCACATCATCCCTTATACCCCATCTAAATTGGCTTATGAAATAATCCTCATGCAAAGTGAGATCACATATCAATTGCCTAAATTCTGATGCTTAGGTAGAGAAAGGATGGTTACCTTAACGTAGCTTTGGAGTTTTGTGTATGCCACTCGACTCGTGTCCGCATCTCCAAACGTGGCAGTGAGCTTTCAAAGAGACCCCTCATAGTCATGAAGTACTGCCATGTCCTTATCCAAGATTGGGGCGAACCATGATAACACTTGACCATGAAGCAGGGTTCCAATAAAGCCGATCTTGGATGCATCATCAGGGTATCTATAAGGCTTCATAGGGATGTAAAGTTTGACTTTTTGCGAGAACCTACGGAACTTCGTGCGATCACCATCGAACTTTTCTGGCATGCAAATCTTGGGTTCCTTTATAAAGGATGAACTAGGATGTTGGTTCACTTGAATACTTCCTTGATTTGCTTGAAGATTACTGATTCGTTCTTGTAATTCTTGGATGAGTGCATCTATATGCACGGGATATCCCATCTCGACTTGAGTTTGTTGATGAGTTAGGTCCTCGACTTGTTGTTGAGACTCTAAAAAGATTCCACAATCTATTCATGAGTGTTCTCCATGATGTCTGGTCTTGGATAGAAGCTAGTTTTGCCAAAATATAAGGGGAGCACTAGATTGTGCCCTCTGACTAGAGTAGACAAGATTTCAGAACTACACTTTAGATTACAAGTTCACTCACGTAGGAAAAATAATACAAGAATATGTAATTGATATAAGAAGTCCCACAACCCAAGACTGATAGATATGGATAACTTGACTAGAGATGTTACAGGAGATCCCACAACACAACCGGTCACTGTAGGTATGAAGAAAGATATCTCGATCATAAGAACTCCCTTAAGAAGATGAACTAGATACAAGAAATAAGTCGACAAGATCATACTATGAGATTACAACAAGACAAGGCAGGATATCCAAGATACTAGACTAGACATGACTAGGACAAAGAACAAGACTAGAACTCGAACTCGAACTTGGAGAGCACTTGGAGATCGCAACTCCTTGAGCTCCCAAGACTGGCATTGGAAAGATAAGAGTATATATGTGGCCAACCCATCTTTATATAGGTTTTCAACAGCGGATCAATGGTGGTTACGAATTGATGATGTCATCGATGATGTCATCAATTCGAAACATGACCTCTCGACATCAAAATCAAGCAAGATGGCCGTCAATCTTAGGGTTTTAGCATGTTTCGTACACAATAGAAGGATCAGTTTCTCCAAATTCTGAAGTAATCATGAAATATACAAAGTCACTTGGAATCTGAGGTTGAAGATGGTTTCCTTTATCCATGACATATATAATATATAACCTAGAACCAAAGGTTTCATAGTTAGTCGAGACGTAGTGTTTGATGAAAACAAACCTTTGTTTGAAGATGATTGCACGAAGATCAAGTTGCCATATGATTTGGAGGAAGACTTTCC
Organism: Ceratopteris richardii; assembly: GCA_020310875.1. Classification (NCBI taxonomy): domain Eukaryota; kingdom Viridiplantae; phylum Streptophyta; class Polypodiopsida; order Polypodiales; family Pteridaceae; genus Ceratopteris; species Ceratopteris richardii. The sequence goes on from CM035410.1 coordinate 105,529,221, forward strand.
AATATTCTCAAGAAAGGGTACACATACACTTGAAGTTTCAAGTGATTCCAAAGATGATAAGAAGACTCCTAAAAAGGAGATAAACTCATGGAACTCCAAAGATAAAATCAAGGTACAAGAGTTGAGAGATATTGTAGAATCTTCTCAACAAACCATCAAGAGATCTACAAGGGAAAAAAGAAGCCAAAAATATATGGCTATGACATCTCGTTAGTAACTAAGCATTCTATCTATGTAGCTTAGGACCTGAACTTTAAAGAGCCCTCATCTCATGAGGCCAAGAGGAAACTAGAATGGATGAATGCAATGGAAGAAGAGATTGAATCCTTGCAAGAAAACAATACTTGGGAGTTGGTATCCAAGTCTTCTAACAATGAAGGTAATCGGATTCAGATGGATATATAAGGTAAAGAAAAACTCTGATGGAACCATTAATAGGCACAAGGCTATACTTATGGCCAAAGGGTATTCTCAGACCCAAGATACTGACTATAGGGAGACTTTTTCTCTTGTGGAAAAGATGCCAACAATCAGAGTACTTATTAGTATTGCAGCTGTCAAAAATTGGAATATCTATCATATGGATGTGAAGAATGCATTTCTCAATGGATGGATATCTTAAGAGGTATACATAGTGAGGCCAAGTTTTCCAATCCACACAGCAAGAGAGTAATGAAACTTAATCTAGATATGATAAGGTTACGGCTCCCAACTATATCAAATGAGAAGGTTGACATGCACACATTTGGAAACATTATGCCAAGATGCGTGATTCGTTTTGCTGTGAACAAAGCCCGAGCTTTCAATCTGCTTCCTACACTTCACTCTCATTCAAAGACGCTTGGCCAGTAGTTATAAAATATCTCTGTTTTGGTTTAATAACGTCCCTACCGATTAAAATTCCAATCGATATGCCACTTACTGGTATTTCTCTCCGTAGGATTTTTTAAACTAAAATAATATTCTCCAAGAATTGTATAGCAAAACGACAGGCAGAGATATGATTGTATATCTTAACCACACTCATGATCTGGATAGTATAGCAATTAGGATAATCAAATAAATTGAATGTGTGAGAGTCTTGGGAGATAAGAGAGCCAATATTCACCAAAGATATTTATTTGATATAGTTTCGTCATGCGTTAATATGTGTCGAAGATGAAAAGTATGAGTTTAGTTATGATTATTTTTAGTTAATGCTAGATCTAGCACAAAAATAGGTGCGGTTTTAGAGATCAACGGACAGTTATCCCTAGGACTCAAAAACAACGGAAGAAAAAATCGAGAGAGTGTTTGATTTCTCATGATTGATGTTTATTCATAGTACGCACAAGATTATCAAAGAAACTGCACGAGGAAGTTTAGAATAGGAAAACCCGTCTTTGAAGGAGACTCTTTTCCTATCACCCTAATATGTTTTAGCGATGAAAAACATCAGAAAAGAGTTCACGGTTGTGAACTAATAGCGGACGAGGTGTAAAACGGGCATGGTTTCTCGCGGAGTAAAAATATTCAAGTTTTGAGAGAGCTACGTGATACATGAAAATTCTGGATTCGAAATTCTACAGCCTTCGGATGCGAAAGAGGTTTCTTCACCTTGACAACTTTCCTTGCTAGTAGAATCAATACACAAAATAAAATTTCTGGCTTAAGGGTAGCTTCACACAGAGAGGACAGAACAAACACTCAAAAACTCAAAAGTGTATTATTTTAAGTGAAACACAGAGAAAATAATTAGCTCCACTATTTATGTGTTCACACAAAAAAGTGATAGTTTACTAAACCTATTTTTGTGTCTATGTGAACACAAGAGATGGCAAAACAATTTTTTTTTTTTCACATGAATTCTTACAAATGCATAAAAAAAGATTAAATTATTAAATCAAATACTTTTTTGCTAGCTTAAATATAGATTGTATCAGTTGAATCATTACAATGTGTCGCTCAGGGGCTTAACCTTTCATTGCAGTTCTTTGGAGTTTGTGCCATGACATGGCACTTGTTCATTTTCGTTTTTTTTTTCCTTTTTTTTTGAGTACAACAGGAATTGAAATTGCACTCACACACCACGATATGGTACATAGGACTTAAAATAAGTTCTTAAGAGCTGAGGCATCCAGCCCCCGGTAGGACTTGAACCTTGGCCATCTGCCTAGGAATACAAAGCACTACACTAAACCATGCCGGCTGGATAACACTTGTTCATTTTCAATCCCACCGCTTTTTGTGAACACGGGCAGACAGATGATTTGAGATGATTGGTTCAAAGGAGCTGCGCAACTCTGCCACCGCCCTCCCTGAACCCAGTCTAAGACACTCTAAAGAGTTTGCACCTCTACAGATTAGCAAAAAACCGGTAGGCCTTCCTCTGCAATTGAAAAATCATCAAGAAACTGTGCAAAAATCCACATGAGGGAAAAAAACGGCTTATCTTCAACTTTTTTCTTTTAGCACGAAAATTTTGAAAGATGTTTATGTATATGTTTTGACTCAAACACCTGGAAGGCGCGCAATGTCAGCTCTCTTTATACGTTATCACTTCTATATGTTTTTGAATAATTTTCTATTTATTTCATTTTAGAGTATTATTGTAATTTTTGAATAATTTTCTATTTATTTCATTTTAGAGTACTATTGTAATTTTGTAGACAGAGATTCACTATTTGAAGTTTATAAGAATTGAATAAATTAGGTCATTCGCAAATATAACCTACGCATCTTCGCGTTTCCATTATGCATCCTCTATCGGGCGATTGACCATACACAATGAAAATAAAGGACACGTTCTAGAATGTTTATAAGAATGTTTATAACAAAGACATGTCTAAAGATCTATCAGGCAAGGCTGCCCTCTAGCTCCATTACTCTTCGCTATCGCCTTGAATGGCCTCAGTCACCTATTAAAGCATCACATGGACTCTGGCAATCTCAAGGGTCTCTCACTACCTCTTAATCACGGCCAAATGATTGCTAGACTCTTTGTTGATGACGTGAATGCCTTTGTACATAACGATATGAACAGCATTGAGGTGTTCTGGAGTTGCATTGATACCTTTTGTCTGGCATCAAGTTCAAAAGTCAACCATGCTAAAACTGCTTTCAGAACAATCCAAGGACCTACACCCCAATTGTTGTTAGATCAGGGGTGTCAAGTTATCCCTAGAGGTCAAGTCTTCTGTCTCCTCGACATTCCGATGGGCTTCAACATCACAATGGACCAATGATGGAACTCGGTGCTAGCCAAGCTGGATAGCAAACTAAATCATTGGAAAGGTATGCAAGTCAACTCGGCAGGGCGTGCTATGGTTGTTAACACTTTTATGCTTTCAACGACTATTTACTTTATCTCGTGTTGGAGACCTAATGAGAAAGAGTTGGCCAAAGTGGAAAGAATCTACAGAAACTTCCTTTGGAATGGGGACCCCAACAGGAGGGGGATTCCCAAAATCAAATGGGAAACTTGCATTAGCTCGAAAGACTCAGAGGGCTTGGGTATTTTGGATATCATTGGGTTGGCTGACAAGCTGGTGGCAAAGTGGATTATCAAAGCTTGGAGCAATAGTGAGTCCCCTTGGGCTAAATTGATCTTCAGAAACATGGAAGACCTTACCTTGGTTGGCCACCCTGGTTGGAAGGACATAGGGATTCTCACGCTTTTGTTCTCCCCCCTGCACCCGGTGTCTCCTAAAGGCTCTAGCCTCATGTGTTCGTTATGGAAGAGTTGGAACAAGACCAAACAATTCATCAGAATCAATGATGAGTGGAAGTGGGCAGCCGGGATAAGACAAAATGACTCTATCTGGTTTCCGATCAGCGGCATAAGGGGGGTGGAGCCTTGGAACCTCCAAACTACAAAGCAGTTATGGAACAAGGGGTTCAAACAGTGGAAACAGCTCTGGAAACAAGAGGCCAACTAGTGGATTAGGTTCAAAGACTTAGACCCGAGACATAGAGTTACCCTCGAGGAATGGACTCTTCTTCAAGGAAGGTGTTTAGTGTGGGATCTCTCAACTACCCGCCTTCTCTGCGGACAGGATCTTCCCTGCCTGGAGGGCCTCAAATGGAGCAATGGTAAGAAAATATCCAGAATCCCCAACTTCAAAGAGAACCTAGATGTTCATCACACCCTTAACAAGAGGTGGTGCCTTTCTTGGACCAAACTTCAATGGGAACTTAAGTTCATGTCTATTTGGCACCCCCTAATTGAGATAAAAAAGTCCGTTCTCATGTGGCAGATCTTGCATAAGGGAATTTGGTCCAATGCAAGGGCTAACAAAATCTGTGGTGTGCCGCCATGGTGCAAGCATTGCCATCAATTCATCGAAGATTTAGCTCACCTGTTCTTCGATTGCCCCAAGTCTCGTGTTATCTGGCATCATGTGACGCGGGTATTGAGACTCACGAACCAAATCAATTGGCAGCGGGCGTTGTTGGGTGAGGCGGCCGACTGCTCATCGAGGCTGTGGAATGCTGTCAGGGGTGAGACTCTTTGGAAGATTTGGAGGGAGCAATGTGCTATCAATTTTGGCCAAACTCCTAAGGAATGGTCGATCGAGAAATCCTTGTTTCTTTTAGGTAAAAGAATCTCTCGAGATAAGAAGAATCTCTCGAGATAACAGATCTCCGCCGTTTAGACATCACTGTATTTATCTCCTCGAAAACAACAAGTTGAAACCCAAATGGGTCCCACATGAGGAAGATGATAGAGTTATCCGCCTCCGTAATGCCCTCTAGCTTGCCTTACTCCTCCCCTGCATTGTGGGATTTGGGGGGTCCCATGGGCACTAGTCCCATTCACTTGTAACTTTTCTTCTTTATTTTAATTAAAGTCCGGAGAGGAGAATAGGCTAAGGCCGAACTTCCTTTTATTAAAAAAAATAAACAAAGACATGTGTATGGTTATTGACACGTACATGATACCCTTCTCGTGTGTTCAACACTATTCGTATAAAAAAAATGGAAACCTTGACGTCATGTTTCCCATGATGAAACAACTCTTCATGGACTTGAAAATTTAAAAAGCTATTCATATGACATATTATACCATTTTAGAGGATCCCATGACAAGTATGATTACGCAATTATAATCATACCTATTATCATAAATAACCTTCTCGGATTTCCATATTCGTAAGCAGCATGCTTAAAAATATTTCCGTGGAAGAATATATTGTATAACTTTCAAAATAGGTTTTCCATGATTGTTAATTATGTGAAACTCCGGTAAAAGTGTACTATCATGTGATATGACTTTGAAATATTGTAAGAATCAAATTTTTTACTAGAAAAATGAACATTTTAGGTATATTGCTCATACACCATTCAAAACAGAATAATAGATTCATATAAGTGGTAAGAAAAGGAAATTTGATTCTTATTACTTATAAGTGGTTCCCAAATTAAAACATTGGGGAACCATTCAAAATATAACACTAAACTCATATACATTGTAAAGAAAAGAAGTATTTTTCCAAAGGATTTTTAGTTCAAAGAAACCTATATAAATTCATTTGAAAATTCTGTAAAGGCCTGTTTGACCCTGTTTGGAACTTGGTCTTATATAATTGATTTTCACTATAATGTAAATTTATTCTTTAAAAAGAGGATATCTGATGCGATATGTCTCATACTTCCAGAACGAGAGCCCTAGAGGACTCAATGCAATCATCTATTTTTTCAAGGTACCGAATTGACCAGGTGCCATTTTTTTGTACGAATTATATCGTAATCTCGCTATGTGTCACTACTTCCGTTTACACACATCTCCCCTCTTCTTTTTCCCCCTGCGCGCGCGCGCGCACACACACACACACGCACAAGGAAGCGTCCAAATTTTGACAAGAAACTGCATGTTTTATCTTGTTACATGTGAATAATTGAGAATGCTAATCGTGCTACATGCCACAACCTCTAGAAATTCGCATATCTTATCATTACTTATCGCATATATCTCCATCCCCCCCTTCCCCAGCAAAAATGATTCACTTTTGAGAAATACGTTTCTATCCTTTTTTTTTTTTTACTTAGAGATATTAATGAATCTACCACATTAGGCTTCAAAATGTTATTGGGCTTCAAAATGTGTTAAGACAAGAGACGCATAATGAGATATGCCACCTCCTTTGCATCAAAAGATGAGAAATATGACAAGGTCTAGTTTACGCAGAGAAAGTGAACTCTGACAGATCCTGTTCTTCAAAAGTTTGGTTCGATGGAGCTACTCTTGGGCATATATAGGGTCGCCTATTCAATATTCATTCGCTGGTCAGCTGGGAACGTCTACGGTGGCGTGACGTGTTGTTCTACATTTTCCAAACACTGAGGAGTAGGGACGTTTATGTTTCTTAGAAAGTGATTAAGTTATAAAACAAAAAAACCAAACGGCTCTCCAAATTTATATCCTTTCGGGCTCTGAAGCACAAATTCGTTTGCGAGGATCCTTTGGAAACGATCGCTCACATTCTCAACGATACCTGGATTTGGATTCCAAAACTCCATTACAGAGACTTTCTATGAATTGTCTTGATCAAAAGTAGTCCAGCAAACTATGGAAACGGGAAGATCACTCCCTGTTTAAAGGTTTGCAGAGCCATTCTTTCTACGAAGATTAGAAATTGAAAATATTAAGATTCTTTCCTTAGGCGTTCCCAAAAGCTTTTGGAAGTTAATCACGCCCTTGTATCATCATGAAATGATGTTGATCCTTGTAATCTATTGTTCTCGCACAAGTTAAAATAAAAAACGTTTAGTAAGCTCTACGTAATGGTGTTTCTTAAGGCTATGATTAAACGAGTCACGTATACAAGCACATGTTTCATTCTTCTGAAGTTCCATTCAGTATTTTTGGTCGGTTTATTCTCATTTTGCTCCCAGATCTTATGAATCATTACAGATTTCCTTTTATACTACAGAAGCATATCATTCCTTCCATCATCTTTGTTCTTGCTCCAAGGTTTCGATAATCAAACGTATTGCTTTAATCTTTATGAGCTATTGTTCAAATCGCTTTTTGTTTTCATCGTTTTTCACTTTTGTCTCAACCGCTGTTCATTATTTTTGAAGCTGTGGTTGCCGCATGGATATGAAATCTCATTCCTTTTCCCTTCTTTTCTCACATTCTGTATTATTTTACTTCTCTAAGGATCGAGAAATTGAATTAAACTTTTATTTCACTCCGGCTTGACTCTCTCGCCCCCCTTTTTTTTTTAATTTTCTAGATTTGAGGAACTTGTTGCATTCCTTCTTTGATAATAGGTTTTTGTACATTTCATGGGTAACAATACGAAAGAAATTGTCTCTGTCTTTAGTTACATGTTCTATTCAATGTTATTCTTCTGATTTAGTTTCGTCTAGGAGGAACTGATAAATGCTCTCCATTTTCTCTATTTTCTATGCTTTTCACATTCTTTGAAGTTTTAATTTTCGTAGCCTGCATTATCGTTTAGTCCCCTTAAGCCCTGTCTAGATGGCAACCACATTAAGACACAGCCTGACGTTTAGAAATAGAACAATGTGACAATTTAACTGTTTGATATTGCCAAAATCCTATTTACTATCTCCGATAAAATAGGGACGTTTTGGCCACCGTCACCGTGTACCTTTGTTCCAATCCAGAGTTTTTATCCCTCTCCATGGTGTGCATAACTTCACCTCAAGGAAGAATTTGACACGTTTAGTCAATTATTCATGGGAATATCAAAGAGTACCAGAATCATCTTGAGATGCTCGTAACAAACACTAAAGATCAGCTACGGAACTTAAATATTTTCATTTATTCTTTTAGAACAAGAAACGACTCTCTCTCTCTCTCTCTCTCTCTCTCTCTCTCTATCAAAGAGTACCAGAATCATCTTGAGATGCTCGTAACAAACACTAAAGATCAGCTACGGAACTTAAATATTTTCATTTATTCTTTTAGAACAAGAAACGACTCTCTCTCTCTCTCTCTCTCTCTCTCTCTCTCTCTCTCTCTCTCTCTCTCTCTCTCTCCGCCTGTGAGTTTCCTTGGACGACATAAATACCTGGAACTTCTGAAACTTCGGTGGGCGAGTTTGCCGGTTGTTATGGTATGATTTAAACGCTGGTCATTTAGAGTAGTAGTATGGAACTGTGATCTGCAACATTTACGGCAGGACTGCCGATTCTTTTCGACGATCGGCTTGCAGCCTGAAAGGCTATGAAATGCCTGAGCATATAATAAAGTATCTCGAAAGGAGGTCATGGTGACCGCCTTTTACGGACAAGGATAGTCGAAACCAGTTTTAAGCAACTGGAGAGCTACTTTATATAGAAGTCGCCTTTAGAAGCAAATAAAAATTAGGAAACTTTGATGTTTACGAGGCTCGCAAGACGCAACGGACAGTATAAGCATGCGCATCCATGGAGAAGGGAAACATTCTTATTTCCTCTAAGAAAATAGCGGCAGTTTGTTAGCTTCCGCAGCAAATAACCACTGTGTGTGTGTGTGTGAGAGAGAGAGAGAGAGAGAGAGAGAGAGAGAGTACGTCTTCTGGTTCAGATTTTAGCACGCGTGTTAATGTTCGCGAGAAAAATATTGAATCTGATAATCCATCTCCGTGATTTCTGAAGGTAAAGGTGTCGAAGGATTACATTTTGGACGCAGATCACGTGATGTAAAAGGACAAGGATATTCTCAGCCACTTTCATGGATCTGTATAGAAAAAGGACGACAGTTATTTATCGATGAAACAATAATAAAATATACAAGTGTTCAAAAGGAAATGTAGTTTAATCAACTATGATGAGCTCAAACAAGACTAAAAGATATATCAACGAACATACTAATAAGATCAATATAAACTCAAAATAAGACATATATGATGTACAAACAACTTTTTTTTATCATATCACACACATACACACATTAATATATATACACATACATACATATACACATCCATACACATACACACACACACATATATACATATATATATATATATATATATATATATATATATATATATATATATATATATATATATATATATATATAAACACATACATATACATATACATTGTCGTAGAGATTTAATGTCTATATTTTTAAGAAAATATGCTCCAAAACGTAATTAAGGGTGCAATATAAGGTTGATTACACATTTCGTGGTGGTTTTGAAGTCATATTTTGACACAAAATGCTTGATCAAACTCGCAAAAATTACAAAACAAAAGATGTTAAGCTTCAACTATTTGTTCCCTAAGTTGTCCCTATCTTTTCAATTAGTATTTGGTTAGGAGAAGTATGGAATGTGTTGGTTGTTTCAATGGCTTTAATGGCAATTTATTTTCCAAGTATCAAAAGTTGGAGAACATCGCCTCTTTATGTACTTATGAAAAGATGTTTAAACTACTAATCAACATTTAAATACTGCTTGAGTGCGCATGACATTAACAGGTTAATGTTTTGCACGAATTATTTTTTAGGCACTAGGAACGTGGAGGCGGTGATATAAAGGTACTACGTTACAAGCTTGAGGTTGAGGCTTCAATCCCTCGTGACAAGATCAATACCTCGTTAGACATCCAATTGAAAAGATTTAAGATACAATTTAGAAGGAGCATTGATGGAGAGGTTGGCAACGTGAAGGAGACTTGAAGGTGAAGGAAGAAGAAGCTTAGAGCTTGAGGAGTACCGATGGAGAAGAGGGAAAAGTATTCAACTTTGTAGAAATATATTCTTTAGAAAGTGAGGACAAACCAATTTTGAAAATTGGAAGAAGGAAGGTGATGATATTTGATTTGTGTATGCAGACTTTGCGAATTTTAATCCTAAGATTATCCATACCTTTGGATCCATCGTGTATTGAGTTTCCATTGTGTATTTTGAAAACACGTATACACCTTAAATAAAATTCTCTCACGTGCTTTAGTTCAAAGGCTTCTTGTTATATCCTTGGAGATCTCATAGTGTATCTTTTTCAATCTCAATGAATTATTCTTCTATATGTGCAATCAAAGATTACTATAATTCATGATTGATATAATCAAACCTTTAGTTTCAAAGCATTTCACGTATACTTAGGCACTTAGTGTGCGCCGTGCGGGTTTTTATATTTCTTGACATTAATTGAATACGACGTGAAAGACACCCGAAATAAGTGTGTTGGAAATTGGTATTAATTGGTTTGCAAGTTTGTTGTGAGCATTGAAATAGGTTTTTTGAGATTATTTGAGAATTGTTTGGCTTGTAGTTGGACACCACGGAGTCATCAAGCGGAGCTCCAATGATTTCACTTATTCTTTTCGACTTACACTCATATATTTTTTTGCTTAAACTATAGCATCAAATTTTAATGATCAACTTCAAGATATGCAATAATGACCACATGTGTCTCAACTTTAGCTCATGTAATGAAATAGCTCTCTGAAAGTATACCAACAATAGATGCTAATTTTATGAATGACTTGGTGATTTGAGAGATACTATCTCTTATGAAGTTTTACAAGTTATTGGTTATGAACTTTCAAGTGTGAAAATGGTCTTAAGACCTTTTTCAACCAAATTAAAGAAATTCAAACATCCATATGTAAATATGAGCATCAAATCCAAGTTCATAGTATGTCTTCTCACACTCTTGACCAAAACCATTTACCAACCATAAAAGATCCAACCCTATAGCTACATATGGAAACACAAATAGGTTTCAAAACTGACATATAAAATGTTTTTGGTGTGATCAATTTGGCCATATGTTTTGGAATGGTGATGCATATAGTGACACATTTAAATATAAATTGAAGTATTTTAGTGGCTATGGACCACGATAAACTCTCCTTCTTGAGAGCTCCATGATGATACCCTCAGGGTAGAAAATTGATCTCCCAACACTGCACACAATACTCCGCACAAAGGTTGTAGATTACACAAAAGATCGAACTTGCAATCTATGGCTGACCAGGCCACTATATGTTTTATTAAAAAAACATATACAAAAGTGTTACCGTTAGTGTCCATGCGAAAGGCCAAATGGCCACCAGACACTTCTTTGTATATGTTCTTTAATAAAACATATAGTGGCATGGTCAGTCACAGACTATAAGTTTGACCGCATTTGTAAGACCTAAGAAGTCTGTCTTTATGCTCCCTGTATACTATGTTTTTCTATGTATTCTATAGCCTCTGTGCGGAGTACTGTGTGTGGCCTTAGGAGCTCGGTTTTCTACTCCGAGGATATCGTCGTGGAGCTCTCAAGAAGGAGAGTGCACTATGGTGCATTGCCATCAAAATACTTCACTCGTATAAGAGGTCATTATGTGCTTTCTCCAAGGCTTACGACTAAGGTGACAACGAAGGCATAGACCTTGGCATAACTTGTCATCCGAGTCACCAAAGTCACTATTGGCACCATTAGTTGCACGTGAGGAAGGACCTCAACGATCAAGGAAAAGCCACTCTCGTAAAACTACAGGTTTCTCGAAAGGTTTTCAATTTTGGTGGGAGCAGCCGCTGCATTTTAATGCAGGTTTTTTGAGCCTAAAACATCAAAGCTGAAAAACACTTGTAGGTGTTGTTGGCTAGTTTTTGGGCTATGCATTCAGCTTTTTAGTGTCATTTTACTGCATATACTGAGCACATACACACCATGTACACTTCGGTGGATACCTCTTATGTACGTCCATGTGGTCATTGATATAGCCGTTACGTTTTTTGCATAAAGACTTTTACGTTTGATAAAGAGGGTCGTGGTGAGGTTTTCTTAACTGGGAGACTCCTAGATGTCGAGATCTCTTTGGTGATGCAGATGGAAGACTTATCCAGCCTCTCCATAGGAGATGTATGATAGTTGTTCATAGGTGCTCGATAAGCCTAGTTGGATTCTATTGGGTAACTGATTATATGCAGTGGAGTTAGTGATTAACTATGCAAGTAAACATGGTAGTACTTGTAGTTTTATGATATCTTGACACTGGTCCTGTGCTCATTTTGCAAAGGATACTACGGCAAAATCTTTCTAGATTTTTGGTTTAGTCAACTATATAGTGGTCGATTTACTCCTTGATGCACTTATTTGTTGGTGTTTGGACTCTTCTAGCTCCATTATCATTTGATTCAATTCTCTACCATCATGGCATCGGAGGTCTCAAGCACATTTGGTGGATCAGTCTTTCATTTGTCCCTTTTTCTTTTACCATGACTACTCACGAATGGCCATCGCCCATGCACACACAGAGTATTCTTGTTCAACTTTCCTCCCAGCCATCACCCAAGCGCATACCGAATGAGAATCTCTCTCTTCCCAAGTCTACCAAAAGGACATAATGCCCCTAGTGATGCCATGTGGCAAATGTGCCAACTCATTTAAGAAGTTGTGCATCCATGATGTGACATTTCCTTCCCCTTGAAAGCATTTTCATCCTCAAAAATGTAAATGAAATGTCTGTAATGGTAGAAGAAAGTGCTTGGACTCCCCTGAACCCCATGTACTCTATGTACATGGTCATCTCTGTGTGTTGTTTCCCCATATCCTTCCCCTTAAGAAGCCTCATGTGAGGTCATCTCAAAGGTGGGAAACCATCTCAGTGGTGCCTACTATATTCTCCCATGTATACTCAACCTCCAAACTATCACTCCCATAATATATAATATCATCATAATGACCTTAGTCCATATGATGTATCCTCCTTGGAGCAATAGTATGTAAAGCAAGTGTAAAAGTGCCAAGCTTATAGGCTTGGCCATATCCTAATGGAGATAATAAACCATATAATCCTTTAAAATATAGAACAAAGTCTCGTAACAAGTGACTTCAAACCCATCTAAGACTAAATGATAGATTGCCCTATGATACCACTCTAGGTCTTCCTAACCTTGAGTGTACTCACAAGTAATAGTTTGACCTAACTACCTTGTGAACTATGCAAATCCATCATCTAGCTCATGGTAGTAAGATGCAATCTCTACATTTCACCAACCAAGAAGTCTGTGGTTTTTCATCTATTATCTTTGGACTAAGTTCTATTGGAAGAGCATCTATTGACACTTGTGCAAACTCTAAAATACTCTCTTCCCCTTAGTTTGCCATATGAATGCAAAAGCATTCCCTTTGAGATTCAGATAATCCCTAAGTACCCATCCTCCTAACTGATGTTTACACATCATGCTCATGGTGTAACACCAACTAAGAGTTTGGTACCTCAATAGGTTAGATATCTCCCTATCTCCTAAAAGCCCTAAAGATAAGAGTCATAACTCTACTCCTAGTCTAAGTAATGTCAATAACTAGATCATCTCATCTAGTCAAAGACCATCACTTGAAGTAAACATAACTACTTCTCTCAAGAGTCTCCAGGTGAGAATCAATCTAACCATCATGATTAACTGATCTCCCTCTTGTCTTTGATAGAAGAGTGCCACTCTTATCTAGACAATCTAATCCAGAGAAAGTGAAACTCTCTCTCAAATCTCATCTAAGGAAAAGAGCTCTAGTAGTGGAATCTATTCCACTTTCCCTTTCCTTTTGAAAAAGATTATATTGAATCGATTTTCTCTACTCATCCATAGCTGAGAACATGCACATAAGTTCTCCATACTTTTCCTTCCAAAATAGTGGAGAATCAGACTCCCATGTGAAGGAAAATTACATTCAAGAGTAGAGTAAATGAATTCCTTCTAAAATATAAATTAAGAGACGTTTTCAAAACACCTCTTCTATAAAGGAAAATATGCTCTATTCTTCTCCTATGAAGAAATCATATTTTCCTTGCTTTTTTCTCTTTCAAAGAACAGGAGCTAAAGTGAGACCTCTGAGCTAAAGTGAGAGCTCTCATGGATCTCTGAGCTTATTCCCACTTTCTCCTTTCCTTAAAAAGAGAAACTAGTGAATTCATTTAGTCATCTCTTCCATAACTAATGCATAATCCCTCATTACGTATATTCCTATGAAGATGGAGAATAAATCAACTCTAACTAATGAAGGTATATGTAGTGAAGAGTGGAGAAAATAAATTCCTTATAAGGGTCAAAGCCCTCTACTAAAATGGTCAGCGCCAATAATATGACATGATACCATAAACACATATGTATCCATACTAAAGAGTTATCTCTGCCAACCATCTTCTATAAGTGGATCTATATGATCCAATCAAAGTAATGGAATTGTCCTTCTTGAAAAACTCAAAATGAGTATGTGATACCAATGATGATAAAATCACCTATCACATTCTCTACTGGAAGAATAAATCTTCCCTAAGACTATGAAGGATAACTCCCAATCCGAAGGAGATGTCTAATAAGAGCTCTCCTTTGATCTAGTGTGACATGACGCCATGAATGATGAGTCCTTTTCTCCCTGGCCATAGAAGAAGAGTGCTCAAAGGGAAGTCGTTTCCATAGTCCCATACCAATGGAACCTTCTTCCAATTCATGGTGTCATAACTACACTAAACCATATATATATTCCATGTAATGGAATATGTAGGTGGACTCTAATGAATCCCATATCCTAAAATCATGTCAGTGGAATCAAATGAGTCCCATGTCCTCGAACTAGTTAGTTTGGTTCTAGTCAATAATGTGACAATGGATATCCCCTTCTGTTCCAAACCAACTCGTTCCTAGGTACCAAGACTAGGTCTAAGTACCTCTCTGTAGATCCCAACATACATATATGTATTGGGTACCCCAACTATTCCTGACTAAGGGATTGCTCCAAGTTATAGAGCTAGTGCCATGCCTGTGGCCTTCCTAAGCATCACTCGAATCACATAAGCATCCGTCGATGCTATCTCATGAAACCCATCTCTGTGATCCCATTTCATTGGTTTCCTTAGTAGTGAAGCAGAAATGCTTCACTACTTGCTCAAGTGATGTGCATGAGTGAAACTAGTACCTCTTTGGGTATTCATAATAATACCCCATAGTCTCCTAATCATACTATGAGACTCTTGTGAAGATAATTAAATCTTCACTACTTTTGGAGATTATCATAAACGTATCTTCCGTGCATGTATGCAACTTCCTAAAACCTATAGGATTTCTTGTGCACATTACTAATGGTGCAGGTGTAGCTCCTTCCCTTAGCAATCCTATGGTCTAAATCCATAAGGATTATGAGTAAGGATCCTATTACTACTGAAGTTGCCTTATCTCTATTATTATGATGGTTCTAAGTCCATCAAATACATGGTTACAAGCATTCTAACACCTTATTGATGTTTGCAAAAAAAGGCATGTTACCATGCCATAATATTCTTACCTAAAGGCAAGTGTATATATAATGCCATATGGTGGGAAAAATTTCGACAGCATTTCCCCAGGAAATAGAGTCCCAATAAAATTTAACCATAAACTCAATGGCACATAGGCCATCCAACAACATAGGGCTTGACAGGCCCATGGCATGCATGCCATAAACTAATACATGGACTCCACAACTTGCAAAAACATAAAAACAAATGATAGCAACAATCTCTTTGTTGCATAACCATATAGTTCTTGCAACCATCTTTCTTGCAAACAATCAAAAGTGTACTTCTCGCATGTTGATCCATACTTTTAGAATTGAAAAGATGATCAAATTGGATAAATGCACTCCAATCCATGCATGCACATACAAAACATGCCATAAAATAAAGTAAGATGCCTGAAAGCATAAAGCATACATCCCTGAATGAATTGGTATTGGAGTTGCATGCATCCAATCCTTCTCGACAAGCTTCAAGACCTTTGCACCTTCCTCCTCAGGTCCTAACATAAACTTTGAAGTGTCCAAAAACATCGGATCACTTCCCAAAACATAAAGCATGGTCAGATGATTACCAAAATAATGCAAATTTAGCCAAAAAATGCATTTATAATCCTTCTTTAGACCTGCAAAAACCATTTTAGGACCTGCAAGTAATCGAATACTGAAATATATATCATGTGCAAGTGACTCGAAGTAAAATTGTTTCAATCACCTTCCCGGTTCGTAAAATATGGCTCCCAAAAGGTAGTTGCCAAAAACTATTCAGACTTTGCAGACCTGTTCAGACATGAAAAAATACTTATTTTCCAAAATTTTTTTGATAAACTGAAATTAGACCTTGTGCTCTTTGAAACAGGCCATAGCATGTCCGATTTGGAGTTTTCTAGCCCAAGATATGGCCTTTCCAAGCGGGACATGCCAAATTAGTGGATTGTTAGAGGGGTTAGAAAAAGTGTGAAAATAAGATTTTTGGGTGCCCAAAAGCATTCTTCCATCAAACAAATCCTAAAAATCTCTCCATAATCTCAGAGATCAATATATGAAGATGCTTGGGCCCACTATCACCTTACCAATTCCTCACTTCATGCATGCTAATTCGCTCCCCAAAAGAGGCCTAAATCAAGATTTTTACCTTTATGCAAAACTTAAATGGGAGCTCTTAGCAAGCTTCTAATCCACTCCCAATGTGGATTTTTCTTGGATTTTCTCTTCTCCATGGTAATTCATACACCATACTTCATGTACATGTGCTTTGCTTTCTTATATTTTGATGAAAATCTTAACTAAAGGTGAGAGCATATACACCATACTCTCCATTTTTAAGATTTGCCTCCAAGAGCTTGGCCTTCATAACCCTTCTTTATCCTTCTATAAAACAAAGATTTACAGAAATTCAAAAGCACTCAAACCTAGAAATTGGAGGCATAACTCCTTGTTGAAGCCTCAAGGATGAGCAAAGAGCAATCTTCTTATCTCCATGTTCACCTCACTAAAACATTCCTCCTTAATGCAAACTGCGCAGGTTAAGTTGGAACCAAAGCTTTGGGGATAGCAGTTTTTTGTTCAATCAGACAGTCAGCTTCCAAATGAATATCGATGATAATGCGGCTAGTCCTCTTTGAAGGGAAAAAATGTCACGCTTACCATACATCTCATCCAGAAACTTATGCAAACAAGCTTTCACTTTTCCTACTTTTGCACGCTTGCCGTGTGTCCTTGCAAGCAAAGTCTTCTTTGTATTAAAGGTACATGATTTAACATCTACCGAGCAAGCCACCATGTATAACCCTTCACTTTTGCAAGCACAAGATGACCTCTTTTCCACACATACTGAGAAGCAGCACTCGAAGCCCCTTTTCTTTGAAAATTCCTCGATTATGAGATGCTCACGGTCGGCTGTTCTTCTCTTTTTGCTGAAGGTGTTGAGTTCCTCCACAGCCTACTAATACATAGGATGCACTTTGCTGATTGTCCCTTGTGCATGCATTAGCCCCTACATGCAATAAAATTGGAGAACTTCCAGTCAAACTTTGCTTGCTAACTATTAAAGTGTCGTCAATCCATTCATATCCTGTGCTTCCAGATTTACCCCCTTCTCAAAAAACCAATCGAATGCAGCTGAACAACCTACTCTGGCAGCTTGATGAAGAGGAGTGCAGCCACAACCATCCCATACTCTGTGATTTATGCCAGCACTCAAAAGTAAGTCTGTGCATTCAAAACTCCACCTGTAGCAGCTTCATGTATGGGAGGACTACAATTGAAGCCCTTGCCCTTAGCCTCCAATCCCTGATGTCTACTCCTCGTCATTCTTAGCATCTCTCTTGGCTTGTATCTGTAGGAGATCTTCTTCATACCTGTAGTATCTAATATATTCCACTCCCTTGTCTGCCACAACTCAAACCCCCAATCTCACATTCATTGCAGTTGAACTCTATGTCATACGATGCATCCACTCATTTGCACACAAACTGTACTATTGTTTCCTCAGGATACCATACAACAGAAGGTTAGAGCTTTTTGCTTCACTGCAAGCTTCAGACAATATTAATAACATGTCAACAAATAGCATCTGAACGAGTTAAGCCATCACCTCCAAATGAAAGTCTGTCGAAGACCCCAAGAGCTGCATACTTCCTTTGTTGCTAATGTTTGCCAAGCCTCCTCGCTACTTCTCTTCTCTTCGAGAGCAAAAAATGCCAAAAATGATGCGTCCAGAATGACCCCCCTTCTGATCCTTTCAGCCTGTGTTGGAAATGAAGTAGGCCCTTAGGCTCATGTCACAGGTCCATGGTTCCATAGGTCCAGATATGTACAACATTAATTCCAACAATCTTCCATATTGACAAAACATGAACATACCACAACTTAATCATAAAAATGATGAGACAAAGATAGAGAAAGAATAGACGACATGTGTAAGGTGTTACGTAAGCCATCGCTTACTCATAGTATCATATATACCAATGTTCAGTGTACAATGTGGGAGCAAAACTCTCAACCACTCTATGTGATGAGAAATAGATGAATGAGTGAATGTACAATGTAACAAACATATTCAGATGTATGGGCAGTAATCTGAATATACATGAGATGTGTGACCTTATAGGTTATAGAAGAGTGAATATGAGTGACTGAAAGAGGAAGGATCAGTGTGAAACTGATAGTCAACAAACCCTGATCTAAACTTAGGCTATGGAAGACCCTAAGTCAGATACGTGTGTGAAAAGATCACATACTTATAAAGTAGCATAGAATGCTAACAAGTTTGCTGCAGGAAATCCTAAAACTCATGTGAACACACCTTCTCAAACACCTCATCCAAATATGCATAAAGCATATACGTACTGTTTCTCTTGTACCTATGTTGAATAGGACTCCTCCTGATATGAACGCCACAGCCTCCATAAACTTCAAGTAGTACCTGTGTGCATAAAGAGAATATGTACCTAAATTCTTAACATAAGATGTGAATCTTATGTTAAACATCATCCAATGTCTTTGAAGTAGCCCGACATCTTCTTGTAGAAGACAATCTTCAACCTAATATCTTCCTGTAGAAGATAATCTTCAAATACACCATGTAGATGGCACCATCCAATGTCTTTGAAGTAGCCCAACATCTTCTTGTAGAAGACAATCTTCAACCTAATATCTTCGTGTAGAAGATAATCTTCAAATACACCATGTAGATGGTCGATCCTCACCATCAAGCTGCTAATGACCAAGTCTTCTTGCCATGAACAAGAGATAACCTCCTCTCCATGAGCTAGAGTGTGAGCACACCCTTCATCTTCTCCAAGAAGAATCATTAAGAAGAACTCCATAGCTGCTCCTCAACATGCTTCAAGTTAGCACCATGGCTGCCCCATGTGCTAGAAGAAACACTACCTCTATTGAGGTCCAAGCTCCAAGCTTGTGTTGAATACTAGGTGAAGGATAATTAGAACAATGAGCTTGACCTTCTTATATAGGATGTTCTCCCCTCAAAAGCTCCTCTAAAAAACACTACGATCGCTAATAAAGCAAGATCGGAAAACACGTTCGCTAGTCGTATTCGAAAAGCATAAAACTAATCGTGATCCGTTTGCTGTCCAAATTTGATTTAATTAAAATAAAAAACGTATGAAAAGCTTTCGCGCTGCCGGTTAGGAGATTTGAACTCTAGTGGATGCGTTAGGAGGTTCATGACTTAGCCACGTCACCATTTTCTTTTGCTTGTACAAGAGTTGACAAAAACAGTTTACGCCTGTCAGCTTGACGTAGTATAAAATCTTGTAGAGGAAGTCTTTAGAGATTCTATACTTGCTATATTCTCTGAGCAAGATTGACAAGCTTTGACCACTTTCCAACCAATGAGACATTGTTTTCCAACAGCCTGGCCCCTGTATCTCCACAGCCCAACACTCTCCCTTCGAAACTGACCACCGATAGCTGCTCTTGCGTGCCGGACGTCTCCCTTCTTTGTTCGAAAAAGGAAGAAGACCTGCTCTCCTTATCTCTACTTGGGGGGGCAGCCTCCAAATCCTTTTCAACAAGGAAATGGCATCAACTGCCTTGTGCTGTAGTGACCCTCCTCTGTCCCCTATCTTCGTGCGCACCTCCTTCCTTGTAATGGATCAGAATCTCCTAGTTTAACAGGATCACATTTTCCTTCAACCTGTTCTTTGCTTTATTGATACATAACGATTGTATGTCACTGAATCCCTTGGCTTTATTTGTGCTCCATGAAGACACCTGCATAGGGTCCTTGCAAACAGTAGGGTACAATCAGGTGATAAAGCAATCTTTGAAAACCTCATGCAAGGGCTTTATGACATCTTCCACATCAACAAAGCACAAGACAATCCTTAATCGTAAGCTTTTCTGAAGCTCCCGAATTCTGAAGTAGATGTAGTCTGGAGGAGTAATCCCCATTATGACTGTCATGGAAACAGCTCGTTGCAACAACACTTGATTCATCGTTTGCAGGATCATGCATGTTTTTTGAACAGAGAAACGCTAAGACTGGCAAGGAGGGGTTTCAGCCTCATGGTTCATGGACTACACATATCCGTCATCACTTCCCTCCAAAACCCTCTTCTGATTCATCAACATCCCTCTCCACTACATGCTGGAAATTCATCTGTATGATTGTCTCTAAACGCACAACCCTCGTGACAATTTCAATAGCGTCTACGGCCTCTAGGTCTTTCCTCTCAAAACTGCCACTCTTTCTTCACTTGTACTTCACTTGATAAGTAGGCCTTTATCTTCTTTGCCTCAGTGAAAGCCATGTCGACTGAGTTGTCCCTGGTCCATCCTGTGAACTAAGTGCCAGACCAAAATCACCGAACAAAGACTAGTCATTCTTGACCTGTTTGGAAAGGCTGATCTTGGCTCGGTAGTCAATCCTTCAAAGCCACAGCACTCTAATGAAACTCCAGACTCAGGATTTCTTCCCCATCATTTTCATTCCAATAGCTTGTAGGCTGCTCTTTCTTTTCCCTCCATAAGAAGCTTGCGACAACAAGCTTTATGTTCCTTCTCGACAACTGATGTCAACACCGCAGAAGACACAGGAGGCCTTTCTTCTTTTCACAGTGTGAGCTTGCTCTTCAATTCTTTTAGTGACAAAAGAAAACATATCTACAGTCCATCCAAGCACCTCGTTCCCCGGGGCCATGGGCTGATGTTTCCCCTGAGTCCCTTGATTGACCCCAGTTCAGAGCTTGTTACATAGTCCGCTTATAGGCCCTGCAGCTCCACATCCCTGAACAACTGTCGATGCGTTCCACAACAAGGGCTCCGTATCCCCGATCAACACTCCTTCTCGTTGCTTGTATGCGAGGGACTCCAGCAATAGAAATTGGCCCCGAGCAGCGAGCGAGCCTTGTCCTCCCCCCCTTTCGAACCTACTTGTTCATTAGCTCTCTAATGTCTTCCCCCATTTCCCGCAAGAGCGCCCTACTACTAATGCTTTAGCAATACCCGATTTTGAGAGTCACTGCCTGGCACTGAAGTATGAAGCAAAGGAAACATGGTGCATGCTCACTATATTCTATCTGTGGCACGCAGGCCCTGTCCCAACTCCCCCTCCTACACAGAGCCAAATGAGCAAGAAAAACAAAAAAAAAACCCCAGAAGACGACCTCCTGCCCAGACGGAAAAAAGAAGAGAGGCAGAGAAACCCCCCCCCCCCCTTGCCTTTCATAGCACAGAGAGCCCAAAAAATCATCCTCCCCATGTACTCCTGACATTTGACGCCCCACTCTCCTAACTCTCTGACACTTTGACCCCCTGACACCCCCACGTCCCCCCCACTCACGCACATGTGCACTTATTTTTCTCTTTGTTATTTATTTTCTCTTTTTTTTTTGTTTTTGTTTTGTTGTTTGTTTTTTCAATATTATTTTCCCATTTTTTCGTTTTGCATTTTATTTTGCTTCTCCTTTTTTTTTATTTCTTGTTTTTCTTTTTATTTTTCTAAGTTCTAAACACATCAACCTTAAAACAACATGCACAGATGAAAGTAAACATGAAGGTTGCACCTACTGCACATATACAGATGTGTTTCCAAGCAAGTTGCATGATGGTGTGCACATGATCCCAAATGCCTAGTGGAAAATACATATGTTTAATGCCTGCTCACCTACAAATCTCCTTAGCACATACACATCTTATGCAATTATGCACTCGGCACCAGACCCATGTTGACATATGCACATATATCTATCAATGCAAAACACTTAGTCATCCTCATTTGGGGGATTATTTTTTTGCTTCCCTGCATCAAAATCACATTAGTAGATCATTATTTTTTCACCAATCCACATGTAACAAGTGGCCTGGTCAGCCAGAGACTATAAGTTCAACCGCATTTGTAAGAGCTAAGAAGTCTATCTTCGTGCTCCCTGTGTATTGTGTCTTTTTGCATATTATGTAGCCTCTGTGTGGAGTAGTGTGCGTGGCCTTAGGAGCTCGGTTTTCTACTCCAAGGATATCTTTGTGGAGCTCTCAAGAAGGAGAGTGCACTGGAAGAGAACTAGAAATTACAACCACCACATGCTAGAGAGATGACTCTCCTCCCAACCAAATGCCTTTATATATAGCTCTCTCTAGGGGACTGCCTTTTTGGGCAGGTGGATACTAACCATCCATGTGTTGGCCATGTAACTTCATGTGTGGCAAGTGTCCTAGTCAACTCGAGTTAACTCAAGTGGATGCTTCTAGAAGGCTTAGAGATCTTTGGGAAAAATACTCTCTCCATCTACCCCATGGGGATTAAACCCAAGACCTCCTCCTTCACACCCTTGAGACTTAACCACTAAGCTAAGTGGATCACTTGGTTACAAGAGTAAATGACCTTCTAGTAAGTCTAAACTCGAGATCTTTGGTCATACACATGGGTGACCAAACGGTGTCTGATTTCAGATCTATATGAATTGATTGGACCCTTGGATCATAAACTTACTTTATTACATTCTTCCCCCCTTGGAAAAATATTTTCATCCTCAACAATAGCGCTATATACATACTATAGGCAACCCCCGATCATCATGTTCTAAAACTGGAAGAACATGTCTCATCTCTATGGTGGCATCCCTGTCTAAATGATTCATTTTACCGTTAGTGTCCATGTGAAAGGCCAAATGGCCACTGGACAATTCTTTGTGTATGTTGTTTAATAAAACATATAGTGGTCTGGTCAGTCACAGACTGGAAGTTTGACCGCATTTGTAAGACCTAAGAAGTCTACCTTCGTGCTCCCTGTGTATCGTGTTTTCTGCGTATTTTGCAAGTTCTGTGCGGAGTACTGTGTGCGACCTTAGAAGCTTGGTTTTATACTCCGAGCATACCATTGTGAAGCTCTCAAGAAGGAGAGCACACTGTGGTGCATCGCCATCAAAATACTTCACTGGTATCAGAGCAGTTTGAGGCAAAAGCTTTGTTCCTTTTGTGCGAGCGAAGCGAGCACCCCCCACCAGGCTTTCTCCAAGGCTTACAACTAAGGCGGCGACCAAGGCATAGACCTTGGCATACCTTGTCATCCGAGTCACCGAAGTCACCATTGGCACGGCTGGCTGCGCACGAGGGAGGACCTCAACGATCAAGGAATATAGAGGTTCCCGGTACTTCCCAAGAGGTCACCCATCCCAGTATTGTTCCCCCCGGAGCTCGCTTAACCGTGGCAATCTCTTGCCAATAAGCTACACTCTTGTGGTGTTTGAAGAAGGGGAAAGACTAAGGTTGATATTACCTTGAACATGTTTTGGTCCCTCAAAGCTTCATTCTTTGCTTTCAAAGCCTATTTTTGAAGCATTTTTGGGTGTCTTTTGGAGCCATTTTGGAGTACTTCTGCACATAGTTCTCTTCACACAGGTCCAAGAACATCAAGAAGAGTGTTCTTTGTACTTCTCCGACAATAAATATCAACCTTTGGGGCTGTGTTTTCAGCCACACTCGTAAAACTATAGGTTTCTTGAAAGGTTTCAGTTTTTGTGGGAGCAGTTGCTGTAAATTTATGCAAGTTTTTTGAGCCTAAAATATCAGAGTTGATAGATACTTGCAAGTGTTATTGGCTAGTTTTTGGGTTGTGTATTCAGCCTTTAGTTTCATTTTACTGCATATATTGAGCACATACACACTATGTACGCTTCTGTGGATACCGCTTATGTACGTCCATGTGGTCATTGATATAGCGGTTAAGTTCTTTGCATAAAGCCTTAAGTTCTCACCACGACCCTCTTTGCATAAAGAGGGTCGTGGTGAGGTTTTCTTAACTAGGAGACACCCAGATGTCGGGCTCTCTTCGGTGATGCAGGTGGAAGACTTACCCAGCCTCACCATAGGAGATGTATGATAGTTGTTCATAGGTGCTCGATAAGCCTAGTTGGCATCTATTGGGTAATTGATTATATGCAGTGAAGTCATTGATTCACTATGCAGGAAAACATGTTAGTACTCCAGCTTTATGATATTTTGACACTAGTCATACTCTCATTTTGCAGAGGATACTCTGGCAAAATTTTTCCAGATTTCTGGTTTTGTCAATTATACAGTGTCGATTTACTCCTTGATACACTTATTCGTTGGTGTTCAGACTCTTCAAGCTCCATTATCATTCTATTCAGTTCTCTACCATCATGGCATCAGAGGTCTCAGGCACATCCGGTGGATCCGGGTCTAGTGCTAGTGTTCCGAGGAGGAGCTATAACTTGCAGGGCAAAGACCATTTTGAGATCCGAAAATTTGATGGCACAAACTTTGCTCTATGGAAGAATCAGACTAAAGATGTGCTGATTCAAACGAGGCAATGGAAGCCAGTAAATGGAATTTCAAAGAAGCCTGCTGACATGGATGAAGATGATTGGGATGAGTTAGATGAAATGGCCAGGTCTACCATTTGCTTGCACCTAGCAGATAATGTTTACTTTACAGTATTAGACTGTGAACGTGCACAGGAGCTTTGGAAGAAGTTATGCAATACATATGAAAAAGAGACGGCATTAACTAAAGTCTATCTGATGAGAAAATTATATGACCTTCGTATGAAGGACAAGATAGTGTTGTTGCTCATCTGAAAGAGTTTGATGCTATATTCTCTCAGTTACAAGCTCAGAAAATGGATATGGATAATGAAATGAAAGCAGTATTGTTGTATGCACCTTTCCATAATCATGGGATACGTTTTGCACAACTATTAGCAATAGTGCACCTGGTGATAAACTCGTCTATGATGACATATGTGGAGCACTCTTGAGTGACGAGATTCGCAGAAAATATATGGTTGGCACTCAGAGTGGAGATGCATATAATGTTCATGATTCTTACCAAGGAAGGAATCAACAATTTGGCAGGAGCAAAGAACAAGGAAAAGAATGGTCAACGGAATAAGAGTAGAAGTAAATCAAGGAAGAGGGATATCGAATGCCATTATTGTCATAAGAAAGGACACATGAAGAAAGATTGTTATGCATTAAAGAATGCTAAAGGTAAAGGACAGAATGTTGATGGGCATGTTAAACACTTACCTGCACCATCTACTTCGACTGTGAAGATTGAAGAAATTAATGCTATTTCTGATGATGCTGATGTGTTGACACTTGATAGTACTGTGCCAACTGAGGCTTTAATGGCTGATTCTCTTTCCACACATGGCTGCTAGATTCTGGTGCTTCTTTCCATGTGACACCACATAGAGAATGGTTCTCTAATAATGAAGCGAAGTCTCTTGGTACCGTGAGACTTGGTGACTCTTACCAATGTGATGTTGTGGGGATTAGAGATGTTGTTCTACAATTCAATGATGGTTCAAAATTTACTGTGCATAATGTACGCCATGTACCTCAGTTATCATGCAGTTTGATGTCAGTTGGTCAACTTGATGACCTTGGTTACAATGTGGTCTTCTATGCTCAGTCCTTTCGTATAGCTCACTTTACCCTTTATTTGTATCATACAAAGAACACTTGTTAGTTGTTACTGAACAGTGTATGGCTGGTATTTGGCATGGTCGTTTGGGCCATATATCGCATAGTGGAATGGAAAATCTTTCTCGTTCTGGCTACTTACCTGTGTTATCTTTCTCTGATTTTTCATTTTGTGAGCATTGTCAATATGGAAAACAAACCAGAAATGTGCATAGAATGCACATTGAATCTTCAATTCAACCTTTAGATCTCATTCATATAGATGTGTGTGGTCCTATGCCCACTAGGTCCTTAGGTGTTTCTCTTTACTTTGTCACTTTCATAGATGATGCTACTAGAAAAGTTTGGGTATATCCTATCAAATCGAAGGATGAGGTATTTCCTACTTTCAAAAAATGGCTTGCTTCAGTTGAGACTGAAAAAGGAACTAAGCTTAAGGCTTTACGTTTAGATAATGGGGATGAGTATACCTCACATGAATTCAGCCTTTTGTGTCAGTCTAGAGGGATTCGTAGAGAGTTTACAACTCCTTATACCCAAGTACAGAATGGTGTAGCTGAGAGGATGAATAGAACTATTCAAGATAGAGTAGTCTCTATGTTGCATCATGCAAACCTCTCACAAGGCTTTTGGGTAGAAGCAGTATTGACTGCAGTTCATGTGATTAACCTTTTACCTAGTACTGCCAAAGGTCTCAAAGTGGCACAAGAGCTATGGACATGGAAGCCACCATATTATGATCATCTTCGAGTTTTTGGGTGTGAAGCATATGTTCATATACCCAAGAATCTTAGACAAAACTCGGACCATAAGTCAAAGAAATGCATTTTTCTTGGATATGGTCGAGAAGGACAATTTGGATATCGCTTATGGGATCCTGAAACACGGACACTGATCAGAAGTAGTGATGTCATTTTCAATGAGTCTAAGATGCATAAACAACCCATTAAGGAGGTTGAAGTGAGAAGAGTGGTGTTTGAGGATACTAGTCCTCCAGTAAGCATGCATAAAAATGTTACACATAGGGAACTTCAAGAGAATGTCCATTCAGATCAGTCTGCACATGTTCCTGTTTAGCAACAATTCAGACGTTCTACACGTGTCTCACAACCACCTAATAGATATGTTCCAGGTTTATATTTTGTTATGCTAGCAGATGCCGGTGAGCCTTCTTGCTACAAAGAGGCTATGCAGACAGAGGATCATGTCAAGTGGGAGCCTGCCATGAAGAGTGAGTTGGATTCTATTCACAAGAATGGTACTTGGGATTTAGTACCTTTGCCAAATGGTAGGAAAGCTTTACCATGTAAATGGGTATATAAGCTGAAATTCACATAGATAGTGCTTCTCCAAAGTATAAAGCATGACTTGTTGCAAAGGGTTTTAAGCAACAACATGGTGTTGCTTTCGAGGAAATCTTCTCTCCAGTTGTCAAGATGACTACCCTACGCAGGTTGCTTGGATTCGTTGCAATGGAGGACTTAGAGTTAGTCCAAATGCACGTGAAAACTACTTTCTTGCATGGAGATCTTACAGATGAGATCTATATGGAACAACCAAAGGGTTATGTAGTTCCTGGCAAGGAAAGTCTAGTTTGTAAGCTCAAGAAGAGCTTGTATGGACTTAAACAGTCCCCTAGACAATGGTACCAAAAGTTTGATGCTTTTATGAAGTCTCAAGGCTATTCTCAAAGCAATGAGGATCATTGTCTCTACACAAAGAGATGCTCAGATGGCAGCTTGATATGTTTGATACTTTATGTCGATGATATGTTGATTGCTGGGAAGTCCTCTTATGACTTGTCAATTCTCAAAAAGAAGTTGAGCCAGACATTTGATATGAAGGATTTGGGGGATGCCAAACATATTGTTGGCATGCACATCACTCGTGATAAGAGTAAAGATGCATATACTTGTCCCAAAGTGAGTACATATCCAAAGTACTTCACAGGTTCAATATGCAGGGTGGAAAGGCATTGAGTACACCTTTACCCACATATGTGAAATTGAGCAAGGATGGTTATCCCAAATCAGATGAGGAAAAGGAATTCATGACCACAATTCCCTATTAGTCTGCTGTTGGTAGTCTCATGTACGCTATGGTAGCTACAAGACCAGACATTGCATTTGCAGTGGGAGTTGTGAGCAGATATATGTCTAATCCTGGCAAGAAACATTGGGAAGCGGTCAAGATGATTTTGAGATATCTGAGTGGCACTAAGGACAAGTGTCTATGCTTAGGTAGAGGGAAAGCATCCATTATTGGTTACACAGATTCTGACTATGCAGGTTATGTAGACAATTGTAAGTCTACATCAGGTTACATTTTTCATTTTGCTGGAGGTGCTATCTCTTGGAGATCTCATCTTCAAGAATGTACAGTTGTTTCCACCACAAAAGCAGAGTATGTTGCAGCAAGTGAGGCATGTAATGAAGCATTGTGGCTTTCTCGTCTTGCTTGTGATATGGGTTTACCTCAGCATGTACCTCGCTTGCTCAGTGATAGTCAGAGTGCCATTGCTTTGGCTAAGAATCAGGCCTATCATGCAAAGACCAAGCACATTAAGGTGAGGTATCACTTCATTAGAGATTGCTTAGCCACTGACCGCATTATACTTGAGAAGGTTCACACTCGAGATAATGCTACAGATGCTTTGACTAAAGCTCTACCACAGGATAGCTTTCAACACTGTTGTCATTTGATGGGGGTTACTTGATTCTTGATCTTACACAATCACTTGTATACTATGTAACATGCCCATCAGGTGGGAGGTATAGTTTGTATACTTCCACTCAGGTATTCTTTATCATTCTTTATTTTTCTCCCATAGTTACTTTGGCCATGTTGGCCTTTAGTGGGAGATTGTTACCGTTAGTGTCCATGTGAAAGGCCAAATGGCCACTAGAAACTTCTTTGTATATGTTGCTTAATAAAACATATAGTGGCCTGGTCAGTCATAGACTCGAAGTTCGACCACATTTGTAAGACCTAAGAAGTCTACCTTCATGCTCCTTGTGTACAACGTTTTCTGTGTATTTTGTAGGCTTTGTGCGGAGTACTGTATGTGACCTTAAAAGCTTGGTTTTCTACTCTGAGCATATCGTCGTGAAGCTCTCAAGAAGGAGAGCGCACTGTGGTGCATCGCCATTGAAATACTTCACAAAACATTGTCTCACTTTGCACTTTGATAAACTGGTCAAAGTACAAAGTACTGAATGAATAATAAGGGTGGATCTAAAAACATCCTTGGACAATTCATAGTTTTTACTAGGTGCGATCTGGCTACAAACATGTGAATTGGGTGGATTACTAGTCCATTTCTAGGCATGACTGGTGCATGGACTTAGTAACTAAGGCGGGATTCTTATCCCTCACAAGACTTTTGAGAACTCTTGATTCACTTGAATCTAGTTTGAAGAACTTGAAGTTTGGTTGTCCCAAACATCTAACTTGGATGTTTGTACAATGGTTTACTTCTATCCAACAATTACTTGATTTTTTCACCCAACTAGAGGACTACTTTGTCCTAATGAGTTTAAAAATCCTATGTAAAGTGTAGGAGAAAGTTTACCATTTTCTTTGAGTCAACCATACTATAACTTGACCAATTCAAATTCAAAATGAAAATTGTCCAACTTAGGACACTTTTCTCAAAGACTTGAGCTAAAAGTTCTTGGGAATTGTCAATTTGCTGAGCAATTCCTAACTACTCTATTCTAGAATATACTGGACTCTAGGAAATCATTTATGCTATAACTTGAAGCAAACTCAAATAAGTCAATCTTGAACTTGTCATCTTTCGATGTTTGAAAAGGTTTTTGTACAGAACATCTATCTAGGATGTTTAATTTAGTTACCTGGTTCTATCTGGCTAACCCTTGACTTTTATGAAAAGAATCAGATTCCATATCTGAGTCAAATCCAAAAGATTTAGAAAGCCGCAAGAAAGAACTAAAACTCTGTTCAACCAATTCAAACTTCGAAGATACGTAAACTTGCTATGAGTCAAAGTCTAGATGACTCAGGACTTTAACTTCTCAAAGATCTGTTTCAATAGGGTATTGAATCATTTTTTCTATCTTTAAGAGAAATAAGCTGGATTCTCAAAAAGATTCAAAACAAATTGAAAAAATCATTAGTACTAGTGTGGTAACCAACATCAGTGTGTTGACCCAGTGAGGTTCTATTCATGAGTTTTAACTCAAGTAATGCTTCACTTGAGACTACGTTCATGCCTATATTCAATCTTTATGACTCCTTATTGGGAATGCAAATTGAATTTTCCAAGTTACACTAGGAACTTGGTGCTTGACTTAGTCAATCAAATCCTTGGTTGAAAAGATCAACTCAAAGGCAAAGTCCAACTTTTTCAAAAATTTATGAAATATTTTCGAATCAACAACACTTTATCTTGAAGTGTTTCAAGAAGATCTTGGAAGTTACTTACTTCATATCTTCTGCTTCCTTGATCTTGAAGTATCTTGAAATATCTTGAGATACTAATTTTATCCTCTTTGAATTAAACTCCTTCTTTGAAGTTTTAATTCCCTTGAGGATCAAACCTAACTTCAAGATCCAATCTAGGACTAAGAGATAATTATCATCCCACGAATGTAATTGAGAATTATGACATTTGTATCTGTGAAAGTCTCTATACATGCCAATATGAGTCTCATTACTCTGATCAGTAAAATACATGCTGGGTCATTGACATCTTTGTATGTAGATATGACAGACTCTACTGTGTCAACCATATATTTCTTCGTTGGCCATGTTCCTGCCTTTGGTCCTGCTATCTTTGGAAAATTCATCCATTTTGATGGAATCTGTCCTACCTTCCTTCTTTCCCAAAAGACTATCCAATCCCTTCTCCTTGCTACTGGACAATAAGCTGGATTGATTTTTAACTGTATTGGTGCTTCTTTCCATATTTTTTTGCATTCTTTATTAGTGTCCAACCACCTGTTTCTCCATTTAGGATTGGCTTTTTCAAATGATTCCTTTGTCACATTGATGTCTTCTTCATATTCTAAATACTTGTTTGGAGGTAATCCCACCCTTGCCAACTGATAGTTTTTAATGCTTTCAATAATCATGCAAAAGGGTATACCTAGGCCATCTGCTACCCAATGATGTTGATCAGGATTTATCCCTTTGTTCAAAGCAAAATTAATAATCTGTTCCTCATATTCATTATGCATTTTTCTAATAAATTCCATTCTAGATTCTCGGTCTGTTAGAAGTTTCTGAACAAACTCCTCCGAATATTCCTCTACTGCTGCTTTGTTTTCTTGTTCATCACCATGTTGGGTTCTGTTATCATCTCCCACTTCATAGTCTTCTGCTTCTGTAGTCTCTACCTGTTCCTTAACCTGGCTTTGTGGATTTTCCAATTTTGTCTGTAGCTCCTCTATCACCAACATTAAATTTTTATTTTGAGATGTCCACAACTCCTTTTCTGACTTCCACTCACTTCTTTCTTTTTCTAGACTTAACTGCCAATCACTTCTTTCTTTTTCTATATCCATATGTAACTTATTATATCCCCTCATAGAAGTAGCAGCATGTATACTGGCTTGTTTTTCCAACTCCTTAGCTTCCTTTAATTCTGTTTGCAATCTCAAAATTTCTTTGTTTAATTCTCCCCTCTCATCCTGTGTCACTTGTACAGTCTTGCTTTCTTCCTTCAATTGGCCTTCTTCCATTAATAACTTGTTTATTTCCTCATTTGCTTTGACCATAATTTGATATGAACTCTGCAAGGTTCTGTATCTCCCTTCAATTTTCTTCAGCTCCATCTCCATTTTATTACTATGCTCTTTCTGTTTTGCACACTTCTCTTCAAGATATTGGATCTTGTTTTGTTGCTGAACCTCCGATTCTTCCAAGGAAATTGTTCTATGTGTCAATTCCTCATTTCTCTCCTTTACAATCCTCAACTGTTCTACTAACTGTTCCTTTTCTTTCTTTTGCTCATTAATGATTCTGCTGCCTTTTACAAACTCAGATTCAACTACCATTCCTGATATGATCATGTTTCTACTTGATGGTCTGAACTGTTCTATATTGCTCAGAATAACCTTGCAGGCAGATCTAATATTTTTAGGTATCCTTTCCAACCCATCTTCTAATTCCATTTGTTTTACTTCTATCTGCTTTTCTTCTTTGCAATCATTCTCTTCTTCATCTTCTTCTTGTGTCTTTAATTATTTCCATTTCTTCTGCCTTCTTTTTCTCCATTCCTTGTTGTTCTTCTTCGAGGATATGTCCTTCCTTTTCTTGAATTAGGGTTGAATCAATCTCCACAGAGAGCTTTAGTTGATCATTTATTATCTGCTCTTTTTGTCCATCCTCTTGCTCATCTATATCCATGAGATCCAAATCTTCTTCTTGTCCCTGATCTTCTGTAGTTGTGAACTCCTTATTATGACTTAAGTCATGAAGTACATCTTTTATGCTTTGGTTTATCTCTTTTTCTGTACTTTCTTTGAAAGTCATGATTTCTACTACCTCCCCAATTTCCTTGATTTGATCTTTGTCTTCTTTCTTGTGTACTGAGTTGCCTGACTGAACTTCTTTTTCTGCTTCTAACTTCCCTTCATCCAATTTGAAATAGGTTTGATGTAAAGGTTTTGTC
The DNA here is from genome assembly GCA_020310875.1 of Ceratopteris richardii. Taxonomy (NCBI): domain Eukaryota; kingdom Viridiplantae; phylum Streptophyta; class Polypodiopsida; order Polypodiales; family Pteridaceae; genus Ceratopteris; species Ceratopteris richardii. The sequence continues at coordinate 105,561,479 of CM035410.1, forward strand.
CATATTGTCTTCAATCCTGAATCCACTAATCCACAGCTGAATTCCTTCCTTACTTCCATCTCTTCTTCCATCATCATTGCTTTGCCTTTCAGTAACCTTCTCTCTTCTCCAAGACTAACCTGCTTTGCTGCTTCTTCTTAGATTTGTTTCCCTTGTGGCTTTTTACCCAAATCATCTGGTGTTTTATTTTTTTTTAGAGGCTTGTATTGTCACAGTTGGTGTGCTAGGCACTGATAAGTTCAAGCTTTTCAATAAGAAGTTTTCAATGTCACTCTCAGAATCTGAAGAGAATTGTGAAGAGCCTGCTATTCCTGATTTGTCCATTCTTGATTCTTCCACAGCAATGGATTTCTCCTGCTTTTTTTCTTCTACTGTCACTTCTTCTGTCTCCATCCTTGGTACAGGTTCTGCTACTGATTTTCCTTTACTTTTCTTGGTTAACTTCCTCTTCTGTACAAGTTTCTTCAGAACCTTCTTCTTCACTACAACTGTAGTTCTGGTTTCAGGAGGTCCTTGTAGCTCTTTGATGCTAACAGTTCCACTTCTTTTTTGACAAAGACTTCCTCCGTTTCTGTTGCCATGATCTGATCATGCAGCTCTTCATAGTGTTCTACTTCTTCTTGAATCCAATCAGTTGCTTTACAAGAGTAGTCCTCCAACATCTTTTGATACTGAGCTTCATATACTGCCCTTTTATTATTCCCTTGAGTCAAATAAGTATACAATTTCTCTTTACTTGTCTGAGGTGGATGAGGTTCATTCGAAGACTGAACTTCCTTCTGAGCCACTTTATGCTCCTCCTTGGTTGCTTCCACCTGTTCCAATTCTATCTTTCTGGGATCCACTCTTCTTTTCTTTACAGGAATGACTTCTTCTAAAATTCCCTTTCTTTTCCTTTATGCTCCCCTCATGCTTGGTTGCCCTTCTGCGTCTCTTATAGACATCATCCTGGAAGGACTTTTGATTCCTGTCATCAGACTTCTGAAGTATTAGGCTTCTGGAGCCAATTGTAATTGATCTTCCATCCCTACAACATGATATATAATTCTTGTTAAGAATTGAGCTCCATTCATGTACTTCTTTTGCTCCCAATGTTTGGCTGCTTCCTTCAATTGCCTATGTATGTATGGAGTTACATCCATCACTCCAAAAGGCTTGGTTTTGTCCTTATTATTGAACATAATTAATGTTGCTAGTTTGTGTGGCATGGTGTATCTAGGTAGTTTTGGAAAACAGAAGTATTGTAAGAACATTCTGGTAGCATACTCCTCATTCTCTTTTCCTTTAAAATCAGGGAATTTAGAATATCCTGCATAGGTAGCCGTATTCTTCTTAACAAAGCTGTTATCCAACTTGGTTCCCATTGTATAGAACTGTAGAGCTGCCCTGATATGCTCTACTTTTATAGTGATGTTCACTTCTTTGTTTTTGATCGTACATCTAAAATAAGCATCATTACCCTTTCCCACCTCCATCAGACTATTCATCACATGTGCCACTCTTTCAAAGTCTATGAAGAATAAGGGTTCATCCAACAATTTATGTATTCCTACTGCTTTCCATCTTTTGTAATTGACTGCAATTCTTTGGAATTTGTAAAATTCTTGGCACAACATGGTGTACTTGTAACCTCCGACTCCCACAGTAAAAATATGCTGACCAATGATACCCAAAGTTTCCTTGAGCTCCTTGACTACCTTCTCTGCTTCTGGAATTTCTTGCTCTTTATCAGACTCTAGCTCCACTTCTTCTACTGCAGCTTCACTATCCAAGAACCAATGTCCTCTAGATAGAGTTACTGAGTTTGCTTTGAAATCATGGATTGGTAGTTCCTTAGGATTCACCATTCTGAAGAAAATATAGCATCACACAAAAGAAAAAACTCCACCAACATAAGTCTCAAGAAATATAAGTAAAATCACATTTGTTTTGAGATAAAAATGAAAAGAGGAATGAAAATAAAATGCCAAATAAATCCTGACTTCCTCATTTGTGTCACAGATAAAAACTCAATTGAAGTGATCATCACATGTGTAGCAAGATGTCTAATTCTTTCTTCTCTTTTGACAGCTCTTATAAAGCAAGAAAATAATTGCAAAAAGAAAGAAAATTGGAAAATAATCAATAGAAATTGAATGAGAAAATAGTACCACCTAAATCTTGCTTGTGCTATATAACTTATATAATTTAAAAAGAATCATAAAAGAAAAATCTCTTTTTTTCTTTAATATTAAGATTTTTTTCCTATTCTTTCTCTTTTTTTCCTCTTTTTTTTTTAAATAATAATTTCCTCCACTTCCTTTCTTCCCCTCTTATTTCTCTTTTTAGAAAAAGAATAAGGTAGAACTAAATTGAAATATTTTCCAAGATGTCATAATTTCTTCTCTGTAACACTCCGATTTTCTTATAAAAAATCCTAAATCAATGAATCAAATCTGATTTTTTTACCCAATAATATTTGATCCTTGTTGGCCCTGTTCTAAGGATAAACCCATCTTCTTTTGATAAGCTGTTCTTGGAATTTTTTGGCTTCCAAATCCATTTAGTTATGGGAACTTGTTTTGATGAGCAGTACTTGTGTGTACTTTGTTTCCACATTCTTCTTGTTCTGATGCCTTGATGCTCCTGACTATTCCATAGTTGCCACCTTTCTTCTATCCCTTCACCATCTTTTGTTCCTTCAATTTCCTCTTGTTTCTGATTGAATGAAGCTTGATCATAAAGTGGTTGTATTGGTAATGGCTTTGTATCTTCTAATGAAAAAGTAAATCCTTCCAGGTCTGAGTCATGAATATCCTATTGATCTTCCTGTTCTTCATTACTCCACAAAAGCATTAACAACCTTTTGTCATTTACTGTCAATTTAAGCTTCATTTTTTCAAAATCTAAAATTACTTTACCTTGCCTTAGCCATGGTTGTACCAAAATCAATTTCTCAGTCATCATGTGATCTGGCCATTCTTCACAATCTATTCTCATATATTCGTCATTGAACTTAACTTGAATAGAAGGTGAAGACATGCTTTGTATTATCCGTCCTTCTAAGGTTTTAATAAATGTCTTGGTTGCAGTCCTTTTTAAGTTAAACTTATCCAACAAAGCTGAACTGATCAAATTTACCTGTGCTCCTGAATCTATTAAGACATTAATTTTCTCATTATGAAAATTCATTGTTATAACAGGCAAATGTTCTTTCACTCTACAAGATGTGTCACATAAAAGAACTTCTCTAAGCTCATTGATTTTTCTTATCGTTTTCTTTGCTTCCTGTTGAGCCTCATGCCTAATTCTTTCCTCTTCTTTTTTCCTGTGTTGAGCTTGATGTATTCTTCTCCATTCAGAGACAATTAATGGAAGATCATACCTTTTTACTCTACATCCACTTATGAAGTTGGGCATGATTTCTCCATCTATGTTAGCTAGTTGGATAGCTCCACTGTTACTTATTTGATGGATAATATAAGGCCAGGACTAGATCTCCTTCTTGTAAGTCCTTCTTTTTTATATGAATATCATGATAAGCTTTTTGCCTTCTCTTGTCTACATATATGCTCATGATTGCTTGAAATCTAGAGGCTCCAAGTTTTTCCAATTCTACCACTCTCTCTGATAATTCATGTCCAGTCCATTGATATTGACTACCCACCTTCAGTGTTGGAATAAGGAATTCCAAAGGTAAAACTGCATTCTATCCATATACCAAATTAAAAGGTGTGGTTCCTAGTGCAGTTTTGTATGCCACTCTGTAGGCCCATAGGACATGGTTAAGTTGTAAATCCCAATCATTCCTATTTGTGTTTATCAATTTTGACAACACAGTGCAAAGTACTTTGTTGGTACTTTTGGCTAACCCATTGGCTTGTGGGTGATACGGGGCTGATTTTCTATGACTGATCATGAAGTATTCAGTTATGTTTTCTATTATTTGGTTCAAAAAATGAGTCCCCCTATCACTTACCAATTCAATTGGTAATCCAAATCTGGTAATGATATTTTCATAAAGAAACCTTGCAGTAGTCTTAGCATCATTTCTTTTTGTAGCCTTGGCCTCTGCCCATTTAGTCAAGTAATATGTGGCTACTAGTATGTATTCAGCATGGGATTGTTTTGCTGGAGGATGTATGGGTCCAATGAAATCCAACCCCCATTTACTAAATGCTCTTGCTGAAATGAGTGGTACTAATGGCATATTGTCTCTTTTATTTGGTTGACTCACCCTCTGACAAATGTCACATCTTTTTACATATGTTCTTGCATCAGGAAATAGGGTTGGCCACCAAAAACTAGAATATAATATGAGTTTAGCAGTCCTTTCACTTGAGAAATGTCCTCCTGCCACTCTAGAATGTGCCATTTCTAACATTTCCACATATTTATCTTCAGGAACACAAATTCTTAAATATCCATCCATCCCTCTTTTGGACAATTTATCTCCTATCAGTTGATATTCTTCAGAAATCATTTGTAGATTTTTTGTGTCTGCAGTAGCTCTTACTTGTTTTCCTTTCTTGTTTCTTTTCAACTCCTCAATTATGTTCACACTCCACTCTGGTTTTTTCTGAAACCAATATAGAGTTATAATTTCTGAATTTTGTAAGGATTGACATTCCTAGCAGTTAGCAATATATTTTGTTACATCCTGAATCTTATTAGGCCAATGTACTCCCATCTTGTTGAGATTATTTAGGGTGACTATCTTGGAAGCATGAGTACAAGGGTTCCAACAATGAGCTCTTCTTAGGTATTCCTGTTGCTCCTCTTCTAGAGTACAATATTCCAATATGCATGTATGGTTGAGGTGATACAAGTGTCCAGCTAGCAGCATAAAATTCCTACTTTGTAATACTAACTGTGTGTTGTTTCCAAATGTTCTACAAGGTCCCAAGGTTAGCAAAGGTACTAAAGTCATGGCCCATTCAGGAATACTTTCTACTTTGAACAGATATGTATCTGGCAAGTCATCATCTAAAGGTGAACTAGGCTCTTTAACGTTAGTGAAGAGAGTGGTGAAGGTGGGCATAGTGACTCCCCCGAATTGGATTCCCGGAGAGAGTGGAATTCCCATGACGATTGTGGTGATATTGGACGTGGTGGCGATAGTGTCACGTGGTGGAGTGAGTTGTGTAGTGAGGGGTGGGGATGGTGGTGACAGTGGTGCTTCCTGATGTTCGTCTGTTTGCGTTGTATTTCCTGGTGCTGATACGTTGATATGAATTTGTTTCCCGGATCTCATGGGACGGGCGGGAACTCCTTTCTCAAATCGGTGAATGTAGGCCATTGCCTCATGAATGGCCTCATCCAATCCTACTGCATCTGCATGTAGGTTGATGGACTCGATGAACATATCATCCACACCTTCCTCTGCCAGCAATTGGTTCATGAGTTTCTTGCCTGCTTCAAGTGACATTTTATGCTGTTCTTGAACTAGCTGCATGGTTCGATATAGTCTTTTTATTTGTGCCGAATATGCGGGGGCACTTGCTAACTCTGAAAGTTGACCATACTCTTGTTCTTCGTAGGCTTCTTCCTCTTGTTCGGTCTCTTGTTCGTCTACGTCGACTTCTACAACTTGCGGTCGGGTGGGGACTGACGTTGTTGTATGGGTTTGTGGTTCCTGAGCTCGCTCTGTTTCCGTTTCGAGATTAGAGTCGTAGATTAGTCTAGCCACTTCTTCATCAGTGAGATCATTGAGAGTAAAGCCCTGTGGAAATTCCAAGTCTGATGGGACGGGTGGAAACACCAGATTGGGTCCCTCTGTACTTGGTCTTGGTAGCCGAATGGTGAATGGTCTAATGCGTCGTGTCTGGGGAGGGGTAATTTCTGGTGTAGTGGTGGCTCCCCTTGGTTGAGCGCAGGGTAATTGGACTCCCCCTCTCATCTTCTTTGATGGAGGACCTGCTGCTGATAGCCTTCTCTAGAACTCCTGGGCTCGGGACCATACGAGTGCCCGCTGAATAGGCACGTCATAGGCTAGACATCGATAGATTATCTTGGTCAGAGCACAACACCCGTGGAGCACATTTTTCTGCTTCTTGTTCCACCGTTGATGGGCTAGGTGGATCTGATCTATGATCCAATGTGGTACGTTGATAGGGAGGTTTTTTGTCTCTGCCAAATACAAGCTAAACCATATCTTCTTTGGGGGCATGGTGAATCTTTCCTGGGCGGGGAAAGCAAAATGCTGCATGACGGTCCGTAGGTGAAGAGCGATGGTCGGTGTCATTGCTACCATATCCTTCAGCTTATTGAGATCTTTATGTTTCATTCTGCCTGGAACCATTGTTTCCTTTTCTGTAGGAATGTGCATACCATGCATGTCCAATGCTTCTCGTACCAGATTGAGGGTCAGTTTGAATCTTTTAAGTTCGTGGCCCGGCAACAGTGAGGGTAACACAAAAGTGCTGTCGCCTCCCTTGGCCCTGCTAGGAGTGATGGTACTGATAAGATAAGAACAACGTAAGAAATCCGGCTTTGGTAAGTGGGCCCTGAAATAACTGTCCAAGCCTGCTTTGGTCCATACTGAACGCATTACTTCGGCATTCTGATAGTTCTCAAATTCGCGCGTGAAAAAGTGGTAGCGTCCCCATTTACCATTAAACTCCAATTCAGCTTCCCAAAAATAGGTTCCATCACCCAATGGTCCTGCAACATCACTGAACCAATGAGCGTGTTTGCCCACCTGAGAGGTGTGTCCCTGAGGAGGATCCTGAATTGGAAGTACATGCACAGCTTGAAGCTCTTGCGGTCTTTCGGTGAGATGTGGTTCGAGGAGGAGTGTTTCTATATCCACAATCTGTGCGCTGGATCCGGCGTGAGAACTGGAACCTCCAGCTTCTGCCATGGCACTGCTTGCTTGTTGGTTAAGTCTTAGGTTGCCAAACACCATGGATGGCTTTTGGTCTTGGTTTTGTGGAGATTCGGGAGGGTTGCATGAGTAATTCTGCTGGGAGTTGTTGTGTCATTGGGACCCATTTACGAGTGAGTCTGTGCGTGCTTCTAGGTGGCAGTGTGTTCGAGTGTATCAGACAAGAGTGGGTGGCGGCTGCTTGAGCGAGTGAACCCTGTCGTGTATGATGTGAATTGTGTGGGGTTAGTTGAGCCCGCAAGCAAGCCTTCGGCACCCAAATTTGTCTTGATTGTGGGTCAGCCTTCATCGACTTCTTGGGTACCCAAATGGATTTCACTTTCTCAACAGAGGTTTTAGGAGTCCTCTTATTAGCATCAAGTCGTTGATTACTAATAGGAAGTTGAGACCGTTGTTGTGACTTAGTTACGGTCGGCAGCTCGTCTTTGCGCACCCACATTTGTTTCATCAGCTGAGTTGTTCTGCTTCGCGCGTTCTTTTGGTCTCTCGCCTGGAGAATCTTCAGTGATTGATCTGCCCTTAGTTGCTGCCTCCTTCTGGCCTTTGGAAAAGAAGGGAGTTCCATTGTGGTTCTGACTCCTTCTTTGAGATCTTCGTTCTTCTGTATCACATAGCCTTGGACAAGAACAGCATGGTCAACTTCATGTGTACCCCTGGAGGGACCAAGAGTCTGTGCCTTTCCTAGTTCCTTGAGTGCTCCATTATTTAACTCAATTGTAATTCTAGTCTGATTCACCCATACCTGAAGAAGTCCACTTCTTAGGTTTAAGTTGACTGCTTGGTCATAGATCCAGTCTTGACCCAAGACAAGGGGTTCAGTGAGGTCCTCATCTTGACACACTAGTACTTTAACTGTCATTGCCTCATCATGAATATAGAGGGGAAGTTCCACCTCGCCCATGCAAGGGGTTTCCACGCCTCCCAATCCTATGAGATATGCTTCCACAGGATTGACAGTTAATTGCAACTCTTGACAGTAAGACAATTTAACAGAAGTAGTGGCTGCACCTGAGTCAATCAAGGCTCTTATAGTCCTTGCACTCTTTCCTTGTCCTATATCTAAGGTTATGAAAGGACGTCGATCAGTTATCCTATGTGAGCTAACACCTGAAACTTCACACATAGCCACGTCATATCCTTGATCTGCATATGCATCTTGCCTAGGGTGCTCTCTACCTTGTCTTCTTAATTTCATTCTCCGTATGCGCTCTAGGGCTTCTGCTTGAGCTTCTTCTCGAATTCACTTTTCTTCCTCTTTGCGTTTCTTAGCAGTATTGAGTCGACTTAGCATTTCCTCTGTGAGAGGTTCCTGATACAACTTGACTCTGCATCCGCTAATATAACTTGGAAGAACATCGCCTTCTAATGTGGCTAGTTGCACTGCTCCACTTGTTGAGATTATGTTAATGATCATGGGTCCGTAGCCTCTTTTCTCTAGCTTCCTAGCATGTTGTTTCAAAGTGTAGACGAGCACTAGGTCTCCTGCTTTCAACCCTTTATCCTTAACATGGGCATCAAAGTAGGCCTTCTGTCCTTTCTTAGCTGCATATATCCCTACACCTGCTCTCAGTCTTGTTTCTCCTAATCGTTCAAGGTCAAAAAGTCTAGAGGAGAGTTCATGACCCGTCCATTCGTGCTCTTGTGCTACTTTCAATGTAGGTATTAAGAAGTCCAAAGGTAGCACGGCATTTTGGCCAAATACCATATGAAAGGGGGTGGCTTGGAGTATCGTTTTGTAGGCGACTCGGTATGCCCAAACAGCATGGTGTAGCTGTTTGTCCCAATCAGAGCGTTCATTGTTTACTAATTTCGTCAGTACATTGCATAAGATCTTATTGGTGCTCTCAGCCTGGCCATTTGCTTGAGGGTGATAGGGGGCAGACTTCTTATGTACTACCAAGAATTCTTGGAGCAGATTTTCAATAACTTCATTCAAGAAGTGAGTGCCTCTATCACTAACTAGCTCTATAGGTAGCCCGTATCTAGTGAACACATTCTCGAATAAAAACTTAGCTGTTGTTTGAGCATCGTTCTTCGTTGTGGCTTTCACCTCTACCCAATTTGTTAGATAGTCTGTCGCAACAATGATATATTCTGCATGGGAACCCTTAGCTGGGGGATTAATAGGACCTACGAAGTCTATTCCCCACTTAGAGAATGCACGTCCACCCATCATAGGTTTCAGTGGCATCTTATCTTTACGTATAGGATATTGAGTTCTCTGACAGACATCACAGCGTTTCACATAGGTATGTGCATCCATGTGAAGGGTCGGCCACCAGAAGCCCGCAAATAGTATTGCCTTGATCACCCGATCTGGTCCAAAGTGTCCTCCTGCTACACCTTGGTGAGCAGTGTCCAAGATCTTGAGATACTCACTCTCATGGACACATAGTCTCAGGTAACCGTCTTTACCACGTTTGTATAGATTATCACCAATAAGTGAGTAATCCTGGGCTTCTTGTTCTAAACTCCTTTTCTTAGTCAGAGTCATGTCTGGAGGGAATGTTTTCGTCCTCAGGAAGGATACTAGTGGTTCACTCCAATCGGGCACTATGGACACTTGATAAAGAGTGGCATGTTCCACAGGTGGTTTAGTGCAGCAGATTGGGCATTCCTTGCACAACTTTTGGACATCAGATTCCATAGTTGGCCAATGTACTCCTAGTCTCCTTAGTGTCTGTAAGGTTCGTTGCTTTGAGTAGTGTTGCTCTAATGCACCTACGTGTGCTAAATGCAACCATTTAGTGTACTCGTCCTCTTCTACACAACAAGCCAAGATTCCTTGATCTGTGTGCTTGTACATACTTGCTGCCATGATGTGGTACTTTTGGGCTTTTACTACCTCCCTATCCTGCGTGTTTATTACTGGATGGTTAGGTCCGTATGTCAATACTGGCACTAATGGCTTAGCCCACTGAGGTATTACTTCCAAATTAAACAAGTAAGCATCAGGAAGATCATCTGATACTCCTTGTGGGGCTTCTCCCGATGTGAGCCTAGAAAGGTGATCTGCTCTCAAATGAGTCTTCCCTTTCCTTACCACAACCTCAAAATCATATTCCATTAGCAAGAGAAACCATCTTACTAATCTTCCTGTATTGCATGGCTTGTTTACGAGGTATAGCAATGCCTGATGATCAGTAAAAAATTTAAACTTATTTGCAAGCAAATAGTGTCTAAATTTCTTAACTGCATATATCATGCCTAAGCCTTCTCTCTCAGTAGTGGTATAATTTCGTTTAGCTGCATTCAATTGTCGACTAGCATAAGCAATTGGAAGATCCATATTACCTTCACCAGTAGGTTGTGCAAGCACACATCCAATGGCATAATTGGATGCATCCACATGAACATGGAAAGGCTTATTCCAATCCGGTGTGGTTAAGATTGGTGCTGAACATAATCGCCGTTTAAGCTCGTTGAAGGAATTCTCACATTCCTCAGTCCACTCAAAGTTTGTCAGAAGTCCGTACATGGGCTTTGCAATGACGGCATACATGTGAATGAACCGGCGGTAGTAACCACAATCCCCCATGAAAGCTTGTACTTCCTTGACATTCCTTGGCCTAGGTAGCTCTGCTATGGCTCTCACTTTCTCTTCGTCAGTAGATATGCCATTCTTTGACACTATGTGCCCTAGAATCTTGCCTTGCCTGACCATGAAAACGCACTTTTCTGGGTTTAGGCACACTTGATATTCTCTACATTTGTCAAAGATTTGTCTCAGTTCAGGAATATGGGTTTGTCTGATATTGGAATGAGCACAAAGATCATCAACATAGACTTCTAAGTTCTTCCTCAGGAACTCTTTAAATACATGGCACATCAGCCTCTGGAAGGTAGCTGGTGCATTGGTAAGCCCAAATGGCATTACACGAAAGGCAAATATACCCCACTCTGTGGCAAAAGCTGTCTTATGCTGATCTTCTGGAGCTATGGCTACTTGATTGTAGCCCGAAAATCCATCGAGGAAGCTGTACACTTCCTTGCCTGCTACTCTCTCTAAGAGATGTTCTGTGATGGGAAGCGGATAGTTATCTCGGATTGTGGCTGCATTGACCTTCTTCAAGTTAATGCACACACGCAGCTTTCCATTTTTCTTGGGCACTACTACGATGGGGGATACCCACTCAGTGTGCTCAATTTCATAGATAAATCTAGCTTCAACCAGTCTATCGATCTCTTCCTTGATCTTGGCAGCGTAATTATCGTTATATGTGTATGGCTTTTGCTTAGAAGGTTTGGCATTCGAGGTCATGGGGATAGTGTGTGAGCATATGTCTGGATCAACACCTTTCAAATCCTTGTAACTCCAAGCGAATACATCTCTATATTCTCTTAGCAAGGCTATTAACGCATGCTCTTCTTCCTCTGTTAGGTCATGGCCTATGTATGTGCATCTCTCCTCTCCTTCTTCTAGGGCCACTACTATTTTCTTGGTGGTTTCTTTGTTATCATAGGCCTCTCCTGATTGTGCCTCTCGTTTAGGCATTCTTATCATGACTCTCCTGTCGTCTATCTCATACTTCTTAAAATTTTCCGGGACCTCAAACAAAGATTCTTCCTCTTCTGGTGAGACTTCTCTCTTCTTTTGTTTCTTTGCTTCTTCCTTCGGGGTCACATGTGTGGCTAATCTTACATCATTTGTAAGCTCTCCATGCCTCTGGGGTTGAAATTCTACTTCATGGAAGTATTCTTCATCTGATGCAAAAGGTGGGTCCATAATGATTGACTCTAGATCGGAGTCACTTGCATCCTCAAATGCATCAGGGCTAGGTTCGCATTCTTCTAGAACTGCCTCTCCCATGAGTGGCTCTATGGAGAAGACTGAAATGTCATAGCCATCCTCATCACAGTGAGGTGTCCATTCTTCCTCATTGATGGCTACATCCATTGTTGCGAGGATTTCTGCCCAGCCGTGGAGTTCAAATTCTTCGTCTGGAAAAACTACAGGTGCATAGGCTGGGTCTTGGATTGATCTATGGGTTTCTTTGGCACCTATCTCCTTGGCTTTTTCTCTCTTCTCTTCTTCTACTGCTACCTTACACATCCATAAGTGAGTGTCTTCATGCATCCATGAGGCTCCTGATCCTAGGGAATGCACCGATTCCGTATCATCTTTGGCTCTATGGATGGGGTTCCATTGGATGGGAGGGACATCTCTATGAGAGTAATCCTTGAGATTGACTTTGGTCGTAACACCTAAGTGCTGTAGGTACAAAGAATTAGTTCCCCAATCCTGTACCACTTGCAACTGTCGCATAAAGGGTCGTCCCAAGATCATTTCATAGGCATGGTTCTTGCTAAAATCACATATGGCAAAGGTATGCTCGAACTCGACACCACAGGTGGTGAGAGTTATTCCTTCTAGCAATCCTAAGGGCCTCTCAATATGACCATCGGCCATCTGCAATTTCATTCTCGTTGGCCTGAGTGCTGGCTTGCCCCATCGCTTCCATAGGGAAGTGGTGGCAATTGCAACTCCTGCACCTGAGTCCAAAATTGCCTTGGTGGTGTACTCCTGGTAGGTAATGGGAAGATAGGTGTTCCCTTCTTCACCTTCACACATATCTCCTATCTTATCCAAGGGTATCTCTGGCACTGTCCTATGTGATCCTACCTGGGAACGAGGTTTTGCTATCTCGGGCACTTGATTGGCTACATGTTTCCACACTTCTGGTCTAACCTTAAGCAGCTCTTCCAAAGTGAGATTGCACTGCACTTTGGTGTTCTTCACTACCTCTGTGTTCCTAGGTATGACTAAATCTTCGTTTCTTACCATGACTGTAGGTGCTCTCATACAGGTGGACTTTGCTTCCCATGGGCCTGTGAAATGGGGTAATTCTTGTAAAGAATTAGACTCGAAGTCTAATCTTTCTTGAGATTGGGCACTCTCCTGCTCTCCATAAATGGAAGGAAGGTCTTGTGGGAATTGATCGTGTGTGTCATCCACCAGTTCAATGGGAAGAGGAACTTCACTCTCTTTAGCCCATTTCTCTTCTTGAATCTCTCGCAAGAATTCTGGTGTGTATTGATTCATAGAAGAAGAGGTGTCTGGCTCCATAGAGCTAGGCACGTAGGCCTCAGGCGCATAGGCTTTCTGGGTAGGAAGACCTGCTCTTTCACTAGCCTTGTCATGGTGTTGAGGGGCGAGTTCCTTTTGTGATTGTGCAATTAGATTCTCTATTCTTTCTAGGGAGGGGGGGTTGTCTGGTTCATTGGAATTGGGCACATAAGCTTTTGATGGGGGATGGGTCATGTTTTTGCTTGCTTTATCTCTTTCTTGATTTTTTTCTTCCTTGGCAGATCTTGTAATTATGCCCTCTAACTTCTCTAGAAGTCCATCCAAGTGTAATTGCGTCTTGGCTGAGCCCGAGTAATTGAAAAGGCGACTGGCTTCAAACATAGTCTGAGCCAATGCGACCATTTTCGCACAAAGCTTGGTTCTTTCTATCTCTAGGTCAGCTCTAGGGTAGCACTTGTCATGATCCGTTACATTTGGCCCTTCTTGGATTCTGGCCTGATATGCTTTAAGCATCATGTCTATGTCTTCAGGAGTGGGATCAGCTAATACTGATCCTACTCTAGGGGGTGGTGGAATCGTATGAGGTGGGTTGGAAGGTGGCGGGTCGGATGGCGATGGGAATGGTGGTGGTGGGGTAGTGTGAGAGGGAGTTTGAGATGTGAGTTCAGTTATCCTGGCTTTGGTTTCTCTTATGCTTTCCTCAAGTTCACTCATCTTTTTAGCCCATTGTCTTTTCATTCTTTCCCGACTATCTTTCCACGCTCTAGTCCTTTTCTTTGTCATGCTCTCGGTTTCACTAGCCTCTGGGTTCTTATCCTGGTTTACCTCTTGGTTCTGCTGCAATGCCTGAGCTCTAGTCACTACTTGTACTGGTGCGGTGGATGTCACACTTCCTGTGGAGTCTACCACCAACCCAATAACGTTAATAGGAGTGACTTTTGGCATATTATTAGGATTCTTAGGGCAGTCTCGTATGAGATGCTCCTTTCCACATTCTTGGCAAAAGCCCTGAATTGTCACTGACTAGGGTTGTGTAAGTGGAGGTAAGGGACAATCACGAATGAGGTGATCTCCCTGACATCTGTAGCATGGTCCTCTAGGGAATGGGGGTCTTACCTGCCTAGGTTGAGGCTTAGGATTGGGGTTCGTATACATGACGTTTGTGTAATCTGACTCCCAACTAGGTTCACTCGGTTCCTCACTGTAGTAGGACTCGCCATGTTCAGGAGATTGCATGTAGTAAGCATGGGGACTATCGACATGTGTAGAATCAAAGCTATGGTCACTGGGGTCACTTTCAGAATGCAATGGTGTTACAGGGACTATAGCTCTATTTAGGTTTTCTTCTGCTGCTGCATATTTTACTGGGATCACATTAGCTGGGGCAGGGGGTTGTTGTGCTAACACAGGCTGAGGCCTTTGTTGGTTTTGGTATGGTTGCTGATAAGGTTGTTATGGCCTGCCATATGGTTGTGGAGGGGTACGGGTTCTGGTATCTTCCCTGCTGAGGGTAGGGTTGCCTAACCGCCTGCTTGTTGTATGGGCAATCTTGCGCGGTGTGATTGGTGTACCTCCGTTCCATGGTGCAGTACTGGCTACTAGAATTTACTTGGGGTTGAGCCATAATGGGACATACATTTGCCATATGGTCACCCCCACAAGTATAGCATCTTTTCATCGGGGCAAATCTCGGAATTTGTTTGCTAGAGACACCTAGTTTTTGAGCAACTTTCTCTGCAAGTTCCTCAATCGATGTGGATTGCGTGGAAGAGAGGCTAGAGGCACTATCTGAATCTTTGTATATCTTGGAAAGCTCTAACTCCTCCCCTAGGTTATCCTCAATGTCAATACACATGCGTACACACTCTTCTATGGTCCTAGGGTCCTTCAAGTACACATATGATCTTAATTTGGTACTTAGCAATCCATCCAAGAATAAAGCCACTTGCTTAGCTGGTGTGGGTAGCTCAAGGACAGGGCATCTTTCAAGATATTGCCTAAATCTCCTTCCTGCAAGTCTCACGGTCTCTTGAGGGGTTTGCTTGAAGCTGTGAATCAGTGAGGAGATATTATGTCTTATGCCACTCTTAGAGAATTCAATAATGAAAGCCTCTAGGATTTGGTCTATGCTCCTGAACTGTCTCTCGTTTAGTGGCTGAAACCATGTCAGGGCAGTGTTCCTAAGGGTTAGACCAAAGGCATTGTACTGCGTGAATAGATCCTCCACTTGTTCAGCTCTCAGGACTTGTCTAAACTCAGCCACATGATCGTATGGATCTTCAGTGCCATCGAAGTAGTTCTTCATGGACTTAACTAACTGAGTCGGTCTCAAAGTCCTTGTGTGCTCTCTAGGTCGTGGTAGAGGGAACTCATCCGCATTTCTTTGATTCCTGTGAGCTCTAAGCATCTCAGGTTCTACTCTATTTGTTTCCATTCTCGTTCTTTCTCTGCCCCCTGGGTTGGCAAAGCTTACTTCTGGCCTATCTCTACTCCTGTCTCTTTGAATTCCATGAGCTTGGGATGTTCCAACACCAGGGTGACCATAGGACACATTCGATCTTGGTTGGGGGAAAATAATTTCACCTTTCCAAGTGTAAGCATGCCTATCATTTTCTGTCACCACAAAGATCCTCTCCGAAGCGTGATCTAAGTAGGTCACTCTGCCTGGGCTGTCAGGATCCTTAAACTCATAGATCATGATTGCTCCTATATCAGTTGGCTGATCAGGTTTATACCTCCAAAAGGCTTCGTCAGTTTCTTGATTGAGGAGCAAATCTATGCTCTTATTATCCTGGGGAATCCACTCTGGTGTGATAATCCTAGTGAGAACCGATTTGCCTCGAGGGGTTCTAGGTTCTGTACCCATGTTTCCTTGCTCTCGGTCCCCTAAGTCCGCTTCTGGGATCACATTTCCAAATTCGTCTGTCCTATCTGGGTGACTAGTGACTACGTATATGGTTCCTTCTTTGTCCAAGTATGCTCCGTTTTCAAACTTGACAGCTGGGTGCTCTAGTCCAATGGATTGATCAGGATTCTTAATCTGTACCACAGATCTTCCTAGGCCGTCCTCATAGATGCTGGCACCTAATCGGTTGGTCCTAAGGTATTCCAACTGCGTTTTGTAAGGGCCTTCTATCCTGTGCAAGTATGGCACTCCTGAACTTACTGTAGGTCTCTCCATACCTTGAGACGTCTCGGATTCACTAGTCTCAGAACTAGGGTAGTAGGAGTGGTGGCTCAACTGCTGGGCCCAAGACCTAGCAGTGTGGTTGACACTAGCCTCTGAAGACCTAAGGCTTTGTCTATCCCTTACTAGATGTCGCCCTGATCTAAGGTTCATAAGCCTAATTGAATAGCCCAAATTTGCCCAAGTACAACCTCGTTGCAGAGTCCTTTTTGTATCAGTTACTTGATTCTTTTTAGTTGATTCCTCTGTTAAAATTCTTGTCTGATATCACGTCGCAAGGTATATTTGAGTGTAGTTCCGCACTTAAAGTTGATCGTTCCACGTTAAGTTCTTTTCCTTTAAAGTTCTCGACAGTACGAAGATTATGTTCTTAGCTTGAACTTGAAAGTTTAGGTATTCTTCAACTTGATAATTGCCTATCGTCGCCCTGACTTACTCCTACCTCTAGTCGTTCTTAGCCTAAGCTAGGAATTGACGAAGGGGAGTTGAGAATATTCCGACCTTTCTTGCTGATCCTTGCTCTTTAGTGCTCGAGAAGTTGATTCTCAAGCTTGCACAAAGCCCTTGCTCGATTGCTTCTCAATAGACCTGCATCAGTCCCAAGATTAGCTCCAGACTTAAATTCAAATGACAGA
This sequence comes from Ceratopteris richardii, assembly GCA_020310875.1. Lineage (NCBI taxonomy): Eukaryota > Viridiplantae > Streptophyta > Polypodiopsida > Polypodiales > Pteridaceae > Ceratopteris > Ceratopteris richardii. The sequence continues at coordinate 105,578,194 of CM035410.1, forward strand.
CTAGACCACTTTCATGCATGTGACTTACTGACCAACTTATCTCTTGCCCTTTATAAAAAACAATCCCAAGGATCCCTCAGTTTTCCTACCTCGGGTATGGTTAACTTCAAAAAACCCTATCTAATAATCTTGATCTTAATTTTCACATAACCAGTGGAAGTTTTGGTTGTACTCCTCACGAGCTTTCCGACAAAACAAGAATCACAGCAATTGGATTTCGTATGAGGAAGTTATGTCAGTTCAGGCTTCAGGGATTAAAACAGGGTTCAAAACAGTTTAATCAAGTAGGCAGAAATTCTTGAATTACTTGGGTTGCGGCCTCAACATGCAATGCTAACCTCGAGTGTTTGTCCCACAAATTGACCAAATTAGCCCCCTATTCCTTACCCTAGAAAATTGGCCAAATTTGCCCTTCTAACGCGTTCGCAAGTTCTGCCAGTCGCGATTGACAGGTCAGTTGCGATTGATGTGTTGATCGCGATTGACAGGTCCGTCGTGGCTGTCAGTCGCGATTGATGTGTCGATCGCGATTGACAGGTGGTTTGAAAAGTCAATCAGTCGTGGTCAAAGGGTCGTTGACTCTGTCGGTCGCGATTGATGGGTCGATCGCGATTGACAGGTCGGTCGCGAGGGTCTGTCCGTCGTGGTCAAACAATCGTTGATTGTGTCGGTCGCGATTGACAGAGCCGTCGTGGGCTGTCAGTCGCGATTGATGGGTCGATCGCGATTGATGACTCGATCGCGATTGACACGTGTCACGCGTATGATCCGTCAGTCGTGTCAATCGGTCATTGACTCTGTCGGTCGCGATTGACAGAGCCGTCGTGGGCTATAAGTCACGATTGACTGGTCGATCGCGATTGACAGGTCTGTCCGTCGTGGTTTGTCGATCGCGATTGACAAAGCCGTCGCGAGGGTCTGTCCGTCGTGGTCAAACAATCGTTGACTGTGTCGGTCGCGATTGACAGAGCCGTCGTGGGCTGTCAGTCGGGATTGATGGGTCGATCGCGATTGATGACTCGATCGCGATTGACATGTGTCACGCGTATGATCCGTCAGTCATGATCAATCGGTCGTTGACTCTGTCGGTCGCGATTGACAGAGCCGTCGTGGGCTGTCAGTCGCAATTGACAGGTCTGTCCGTCGTGGTTTGTCGATCGCGATTGACAGAGCGATCGCGATTGACAGAAATCTGATGAATTTCAAAAATCTAAGCACATTTTTGGGAAGCTCTAGGCCTGTAGATCATGGTTTTGCACTTTGTTTGGCAATTTGAGCATTTTTTCTGTCGGTCGCGATTGACAGAAGTCGGCGACACACAGACAGTTATCGAGAATTCCGTACATGCGCAGAGTGCTGGGGACGATGATGCGGCCTGTACCTACAAGACAGCTCAAGAAACATGCAAAAACAGCACACACAATTTCGCTCTCTCGCTCTCTCTCACAAGTGAAATGAGGGAAATGAGGTGGAGAAGGTGATATGATAAAAAAACTGAAATTTTCGCGATGATGGAAATGGAGGTGGAAGATGGTGATGATGATGATGGTGATGATGATGATGGTGATGATGGTGGTAAGGTAAGAAAGAGAAAAATAGGAAAAGTAAAGAAATTACCTACAATGCCAACGTCTCCAATCTACATCTTACCATCACACGCTCGTCCTCAAAGCTCGATCCCCAGCAACGGTGCCAAAATTTGGTGTAGCTCAGTGATGAGTAGCACCTCCTTTAATGTCAATCTGGGAAGATGTGAGGATGGTATGAAGACCTCGAGCAAGTGGAGGCACAAGTGCGTGAGTGAGAAGCACACAAGCATGCACACACATACACGCACACGCGCACACACGGCAAGACAAATAGTGAGAAGCAATGGAGTTCTTAGATTACTTTCAAAAAGCTCTTACAAGTTCATTTCAATTACAATCTAACCTCAAAAATGAGCTCTCTAGCTCCTTTTATAGTTTTTGACTAGCTTTGGCCCTGTCCAGACCTAGTGTCTGGCCTAGTTAAAAATTAGGTTCCAGGGCTTATTAGAGGGCTCAAACGAGATCTAAAAAATAAAAATACAAAATGGTATTTACAATGGTTTTTAGTGATGAAAATCACTATTTGTGTAGGGATTTTCTCTATTGATTTGTCATGCATACCTTTGAGCTCCCTACTTGCTCTGTCTTCTTGTGTGCTCAACTCCTTGATGTCTGAAAAATTTAGATGGCCTACTTGCCAGATCTTCTTTGACTGCCATGTCTGCTTGTGCTGTCCCTTCGCTCTGACTCTCTTCGTCTTGTGGCTCCTTCGGTTCCCTGACTGCTGCCAACAGCAAGTCTGATTGCCCTAGGTTTTGTTCCCAAGGTCTCTTGTCTGTACATTGCCCTAAGTCATTAGAATTTTCTGGGTCTTGAGAGAAGATGTATACACATTGGATAGATGGATGACCTTCCACTTGCAAGTCGTGGGTTTGAATCATTCAGACCCATGTCTGAGGATTACCTTTTGCTTCTTCGTGATGCAGCACTGACAAAGGTTGTATTTAGCTCTGCAGAGAAAGAAATTACCAAACCATGTTACTCTCTTGGAGAAGAGAGAGTCTCCTCCACACATAGATTGCAAGTTTGAGACTCACTCTCTCTCCATGGTAAGACGAGGCTCTTTTCCTTCTGTTGTATGGACTTCTACAACATGGAACAATGATCTTGATGTCGTTTTTGGGAACAAAAGACATGCCAATGACTTGCTTTGTTGGGTAAGAGGGAGCCTTCCGCTCAAGGAGGTCGGAGGTTCAAGCCCCCTCCATGCATAGCATGAACAAATTCTCTTTTGTAATCTCCTCTACAAAAGCTTCTAATGCCGCCGCCAAAAGAGAATCGATGGTGAATTTCCGCAAGACCTATGAGAAAAAGATGTCGCCCTCATGGAAATTTGACGAAGAAGATGAAATGGAGGCTATCACCTTGCTCTGATACCAATGCAAGAGAACTAGAAATTATGATCACCACATGCTAGAGAGATGACTCTCCTCCCAACCAAATGCCTCTATATATAGTCCTCTCCAGGGGACTACCTTCTTGGGCAGGTGGATACTAACCATCCATGTGTCATCCATGTAACTTCATGTGCACCAAGTGTCCCAGTCAACTCGAGTTAATTCAAGTGGATGCTTCTAGAAGGCTCTAGAGCTCTTTTGGAAAAATACTCTCCCCATGTACCCCATGGGGATTGAACCCAAGACCTCCTCCTTCACACCCTTGAGACTCAACCACGAAGCTAAGTGGATCACTTGGTTACAAGAGTAAATGACCTTCTAGTAAGTCTAGACTAGAGATCTTTGGTCATACACATGGATGACCAAATGGTGTATGATTTTAGATCTGTCTGGATCGGCTGGACCCTTGGATCATAGACTTACTTTATTACATGCATTGTGGTGCATTGCCATCAAAATGCTTCAAAAAGTTTTTGACAGCCATTTGGACTTTCACATGGTCACTAATGGTAACAATCTCCCACGAAAGGCCAATATGGCCAAAGTGACTATGGGAGAAAAATAAAGAATGATAAAGAATACCTGAGTGTGAATATAAATACTATACCTCCCACCTGATGTCCATGTTACATAGTATACAAGTAACTATGTAAGATCAAGAATCAAGTAACCCCCATCAAGAGACAACAATGTCAAAAGTGATCATGTGGTAGAGCTTTAGTCAAAGCATGTGTAACATTATCTCAAGTATGAACCTTCTCAAGAATAATGTGCTCAGTGGCTAAGCAATCTCTAATGAAGTGATACCTCACCTCAATGTGCTTGGTCTTTGCATGATAGATGGATTCTTAACCAAAGCAATGGCACTGTGACTATCACTGAGCAAACACGGTACATGGTGAGGTAGATCCATATCACTTGAGACAAGCATATGCATCTTTTACTCTTATCATGAGTAATGTGCATGCTAAGAATATGTTTGGCATCCCCCAAATCCTTCATATCAAATGTTAGTTGCGAGGAACCCTGTGTTCCATGCTCGCACTAAGCACATTGAGGTGCATTATCACTATGTCAAGGAGAGGTTCTCTGCTGGGGAGATCAGCTTAGCATATGTGCCCACGCAGGAGAACATTGCAGACCTTTTCACGAAGGCTCTACCTAGGGAGACGTTTGAAGCTTTCCGCAAAGCTTTGAGCTTACTTCCTTTTGTGGAGTGATTTACACATAGCTTGGCACTTCCTTATACATGAGTGCCAGCTCCTTGTTCACCGCATCACTCCCAAGGGGGATTTGTTGATATATTTAGGTAGTGATGTGTGTGAACACATTAGGACTGTCGGGGCACTTTTTTCCCTCTTTAGGAGGTTTTTTCCCCCTGGCTTGTATATATGCCTATTGCCCTAATGGGCTACTTACATTTGTACATTCTCTAGTAATACATTCAGTATTGTGTGTTGTGCTCCAAGCTTCTTCTTCTTCCTTGTGCTGTTTGCGTGCTTCCGTAGACATCTAACTCCAACAACCAGAATCTAATAACCACATGTGGGAAAGAGAATCAACCATAAGAGCCTCAAGAGGCATAGTACTTTCAAGTGTCAATACATCAGCATCATCAAAAATAGCATTGATTTCTTCAATTGTCAGAGTCAAAGTAAATGGTGTAGGTAGCTCTTTAACATGCCCATCAACTTTTTGCCCTTTACCTTTAACATTCTTTAATGCATCATGGTCTTTCTTCATGTGTCCTTTCTTATGACAATAATGACATTCGATATCCCTCTTCCTTGATTTACTTCTACTCTTATTTTATTAACCATTTTTTTCCTTGTTATTTCTACTACCACGTTACTAATTCTTTCCTTGATATAAGTCACAAACATTATATGCATACCGATATATCACTAGGTGCACTATTGCTAATAGCCATGCAAAATGTATCCCATGATGATGACAAGGTGCATAACAACAAGACTGCTTTCATTTCATTATCCATGTCCATTTTGTGAGCCTATAATTGAAAAAATGTAGCATCAAACTCATTCAAATGAGCAAAAATACTATCTCTATCCTTCATGCGAAGGTCATATAAATTTCTCATTAGATACACTTTATTTGATATTGTTTCTTTTTCATATGTATTGCATAACTTCTTCCAAAGCTCCTCTATACTTTCATAGTCCAATACTGTAAAGTAAACATTATCCGCTAGGTGCAATCAAATGGTAGACCTAGCCATTTCATGCAACTCATCCCAATCATCTTCATCCATGTCAGCAGGCTTCTTTGAGATTCCATTTACTGGCTTCCATTGCCTCCTTTGAATCAGGACATCTTTAATCTGATTATTCCATAGAGCAAAGTTTGTGCCATCAAATTTTCGGATCTCAAAATGGTCTTTGCCTTGCAAGTTATAGCTCCTCTTGGGAACACTGACAGTAGACCCTGATCCACAAGATGTGCCTGTGATATTTGATGCCATGATGATCGAGAACTTACCAGAATGATAATGGAGCTAGAAGATTCCAAACACCGCTAAGACTAAAAAAGGATGACTAAGTGTCAAATTTCGGGAAAAGTCAATAGAGTCTTCTTAGAGAAATGGATCGACAAAGAACCCAATATTTCATGCTCGCACCAAGCACATAGAAGTACAGTACCATTACATTCATGAGCTAATTGAATATGAAATTGTGGAGCTAGAATATTGCCCAATAGAGGCAAATTGTGTTGACATATTCACTAAAGCACTTGGAAGAGAGCAGCTCAATAGGCATCTTCAACATATGGGCATAGGACCGAAACCTACTTGATTTTTCATCAGTAAACATTGAGGGGGGGTGTTAGTATATGATCAATGTCTAACCCTCACATTTTGTAAGGCCCCCATTATAAGGAGAAGCCAAGCGTGCATTACCTAATTGATGGGAATCCCAACTTGCATGTTGGATGAAGGTCATATTGGATCATGTAAGGTATTGTAAGAAAAGGGAGTTACCAGGGTCCCCAATTGTGGGGTCTGAGGTAGCGGGAGAAGCCCCGGTTGGGGGTCCAAGGGGGCCAGCAGGCCCCCTAGCTAGGGGGGGTCCCAGGGGGCCAGCAAGACCCCCAGTGGGTTTTCGCTACCCTCCGCGCGATGATAAAGGGAATATTCCATGGAATATTCCCTTTTGGAGTCAGAAAATCATTTATATTTGTTAGGTCGATTCAACCGGCCTAAGCCGTATATGGCAATTACGCAGGCGGTGGATGCCCACGCTCTACCACCCATGTATAGCCATCCATGGAAGGCCACCCATGATCCTATATATACATGACTTCTACACTACCTGAGACATCAAATTGAGCCAGCATACCTCTAACTTGTATCTCCCTATCTAGAGTTGTCTAGATCACCATTTAAGATCTACCTTGAAAGCGCACGAGTGGACAATGCCATCATCTTTGTACTTGCTGTTAGTAGAAAATTGTTGAGATTCTCATATATCTGTTATCTTCTCTGCTAGTGCTCCTATGTTATATTGCATAACTATTGTCTTACAAAAAGTCCTACCTTGACCACTCCGGCTTTTGTAGCCACCACTAGCATGCCAAGCGAGGTGAAGCCTACACAGATCGAGGAATGAATATTGGAGTTGGTCACACAAGCCGTAAGCCACCACATTGGCCCAGGAAACATATACACTGAAACAAGAGGTAGCTACAAACCCCAATCACATGTGTGTTCATCTAGCTTTGGAGTGCCCTACAATCTCGAGAGAATTCGTGGATAGATTGCCACCTAGGATGCTTTGCACCTTTTGTGGTAGGACAAATCACATAGAGGATCGATGTCATCATCAAATAGCTTATGAAAGTTAGACCATGCAAACAGTAAATATGGGGGAACATACTTACACGAGATTGTCTGCTCAGGGCGTTCCACCTACACCTCATTGGGAAAATAGATAGACTTATGGATATGGTTCTCAAGTTCAGGGAGGAGGATATCCGAGACGATCCGCACATGATCAAAGAAGGGCTAGTCCGATCGAGTATTGGAGATGCCATGGCTTGGGACATACTCAAGCTAGATGCCCAAATGAAAAGAAACCGATTGACTACACCCTGCTGAGTAGGTATTGCGATGGAGAGGGCCACTTTGATGAAGATTGCCCAAAGAAGAGAGCCAACAATGGAAAAGGAAAGGGGCCAGTAGAGTCCTCAAACTATATGGACACCTAGGCACATCCTACACCTAGAGCACAAGAGCAATTTCCCACTATTGGAGTGGTGTTTAGGATGCCAAATCCTCATGAAGGCTCTAGCTCATCAATGCGCTTTGTGGATGCTGACCAGGGCAAGGATGCATGCAAAGAGCCAATTGTGGCAGTGGTCACACCAACGCAAGAATACGTGAAGAAAAATACAGAAGATAAGAGTGAAAATGCTGACAAGGAAAAGGTACCCGAGCATGTGGAAGGGGGAAACCAAGTGCAAGGACTTGCTGAACAACAAGGACTTGAAGATGGAGATAAGATCGAGATCCTTCCACCATTAACTAAGAAATTTGTGCCGGCACAGCTCCATTCCCTAAGAGGTTAAAGGTCCCAAAGGGTCACAAAGAAAGGCAAAGTGCGGAGGAGATTGACATTGTAAAATTGTTGGTTGAAACAAAAGTGATGTTGGACATTGGTACATTACTGAGATGTTCCCTGACATATACGAAACAGTTCTACAACGAATATATCAAGAAACCAAGGAAAGTGAGAGATACAAAGAGACAAGAAAAAGACACGCAAGGTATCATTCAGAGCATCACAACGCAAATCGATTTCAATGCTCCCAATGTGATAGTCAAGATTAAGGGATATGGAGTCCTAGGTGCTCAATTGGATAGTGGTGCTGATTTCAATTTAATGACCGACTACATGATGAAGGCTCTTGGCCTAAACCATATGGAAGAAACTCTAATGTCCCTGAGGATGGAAGATCAAATGCAGGTGACGCCGGCTGGTCTTCTAAAGAATATAAGCACAGTTGTGGGAGGATTAGAATTTAGTGTCAATTACTTGATAGTCAGACCAAGAACTTGAGAAGCCACCTTCTCGATCTTGCTTGGACAACCCTGGCTTATGCAAGCCAAATGTGCACGACTAGCGCATGGGATTCATTACAATCGGGCCAAAGTCTGATTGAATACAAATTCAAGTGTCTCCAAATTGGACCGACAAGAAGCTGACAACAATTGAGGAAATGGAAAGAAAAGCAAAGGAAAAGGTCAGGCAAGAAATGGTGCGGGTAGGATTTGCTTTGCACACGGAGACTCACAAGGATCTTCTGCAAGAGTGCATTGACATTGAAATTCTTTGAAATTAAATGTTTTATTACATGAGTTATGGATTACAGTAACCTTTAATCACACATATAGAAGAATAATTCTTTGAGGTTAAAGAAGATACACTGTGAGATCTTCATAGATGTGACAAGATGGCTTGGAAGTGAAGACATGAGAGCCTTTGACTTAATATCTAAATATGTTTTCAAAATACACAATGGAATCTCAATATACTATGGATTCAAAGATATGAAGAAATTTGGGATTAAAAGCTTATAAACATGTGCATATACAAATCAAACATCATCACCTTCCTTCTTCCAATCTTCAAAATTGGTTCATGTTCACCTCTTCAAGAACAAATATATTCAAAGTTGTATGCCCTTCCCTCCTCTCTATTGGTAATCCTCCTTCAATATCTAAGCTTCTTCTTCCTTCATCTTCAAGTCTCCTTCAACTTGCCAAGCTCTCCATCAATGCTCCTTAATTTTATCTTTAGTCTTCTCAATTGGATGTGTGACAAGCTATTGATCTTGTTCTTATAAAATACTTCATAAAGCTATTGCAAAGCTAATTCATAGAATTGTAAAAGTTTTTTGTGAAAACTCACAAATCTTTTTTTACGTGCTACTTGCAAGAACTAAATGTGCAATTCGATGTGCAACTATGGGGAAAAACAATGTGCATTACAACTTTTATGAAAATTTTGTTGGAGTTAGATGTCTGCAGAAGAACACAAATAGCACAAGGAAGAACAAGAGGCTTGGAGCACAACACACAATGCTGAATGTATTACCACTAGAATGTACAAAGATAAGTAGCATGTTAGGGCAATAGACATATATACAAGCCGGGGGAAAAAACCTCCTAAAGAGGGAAAAAAGTGCCCCGGTGGTCCTAAAGTGTTCACACACATCACTAACTAAATATATCAACAAATCCCCCCTAGGAGTGATGCGGTGAACAAGGAGCTGACACTCATGTATAAGGAAGTGCTAAGCTATGTGGAATCAATCCACAAAAGGAAGTAAGCCCAAAGCTTTGCGAAAAGCTTCAAACTTCTCCCTAGGTAGAGCCTTCATAAAAAGGTCTACAATGTTCTCCTACGTGGGCACATATGCCAAGCTGATCTCTCCAGAAGAGAACCTCTCCCTCACATAATGATAATGCACCTCAATGTGCTTAGTGCGAGCATGGAACACAAGGTTCCTCATAACTGCCAATGCGCTCTAACTGTCAGTGAAGATGGTGGTGGGAGAAGATTGACCAACACCCAAATCAGCCATAAGGCATCTGAGCCACACACACTCAACAGGCACTGTGAAAGTTGCCCTATACTCAGCCTCACAATTGGAAATGGCCATAGTAGGCTGCTTCTTGCTCAACCAAGATATACATGAGCTACCAAGCATGAAGCAAAAGCCACTAGTGGACACACGAGTGTCATAGAAACCAGCCCAATCACTATCACAAAAAGCATGCAAATCTGGCGGTAGTGATCCCCCCTTGGGATAAAACAATCCAAGTAGCTGAGTACTACTCAAGTAGTGAAAGATGCGCTTAATTGCCTGCCAATGCTTGACACCTTGGAAATGCATAAACTTGCTCATCTGTGTGATAGAAAACTGAATATTTGGCTGAGTAATGCATAAGTAAACCAAGCATCCAAGAGCCTGCTGATAGAGAACAGCATCAAATGCATCTCTAGCATCATGAAGACTCAATCATAAACCTGTCTCCATAGGAGTTGCAATAGGTTCACAGTCTTCAAGGCCAAAATGTTGCAATAATTGTCAATATATTTCATTTGACACAAAGCCATTCCACCATCAACTTGCATAAATTGAATGCCCAAATAGTGATGCTAACACCCCAAATCAAACATCTCAAATGAGGCATGCAAATCAGCCTTAAAATCAGCAATATGCATGTCATGAGGTCCAATGAGCAGCATGTCATCAACATACATGACAATGATCAGAAGCACATCATTAGCACACTTAACATATAAGGTGCTTTCAGTTGGACTGTTCTCAAAACCATGTGCAATGAGATAGGCATGTATCTTTTCATACCAAGCATGTGGTGCTTGCTTTAAACCATATAATGCCTTCTTTAACCTACACACCTGGTTTTCAGGCCCTTTCTAGACAAAGCCACAGGGCTGAAAAACATACACTTCCTCATGCAAGTCACCATTCAGAAATGTTATTTTAATGTCCAACTGATGTACATTCCAACCATGATGAACTGCAAGTGCACAGATGCTACGAACAGTAGTCATTCAGCAAGTAGGAGCAAAGGTTTCATCAAAATCAATGCCTCTTTCCTATGCATAACCCTTTGCAATAAGCCTAGCTTTATACCTATCAACTGTTCCATCAGGTTTATGCTTCAGCTTGTATACCCACTTAGTACCAATGGCCTTCTTGTCAATAGGTAAGTCACATAAAGACTAGGTACCATTTTTCATGATAGCATCATATTCAGATTGCATTGTAGCCATCCAATGTTCAGAATTTTGTGCTTCATCAAACGAAACAAGTTCAGAATCATCACAAAGAATAGAGGCAACCATAGCATAGCAATCTGATGCAAAAGAGGCACTATGAGAGCTTGACCAAGTATGATATGAGAGAGGTGCATCTAATTTTCTGTCACGCAAGGTCTGCACCAGCCATTTTTGCATAGTTTTTGCCTACTCAATATCAGCTCTCTCATCAACAAGTGCATCATGTAAATCTGCATAAAAAATGGAATGATATGTATCATCATACGAAACCTGCCTGAGAAGTTGCCTCATTAGGACTAGCACTAGACTGTCCACTTGTAAAAAGAGGTAGCAAAGTATCATACATGTCTTTGGAGCTAACAGATGTCTCCTTAGAACATGAAAGCAATGGCTGAATAACATCTTCCACAAAAACAACATCACAACTAACCAGAATGCCTTTAGTCTGTGGATGATACAGACGATAGCCTTTACTTTCATAATTGTACCCAACAAAAATACATTTTTACTACTTTATCATCTAATTTTCTACGATGTTGTTTAGGCACTAATGCATATGCCAGACAACCAAAAACATGCTGATGAGCAACAGATGGCTTGCGACCATGCCAAGCCTCATATGGAGTGATAGACTGCAACACCTTAGTGGGACACCTGTTCAGTACATATGTTGCACACATAACAACCTCAAGTCAGAAACCATGTGGTAAAGCCTGACGCTTGATCATACACCTCACCATCTCCATGAGTGACATGTTCTTTCATTCAGAAACTCTATTTTGTTGAGGTGTATACGGCACTGTATAGTGATGTTTTATCCCACGTTCAACCAGAAATGCATTACAGTCAGAAGACATATGTTCCTCCTCTCGATCAGAATGGAGGGTGCCCATTTTACATGTTGACAGATTTTCAACTAAAAGCATAAACTATTTGAAGCACATAAACACTTCAGACTTTGTCTTCAATGGATATACCCATGCATGCCTAGAAAAATCATCGATGAAGTCACAAAGTAAAGATGGTTCCGAAAAGAAGGTGTCTGCATAGGACCACAGACATCACTATGTACATGCTGCAATTTCTGAGTAGCCCAAACTGAACCATCTTTTGGAAAGGAAGAACACTGCATTTTTCCCAATAATATAGCCTTCACATACATGTTTATCGGGTGCCTCAAGTTTGGGCAAAGAGGACACCATTTCAAATTTCTATAGGCATAGCAAACTAGCAAAATTCAGACGACCAAAGCATGCATGCCAAAGCTTTGCATCTGACATAGTTTGAGAATCATGTATTGCACATGCCAAATCATTTAGAGATTTTTCATAGTCCATGAGCTTATATAGTCCATGATATAAAATGCCAGAAGCAATAATGACATCACCATTTGACAGATCATGAATTGTACATCTGTCATCAATAAATTTCACAACCAAGCCAATCTTGGCTAATGCAGAAACTAATAACAAATATTTCTTGATCCCTGGCATAAACAAAGCATCTGAGAAAGTGAATGAACTACCATCAGCAGTAATCAAAATGATCTTACCAACTCCCATAGTAGGATAGGAGGAGCTGTTGGTGCATGTAACAGTACTCCCTGTAGGGGCAGGCTCGAGTGAAGAGAAGAAACTGTGCTCCGAGGTCATATGTTTGGTCACCCCACTATCAAAGTACCAAACATATGAGTCTATTGCAGACATGCACAACTCATGAGAAGATAGGTCAAAACTACAAATAGTAGTAAACACCCATTCTTCTTCCTGCTCAAGATTAGCGGATTCTGTTTTTGGTGTAGGGGCCTCTACAACAACCATTCTGGAATCTTTCTTCTTTGCCTCTTTAGCAGCCAGTTTTGGATAATTCTTGATGACATGATCATTTTCTTTACAGTATTTGCAAAACAATTTTTGCTTTTCTGATTTCTTCTCATCTTTGTCTTCCTTCTTCAAATGTGTGGTATTTGCAGATTTTTGCTTACTAGTAGAAGAGCTCCATTTACCTTTGCCTTTCTGACTAGCCACGAAAGCTTGATCTGTAACATGCATAATAGACTTGTTTTGCCTAGATAGTTCTTCCTGCAACAAAACAGAGACTAACTCCTTAAATGACAAGGCATTTGGATTTCCTTTCATCATCAAACAAAGAGTAGAAGCAAAACTTTGATATGAGTTAGGAAGACCATTCAAAACGGTCTGCACAAGTGAGCTATCTGGTATAATTTCATTAGTAGAAACCAACTATTCTTTCAAATCATTGATCTTTGTGAGAAAAATGTCCATAGAATCACCTTCATTCATGTGCCCACTCTCCAATTGTTTTTGGAGGTAAGCAACACGAGCCTCATTCCTAGCCTAGTACAATGTGGTAAGTGTATCCCAAGCATCCTTAGCTGTTCTCCAAGAGCAAATGTGAGGAATAATGTTTGATAGACAAAGTTATCAATGCATGTGCCTGAGCATTTCTGCCATTCCAACGAATTTGCTCTGCAGTAGGTGCAACAGAAATAGCAGCACAAATAGGAATCTGCAGAATATCATCATCTTCGATACCATCTTCATCAACTCAAGCACTTGAATTTGCAGTACCTATATTCACAGGTGTAACAAGACGTCTTTCAATACCCTGCACAATATTCCATAGTCCTTTTGTGACCAATACATGACGCATCATATAATCCCATAATGGGTAGTTGGTACCATCCAACTTATCCTCAATAGCCAACATACGGAATACATCACTACTTTCAGCCATGGCCGATGACTAAAATACCTTGATGCAGAAAATTGACTGTATCTCAAAAAATTGAACAGAACTGCCCATATGTATTCTATGAAACCTGTAGTAGACTTTGAGATGCTTATACTGGCAAACTAAAACTAGTATATACCTTTGGCACAAAAAGACAAAATATCCTGCATAAGTACTATGATAGTGCATTCGGAGGCCAAAACGAGCTCAGATTGCGATTTCGACACCACATAACGAAGATATTTTATGAAGCGGTGACCTGCTCTGATACCAATTGTTGGAGTTAGACATCTGCGGAAGTATATGAACAGTACAAGGAAGAAGAAGAAGCTTGGAGCACAACACACAATGCTGAATGTATTACCACTAGAATGTACAAAGATAAGTAGCCCATTAGGGCAATAGACATATATACAAGCCAAGCGAAAAAACCTCCTAAAGAGGGGAAAAAGTGCCCCGATGATCCTAGAGTGTTCACACACATCACTACCTAAATATATCAACAAATTCTAGATGCAAAAACAATTATTGTTGCTTAAAATTTACGTTAATGGATTCTAAAAGGTAAACTTAGATGTGTTTAATCTTAGTCAAACTTATCCCTACTTCATGGAAACATCAAAAGATTAGTAGAAAAACCATGTCTACATTGAGTTCTCACTAAAATTCTAACATATGTATATATGATCATGGAGCTCTCGAGAAGCAGAGTTTAGCGTGGTGCATCGCCACTGAAATACTTCACTATTATCAGAGCATTTTGAGGCAAAATGTTTGTTCCTTTTGTTGGCATACCTTGTCATTCGAGTCACCAAATTCACCGTTGGCTACATGCGAGGGACGCCCTCAACAATCAAGTGAGATGGTGGTTCCCTGCACTTCCCGAGAGGTTACCCATCCCACGCTTCTTTCAGTTAATTGATTATATGCAATGGAGTCAGTCATTGCCTATGTAAGTTTACATGTCAATACTTGTAGTTTTATGAGCAATTCACACTGTTTATATGCTCATTTTGTAGAGGAGACTCTAGCTAGCCATACAACTTTTATTATCACACTTGAGTACAGTTGCCATATTCGATGGAAAGCCTAGATCTACAAGAATTATCCTTAACTAGACTGCCTCAAAAGAAGCAAAACAAGCTGCTTTGTACTCTGCTTCAGTGGAGGAGACTGCGAGAGTTGGTTGCTTTCTACTTATCCAAGAAAATATTCCTGAACCAAGTGAGAAACAATATCTAGAAACTGATTTTCTAGAATCACAATCTCCAGCCGAATCTGAATCACAATATCCTTGGAGTGTATCACCTATGGTATAAAAAATACCAAAATCCAAGGTTCATGCAATGTACCTTAGAATTCGCATTCCAACATTCCAATGAATCTCCTTAAGTTTGTTGGAAAACCTGCTTAACACTCCAACAACATAGCAAATGTCTGGTCTAGTGTTGCACAGAAAAATAAGACTTCCAACAAGCTTCCTATACTTCTTAGCATCTACATCAGGCATGTTACCATCCATAGATAGATTATGATTTACCTCCATAGGTGTGCTAGTTGATTTGCAGTCCATCATTCCAAATGCCTTGAGAATTTCTTTGGCATATTTTTCTTGTGAGATGAAAATGCCATCCTTCCTTTGCCATACTTCAATTCTCAGACGAAAATGGAGTAGACCTAAGTCTGTCATTTCAAACTCAATTCCCAAGCTGATCCGAGTTTGATTGATGAGTTCTTGATGATCTCCTGTAATGATCAAATCATCTACATATACAATGACAACAACTAGCTTGCTATCCCATTTCGTTACTTACAAGTTAGCATCAAAAGTACTTCTTTCAAAACCCATATTTTTGAAAAAATTATATATCCCTTGGTACCAAGCCCATGGAGCTTGCTTAAGTCCATACAAAGCTTTCTTCAACTTGCAAAGTTTATTTTCTGAATTGGGCACCTCAAAACTTGGTGGTTGAGATACACATACCTCCTCCTTGAGGTGACCATTCAAAAATGCAGATTTGACAAAAAATAGGCCAGGCCTTTTGTGCAGCTATCGCAAGTACCATCCGAATAATCATCATGCGTGCCGTTAGTGCAAAAGTTTCTTGAACATCAAATCCTTCGATCTGTGAAAAACCCTGTGCAACTAATCTTGTCTTATTTTTCTAGTGTTCCATCTACTTTCTACTTAGCTTTCCAAATCCATTTAGTACCTATTATCTTCTTCTTTAGCGGCAAGTCGACTAGATCCCATGTGTCATTTTTGAGTATACTATCATACTCAGACTGCATTGCCGCTCTCCAACCTGGATCATCAAGGGCTTCTTCAATGGTGGTAGGTTCCTTTATCGAGCCCATGATATCTACCATTAGAGCCATGTTAACAATGTGTTTTGAGGCTCTTCTTTGGTCCTCTATTCTCTTTGATCTTCGTAATCCATCTGAGGATGATTTTGGTACATCTACATGTAGATTGTAATAATCAAAGAGCTGTTGTGCCCACTTTGGTAGTGGCTTACGCTGTGTAGCTACAACTAGTTGGCTTTTTATTGAGGAAATTTCTCCATCAGGTGTTTTTTCTCCTCCTCAACTTGAACCTGTCTTTTGATAGGCACAAGGTGAGATATTTCTCCATTTGATGAGATAGTAGATTTACCTTTATCTTCTACTAAGTGTGGTCGTTCATCAAACACCACATCTCGGCTGACAAAAATCTTCCTTGCCTCAGGATCCCACAAGCTATATGCTTTAGAATCTTCACTATATCCTAGGAAGACACACTTTTTGTTTTTCGAATCCAACTTTGATCTTGTTGAATCAGGAATATGTGCATAACAGAAACAACCAACTGAAGGCTTTTTACCAAAATATGCTTCTTGAGGAGTCATCCCCTTCAGTGCTTTTGTGTAGCTTCAATTGAGGATGTAGACTGCAGTATTGACTGCTTCTACCTAGAATGAATCAGCCAAGTCTTGAGCCTTTAACATACAACGAGCCATTTCAACTATTGTCCTATTCTTGCACTCAACAATGCCATTTTGTTGAGGTGTATGAGCTGTGGTAAGTTGCCTTTTCACACCATGCTCCTTACAATGATTATTGAATTCTGTTGACAAGAATTCACCTGCTCTATCTGTTTTGAATTTCTTTAGTTTCCTTCCCGATTCATTTTCCACATATTTATGCCACATTTTAAATTTTTCAAAAGCATCAGCCTTCTCTCGAATGAAATAAACCCACATCTTTCTACTATAATCGTCGACTAACAACAAAAAGTAGAGAGATCCTCCTAAAGTAGATGTAGACATTTTACAGTAGAGATCAGCATGTACCAACTCTAGAGGAGCTTGAGATCGATTGCTGGTTTCTCTTGGAAATGCCTTTCATTGTTGCTTGCCCATCATACAAGCTTCACAAGGTTCTTGCAACTCTGAGAATACAGGCAAATGAGCAACCATCCCTGTTCTTTGCATCTCCTTCAAAACTGCAAATCCGAGATGCCCAAATCATTGGTGCCATAACCTGCTTACATCTTTATCTTCTGTAGCAGTTAAGGCACTTAACTCATACAAGTTATCACGTCTTATGCCTTTACCTACTACATTACATGATGAATCCATGATTTCTGCACCACTCTTATTGAAGTGAACTTTGAGTCCACGATCTGTTATTGCAGAAACTGACAACAAATTTCTTTTAAGTGTAGTTACATAAAGAATATCGGATAATTTTTTCTCAACACCTAGAGAAGTGATAAAAGAGATGGTTCCAGTTCCTTCCGCTAGACACTTGGAGTCATTTCCCACCACTACATTGATGGATTCCCACAGAGACACTAGGGAACTATACCAATCCTTTTTATTGGTCATATGGCGAGAAGCTCCACTATCTAAAATCCATGGTTCATCAACACAAGCTTGAGAAGATGAGCATACCTCTTCAATAGCTACCCATAGTTCTAGCTCTGTGTTGTTTGCAGACTCTTTGTTCTTCCACGATGATTTTACAGTCCCATTCTGCTCATCAACTTGCTTCTTTTTGTAATCCTTGATGGCATGGCCTTTCTTTTCACAATAGAAGCAACTTCCTGTGAACTTTTTCTTCTTTGGCTTCTTCTTTGATCCATCAAAAGAGCCTTTACCTTTTGCATTTGCTGAGAATGCAACATCACTTGTAGTTTGCCGATTCTTCAACCACATCTCTTCTTCTAAAAACATAGCACAAAACTCTTCAAATGTGAGGGGAGTTGGTCTTACCTGAATGTCAAGGGCTATTACTAATCCATCATACTTTGCTAGAAGAATACGTACACATCTTCGAACCAGCTCTTTTGGTGTTATAACAACACCAACTGCAACCAATTGATCTTGAAGATGTTTTATCCGTTTGATAAAATCTTCAGCCTTTTCAGAATCAGAATGCTTTTCATTTGCCAAATGATTTTCTAAATTCTGTATCCTAGTGTGGTTCTTGGTCTCATATTGACGAGCCAATATGCCCCACGACTCATGTGCTTTAGTAGTACGTTGAACTAAAGTAAGCACATAATCACTTACACTAGTGACAATTGCACATAATGCATCAGCATTCTGCCTCTTCCAAGCTCGTAGAAGATCTAGATCTGGCTGAATCATCAATCTTGAATTTGCTGGATCTTCAACTGGTATAAGCTCTAGATCCAATCCCATTGGTCCCATGACAATGTCAAGTAATTCGTAGGAGTCCAAAATTGTAGAAATTTTGGACTTCTAGAGTGTATAGTTGGTTCCATCCAGCTTCCCTTCAGTGAATGCAGGTGGGCGAATTCGAATAGGTGCACCATTAACATTAGCTGAAGCACCAAGACCAATGTTCAATGATGAAGCCATCATGTAATCACTCGAATAATCTATTGATATTCTAGTCTACTAGTAGGCTAAAATAGTGATACTTTTCAAGCTATTCAAACCTTATGGCTCTGATACCATGTAAATCAATAGTTACACAATATAACACAAGAGCACTAGCAGAGAAGATAACAGACATAGGAGAATCTCAATAACAGCAAGTACAAAGATGATGGCATTGTCCACCCGTGCGCTCTCAAGGTAGAGCTTAAATGGTGATCTAGACAACTCTACATGGGTGGTAGAGCATGGGCAGCCACCGCCCGTGTAATTGCCATACATGGCTTATGTCGGTTGAACCGACCTAACAAATATAAATGAATTCTGACTTCGAAAGGGAATATTCCATGGAATATTCCCTTTACCATCACGTTGAGGGTGCTTCCCCCGAACCCCCACAATGGGGCCCGCTGGCCCCCTTGGACCCCCTAGCCGGGGCTGCTCCCCACTACCCCAGACCCCACAATTGGGGACCCTGGTAACTCCCTTTCCTTAAAATACCTTACATGGGCTAATATGACCTTCATCCAACATGCAAGTTGGGATTCCCATCAATTGGGTAATGCACGCTTGGCTTCTCCTTATAGTGGGGGCCTTACAAAATGTGCATACAATCATGAGGGGTAGACATTGATCATATACTAACACTTTCTTGGCTTGGGTCTTTCATAGGTAGGATCCCTGGTCCTCCCATTGGCTCATATAGAAGCTCGATCCTCCTTTGTTGACATAATTGTACTTCTTTCCATAACCTCGCTTGTTCCTTAGCTGCAATCAGATTAGCAAGTGATGTAAGACTAATATGGTGCTGTGCTATGGGATCCCTAAGCCCGGGAATGAGTCTTCTCTTTTGGTTCTCATCTTATAGACAAAGAGTTGATGTTAGTGAAAGAGGACCAACCAAACCACATGGAATCTTGAACAATAAAAGAGAAATTATTAGAAAACCAGACAGGTAAAGAATATTTCTCTTTAACTTTCATCCAGGCTTTCCAAAAATTGCACACAAGCATGGACTGGAGAAATAACTATGTCCCATAAGTGAAGATTAAACCAACTTTTATTATCTTGCAGATAAAACTTATCAATATTTCTCTTGATCAGTATGGCCCAAAAATCATCAGAATTAGTAGCTCTCAGAATCCATTTAGCAGCCAGTTGGACAACCATTCTAGAGGGACAGATAATACCAAGCCCTCCCTTAGATTTTTTTCATACAGCAGGTGCTCCAAGCAACCTTGGCAATCTTGCTACCTCCCCACAAGAATCTCCTTGCAAGAGAAATAGCTTGAGCAAGTTGTTTCCTGCTAGGGTGCCAACAAGCCAAAAAATAGGTGAGAGAAGGCAGGATATAATGATTAAGAACAAAAACCCTGTGAGAAATACTCTGTTGCATGTCCATCTGTTTAAAAATTTTTACTCTAAACTTTTCCATCACCCAATTCCATATTTGATCAAAATTCACTTCAAAACCCATTGGTATACCCAATAGCCCGAAGACATTACCTTCTTTAATAATTTCACAACCTACATTCCTGACACACTGAGGAACAACTTTGTTAGTAGAGAAAAAACCTGTTTTGGCATGATTGACAACTGAACCACTTGCTAAACAAAATAAATTAAGACACTGAAGAAAATAATTAGCAGAGATCTCATCAGCTTTCAAGACAACATTTGTGTCATCTGCAAACATTTTGAGATAGAGGGGGGAGGGGGGAACCAGGAATATCAATACTTTTAAATCTACTTGGTTAATACAGTCCTTGATTAACCAACCAAAAGCATCACTCCTGATAGCAAACAATAGAGGGGCTAAAGGGCATCCTTACCTTATAGACCTACATATTTTAAGGGTTCAGAAAGATGACCATTCATAGCAACTTTAGAATGAGCATTACCAAAAATAAGACTAGTATACTTAGTAAATCTCTTCCCGACACCTATGTCATGGAGGGACTGCAATATGAAATCCCACTCAATATGGTCATAAGCTTTATCAAAGTCAACCTTAAAAAAATAAATATCCATGTTGGACTCTTTTGCAAAATCAATACCTTCCCATAAGGTGATGATAGCATCAAAGATGTATCTACCTTTAATAAAACCCTTTTGCTCAGGGAGAATGATACTGTCCATCAGAGGGCTCAGTCTTCTAGCAAGAGAGGTAGCAAAGATTTTGTATAAAGAAGTCAGATAAGAAATAGGTCTCCAATTATTAAGATCATCCTTAGGCCCTTTTTTCTGAACAAGTTTAATCACTCCAGTGTTGATGAAGGTAGAAAGAGTACCTCTTCTAATGGCTTCTTCCCAGATCAAGAGAATAATGGGCACAACAGTTTCCTTAAGTTCCTGAAAAAATTCATTAAGAATACCATCATGACAAGGAGACTTCCCAACCTTCAATTTACTAATGGTTTCTCTAACCTCACTAGCAGAGAGGGGGAGATGAAGGAGGGAGGCCAGACTTTTAGGAATCATTTTCTTCCTCTTTAGAGCAATAGCAGCCCTGGATCTCCTAATGTTTTTAGCCTTACTCTTGAAGAAAGTGAGTATCCTCTGGATGTCTTTAATGGCCATCTCCCAAGCCAAAAAGGGAGAAATGTCTTTCCCAAAATGACTTCTGAGGTGTACCTGAATGTCTCCAGATTTCAGGAATTATGGAACACAGTTTGTATGCCGGCATGTGTCCCCTCTTTTTCTTAAGTTGCCCAACTTTGAGGTTTGCAAACTTTCAAAGATCCCTCATAATTCATAGGATACTACTCCATCTTTTCCTCATTTGCACAGAATGCCCCCACTCGGTTGAAGAAGAGACTTTTCCCCCCGAATGTATCTACAGGATGTATCGAGTAGAAAAACCGCTAGGTCTACCCATGCCTCCTTGAGGTATATCTGCTGGGCTTCAACTACGCATGCCCCCTCTCTGATCAACACTGCCTGTCCATGCACGTTTTTTCCCTCTCCCCCTCAGAACCCCCTAGGTATTTTTATGCTCAAAACGAGGCCACCCTCTCCTCGATGATGGTCAATGCTATCCACAGAACCCACTTCCCCCCTGTCCCCCAAGGAATTAGTGAGACAGCCCGCGAGTCCGTGCCCCAAAGTGTATATTTATTGGGCATATTCCCTAGTACTTCTAACATATATGAGGGCCGCCATGAATGGAAAGAGAACCCATAACCATAACGAGCACATTCCCAAATGAAAAATTAAACAATGTATCATAGGTTTAGAATTTCAAGGGCTTCAAATGCAGCAGCTACTCTTCCTCCTCTTGTGGGACCTTCTCCAAGACAAGGGGCTCCTCTCCTTCTCTCTCTTCTTTTGGATAACAGACTACCACAACATGACAATCACAATGATGGACACCATAATCACTTACGTTTCCTAATTGAGCCTTATGAGGTTTTGTTTTTGAACCCTCTGCTACCCATGATAACTGCATTAACTCCAAGTCTCTCAACTTCTAAACAAATTTGTTCCTTCATGTCATGATCCTTGACTATGTGTGCCTTGCAAGGTATAACAACATCCGTTATAGGTTTTCGTAGATCTGCTGCCTTGTTTGATGATAGATTGTCAAAATTCGACTGCACTTCTTCACCACTTGTATCAATAGGTTGCTCCATTGCTCCCAATCAGCCCCATACAAAACATTTGTGGGACGAACATGCAATAAAATCACTGAATCATTAGGCCTGAGGTAATTTGCTATCTCCCATTTCATAGAAAATGCAGGTCCACAACAACAGCTACTTTATATTTCCTTGTTTGTACAGTGAGTGGTGACATTTTGACATAAGTACAAGGATTCCGGCTCTGAAATAAGTCCAAATCCAAGGATTAGATTCCTGTAATGATATGTCACTATGGATCTCTCCTGAGTCCTCCACTGCCCCCTGGTTAGTCTATCATAAGAAGTTCCAAGGTGATACTTGACATCTCCACTGCCTATGTAGCCATCTTTTAGATCTTCTAAAGGTTTTGTGCCACCACTAAATTCATTGAATATATGTCTTAGCGGGTTTCTTGCAACATTTCCTAGCACACTGAGCCTTCTTCTGTGAGACATCCTAATAATGATACTTTCCATGCCTCCATCAGCTGCTCTATCTATAAGTCTTTTCATGCCTGAATCAAGCACATATACTATGAAATAAATGCCTGTTAGCATGCCAAAAAAACAAACTATGGAGCTAACATAGCTGCACCATACAATGAGAAAATAATTTATCAATTCAAGGGGATCACCCTAACTTTTTAAGATATATATGATGTATAGACACAATTAGCTTCTTTGCTCCATATCTCGAGATTTACACAATTAGTTTCTTTGCTCCATATCTTGAGATTTACAGAACCAAATTTGATGAAATTTTATATGTCTCACCTAAAGTTTTTCATATACACATTGTTTGAATTTGAATTTGAATTTTCTCACCTAAAAGTGATCCTATACTTTAGGGATGATCTTAATTTGGTTCTTCCTTGGGTATGCATGAAATGCCAACACACTTACTCCAGAACAAATATCTAATCTAGTTAATGTAGTAGAATTTAGGCTTCCAACTAGCCTTTGTGTTATCAGGATCTTGCTCACATGCACAGAGAGGTTATGAATGTAGAAAACACACAGAAAAATAGAGATGCCAAGAGATGAGACTGAATGTAGTATTGGGTGCAATCTCCCCCCATGCACTTTGTTTCGATAGTCCACAGAGTGCATGTATTTATAGGATTTTTTTATTACGTCGACAAGAGTGGTTACATGAGAGCAACTTTGAAAAGCATGCGAGTAAAAGTTGGTGACTTTTGTAGAAAGCCGTTGCTTTCAATATCAAAAATTGTGGTCTACAATGATGCTTATTCTAACTACTAATTTTCTAACTATTTCTAACAATAGAACCTTCTACGCAGGTTTATTTACAAACTAAATTATAAATCAAATTTACTGATGTCTGCCCTAAAGTTGGATTATTGATGTCCACCCTTTCACGCTTTCACGCCTTCACGAACCTTCAGCTGCTATAATCAAAAACACCAAAACACATTAATACGTTAATAAATTAACACTCCAACAATTCCTCGTTCAACATATTCCATAATTCACAACATGCCCCTCAGTTGAAAAAGCAACTGACCTCAATTGATAAAAGAAAAATAAACATGGATGGCCAGTCACATGTTCCATCACTCAACAAAAGAAAAGCATGTTCCATGTAAAACACATGCATGGAAATGTTCATTGTTAAAAGTATCTATGAGGTGTTGACATAGCTTTTAAATAAGTCAATATTCTAATTCATTTTCAAAAGTCTATCTAAAGTATGATCCTACATACTAAATTCTATGTGTAAATGCATTACATATAATCAAAGAAAATTAGACTAGCAAAAAGACTATTGTTCTTGATGTGGCTACTACAAACTGATCCTCTTGATAATCGATTGGTACTCATTCTTTGCATCATGAGTAAGGCAATAGCTTCATGAAGCGATGTAGGTCATCACGAGTGAAGCTTTGCGTGAATTTCCTTCTCTAATCCATCATTATACTTCTTCTTCATATTATCATCTAAAACATCTTCAAGCAAGCGAAGAGATACTAAGTATTGATTCGTATAGTTTGTAAACGTATCACCTTCCATCCATGTAAATTTAGCCCACAATTGTCGAACATGTAGGTTGAACTGTAAGGGTAGAAAAGAATCCTTAAAATTTTCTTGAAAAGCCTTCCATATGCTTGGACAATTTGCACTATGACAAAGATCATTCCACCAAAGCTGAGCTTTTTCAACTAAATAGTTAGTGGCAATTTTGACTTTCTCACTTTTAGCATATGTTTCATTAGTATAAAAATCATCAAACTGTGAAAGCCACGAAAGGATTAAAGGGCCATCCTTATGGCCATCAAACTCTAAAAACTTGTAATTTTTAACGGAAATCTTGGAATGCGTGCCATTGGACTGACAATAGCTCTGACCACTCTCGTAATGTTATCTTTACCAGTCTGCATCTTTTGGAGTACTTCGTCACATTGTCGGATCTCGTTCTAAGTGCCTCGTAGTTTGTGCCATAGGAGCTACAGTTGTTGCTCAAGTGTTACCTCGGGTGGAGGTGACTCGCCAAAATCCTCCATGTTGTTCGTAGGGTCCATGAGGATATAGAGACAAAACCCTCTTGCTAGATATGTAAAAACAATTTCCGAGTTTGTTTGAGTTAAAATGCAAAAGAAATGGTTGTTCTTGGGAATTCAAAAAGTAAGAAAGAGATTAAAGTTGTGCTAAATATAAGAAAAGAGAAGTAGAGTGACAACACAAAGAGATAGTGTAGTGGTAAAACACTTCCCTTGTGTGGGTGAGGTTGTGGGTTCAAATCCTCCCACCTTGGTGAATGTAAAACTCCTTATTGCCACTCATAAATTAAAATTGGTTCGTGCATAACCAACAGGTACCAAGTTACATCTCTAATTAGCTCACCTTCATGAGCATTTAACTTCAAATTTACGCGCTCACCTTCATGATCATTAAACTTCAAATTTACGCGCTCTGCTACATATCATTGATAAGTCGAACAAAAGTGGGGAAAACCCTTTATTTATCCCAATAAAGTTCAAGAAAGTATACTCTAAAAACTTAGAAACCTTCAAAAGTATAAGAATCATGACGAAGATTTTATTTGTGAGTTTAATAATTAAATCTAGCATGGAGGAATATTTAAATTGAAAAATTTGATGGTCCATATCATATGATCTTCCATAGGTAGTAACCATATGGTTTCCTTGATAATAGCAAACAACTGAGCAACTACTTACTAATGTCCTCTTTCTTTCTTCTTGCCAAAAAATTGGCCATGGATGTCATCCACACATTAGACAAAATCACAGATTCACCTGTAATAATTAGGGAGCCTCTTTCAAATGTACACTAAATTTTGGGTTTATTTCTAAAACTCTTTTCCTCTAGAGAGGGTCGGCATCAGTAAAATATTCTTGAGTATGATTAAATGTAGTAGAAGTGAAAATTAAATCACTTACATGATAAAGGCAGATGAAGATCCTTCCACATATGAAGAGGCAAAAGGTAAGGGAAATTGGGAGAAAGCTATGGAGGAAGAATATGATGCATTAATGGAGAATCAAACATGGGATTTGGTTCCTAAAGCAAATAGTTAGAAGATCATTGGATGCAAATGGGTCTACAAGACTAAGAGGTTTGCAGATGGAAGTGTGTCTAGGTATAAAGCTAGACTTGTTGTGAAAGGGTTTGCTCAAACATATGGTACTGATTATGATGAGACCTATAGTCCTGTGGCAAAGATGACAACCATCAGGACACTCATAGCTATTGCTGCATGTAAAGGTTGGAAATTCTGTCAATTAGATGTGAAGAATGCTTTTTTAAATGGTTACATTTCAGATGATGTTTTCATGGAGCAACCTCAAGGATTCAAAGATAGAAGGTATCCAGATCATGTATGTAAGCTCAAGAGAGCTTTGTATGGGTTGAAGCAGGCCCCAAGGGCATGGAATTATAGACTTTTGAAGTTCTTGAAAGAACTTGGATTTCAAGTATCTAAAGCAGATAGTAGCTTGCTTGTTAAAGCAAGTGATGATGGGTTCATTTACATGTGCATATATGTTGATGATATAATTCTTACAGGTACAGATGAGAAAGGCATTCAAAGCCTAAAGAAGCAAATGGAGAAAGAGTTCAAAATAAGTGATTTGGGAGACTTGTCATATATCTTGGGCATGGAGATTTCATACACTCAACATGGAGTGTATGTGACTCAAGAAAGGTATTTGAGAAACTTGTTAATCAAGTTTAAAATGAATGATTGCAGGGTAGCACCTACTCCAATGGAGGTGAATCACAAATTGAGCAGATATGGTGGAGAAGAATTCAAGGATATGAAGCTATATGAGAGTTTAGTTGGTAGTCTTATCTATGCTACATTAACTAGGCCTGATTTATCATATGCAGTTGGAGTTTTATCTCAATTCATGCATTGTCCTAGGAAAGAACATTGGATTGCAGGTCAAAGAGTGTTGAGGTACATTAAGGGTACACTCAAAGAGGGTTTGTATTATGGTTTTACATCAGACACAAACATCAAAATATATAGTGATGCAGATTGGGCAGGTAATCTTGATGATAGGAGATCAACATATGGATACTTGTGTTATGTGGGAGATAAGTTAATCTCTTGGTGTTCAAAGAAGCAACACACAGTTGCTTTATCATCTACAGAAGCTGAGTACAAAGGTATGGTTGAAGCTGCAAAGGAAGTGATATGGCTTAAGACTCTCATGAAGAGTTTTGACACCATACAGAGTACACCTATCATTTATGGAGATAACATGAGTTCATTGTATTTAGCTGCTAATCCTGTGTTTCATGCAAGGACTAAACACATTGAGATTTAGTATCACTTTTTGAGAGAGAAGGTGATGGATAAAGAGATTGAAGTCATACATACTTCAACAAAAGATCAGATAGCTGATATGCTTACCAAAAGCTTGGATGGACCAAAGCTACAGAAATTCAAAGACATGGCAGGCATAAAGAAGATAGAGAAAACCTCAATTGATGATTGAGGGGGAGCTGTTGGTGCACGAAAATCACCAATTGATGTTTTGACATGGAAATGAAGTCAAGGATTTGAGAAGAGAACAAGTTGTGAAGCATGAAGGAAGGACACATTCAGAATTTGGAAGATGTGTACACATATGTACATTATGTCAGAGATAGTTCACTTATATCTTTGAGTAGTCATAAGCTTGTAAATTTTTGTCTATATATATACTTGGAAAATGTTGGGACAAGTATGAGAAAAAATGTAGAGCATGAGAGTTGAGTAGAATTAGAAGTCATTAGACACTTATGAAGAGGTTAGAATAGCTCTCTCATCCAAATGTAATTTTTGTCAAAAATGAAGAGAAGTTGCACCTGATGTTTCTATGGATTCTCCTTCTGTGCTTGATCATTTCAAGAATCCTTTTGTAGATGTCTAAGTCCATAGTTAATGAGTCTATGGTTAAAGTTTGAGAGCCTAATTGTAAACAGGCTGTGAGAATTGTGAGTAGGAACATTCATATGTAAAAGAGTGTTCACAGTTTTCTGAAACAAGCACATTTTTGATGGTCAATGATTTGATCATTTCGCACTGCACAGATTAAAGTTTTGCATGAGTGAGGACTCACAATCTAAGTTGAGAAGTAAGCCATTTATGGCTAAAAGCATTTGCTTAAACGGGTTCTAGTTTTGGAGAACCATGTCTTAGAAGTTGAAGGTGTCAAAGTCGACTGTACAGAGAGACAGTTTCAGACATAGGTAGATTGTTTGAATCATTTCTCGTAATCTACTCAAGCTTTTGAAGTGTTTTAACTTGGAGGAGGTGGGCAATCACTAGACAAAACATTCTACAAACTTTTATCAAAAACTTTACACGAATGATTAGTCAATGAGTGATTAAGGTGCAGCAGACTTTTCTGAGAAATGAGTTTCTTCACAATTAGCTAATTTCTTGATAATTTGGTGCTTGTTTTCCAAAATTGGTTGGAGTTTAAAGTTATTCTTGATATAGAGGTGGTCTAACATCAAGGATAGCTTGTTCTTTTGTAGATTAACACTCTCCATCAATGCATACTCTAAATGCATTCAACATGTTTGCAAGAGTTAGAAAGCATCTCAACCTCTTGCTTTGATTGATTAGCCTCTAGTCACTACATTGCTTTGGCTTGAACTGTTGGGGTGGATCTCCTTGTCCTTTATTTTCCGTTTTCTTTGATTGAGTCTCCTTTTCTTGGATCCTCCATATCAAGTTGTTCTGACCATTCAAAATTGTTGATTTACTTCCCTTTAGTAATCTTGTATTAAGTAGAGTCTATGGCTTGAGAACAACTTCTTGGTTCCATGCTTGAGTAGCTCTCATTGCTTCCTTTTCAGCTTGCTTTGGGATCAAAACCTGTTGGCAATGTCTTTGAGCATCCATTAGCTTCTTTTGTACCCAAACTTGATTTTTCCTTGAATTGATTTGTTGATTTGGCACTAATGTTCTTCATTGCTTCTCCATTTCATGGTGTGGTCTTCTACAAATTTATTGGCACTCCTTGAGTTATTCCTTGTAGATCCATATCTTTTTTGCTTTCTTGACTTGTTGGTTCTTGGTATTTTTTGGTTTGATTTTCAACAATACCTCTATACTCTCCTCTTAGCAAATAGTTTCCTCACTAGATTTCTCTTCAAGGGTTTCTTGGTAAGGGGAATTTCTAGTGTAGTCTCATTAGAAAGAGGATTGTCTCAAAGAGATGTAGTGGATTGAGAAGTGAGCTCACTTGGATGAGACTCTTTGTTTTT
This sequence comes from Ceratopteris richardii, assembly GCA_020310875.1. NCBI lineage: Eukaryota > Viridiplantae > Streptophyta > Polypodiopsida > Polypodiales > Pteridaceae > Ceratopteris > Ceratopteris richardii. Next base: position 105,607,012 of record CM035410.1, read on the forward strand.
ATCTGGGTCATGTACAATCAAGTTTGACACATTAAGTTTTTCTGTGGCTTGATTAGAGGTTTATACTCTAAAAGTCTAAAGAATTCTCTATGCCCTACTTTGGCATATATATATCCTTGGGCTCATTTCAAAGTAATCTCAAATTTGTACATCCAATGTTGTCATAGGATAAGATATTCTAGCAAAGCCAAGCCTTGATAGACTAAGAGTTTAATTTCATTGCATTATTTCCTAGGTGCAAAGAAAGTGTTACTTCTCCTAAGTATTTAATGTGGATGCCTCCAATCCCAATCATATATACCTCTATTTGGCACCTTCAGGCTTTCAATTAAGGAAGCATGAACTCTGTTCAAAGGTGCTCTCATGTGAATTAAAGAATTCACTAAGTCGTTTTCTTTGTTTCTAGTCCCTAAGTTCCTATAGGGGTGTCTTGGCATGCTACCCAATTTTTTGATGTTACTAGCAATGATACTTAGCTATGGGAATTGATTTATCACCTTTCAAATATCTCTATCTCACTCCCAAATGCATTCTTTCTATTTATTTATTCTCTCTAGGGCTTCTTGTCTCCCTTCCTCCCAAATTCTTTCTTCTTCCCTTTTACAGTTTTGAGGTTCTAAGAGCCTAGTTAGCATTTGTTCTATAATCGGCTCAATATATCTCTTTACTTGGCATCTGATGATATTTTGGTAAAATGTCTCCATCAAGTTTGGTTGAGTTAGTAGTCCCACTAGAGGAAGTACAATAAATGATCATGTGCTATTATAGAATAGCATCGACATGAATTTTCTTATAGTGAGGAGACTTGGCATAAATCACAGTTAGGACACATATTTATGAGCCTCCTTTTGCATATCTAGCCAATATACTCCAAACCTTCTAAGTTCTTGAGTTGTTCAATTTACTCCTTTAAGAACATTTCATTTATTTTCATGAGCTTGTCAAATCAGGATTTTTCTCTCTTCATCTTCCACATATGTTTGAAGTAATCTATCATAATCTTTGAAATATAAGGTGCCCATAACAATGTGAAACTTTCTTATTTTCCAAAGCTCTTTGGATTTTAAAAATTAATCCTGTGTAACATTCCATGTGTAATCATAGGTAACAATATTTATGCCCATTGAGAACATACTTCCAAGTTCAATGGGTACGCATGTGTTATTTCATCAGCTACTCTTGTTGGTGGTTCTCCATGAGTCATTCTAGAAAAATGATCGCTCTAATGTGGGTATTCCCTTTCTTGAAAACTACCATGAGTCAAATTCAATCTACAAAGAAACCATCTAACTAGCCTTCCTATATTACAAGGTTGATTGATGAGGTACAACAAAGCTTGATAATCACTAAATAATTTTAATTTATTGATCAGCAAGTAGTTCCAAAAATTTTTCACTACATAGACCATACCTAGTCCTCTATCCATCATAGTATAATCTTGTTCAACTTGGTTCAACTGTCTACTATATATGGAATAGGATGATCTAGTTTTTTGATTGCTAGTTATGCCAATATGCATCCAACAACAAAATTAGAAGTATCTACGTGAATATGGAATGGCTTATTCCAATCAGGCACTTTGTATATATGTGCTTAACTCAAATTCTCTTCGGTTCATTGAATGCATGCTCACATTCATCACTCAAGTTGAGTTGAGTTAGCGTACCATACAAGTATTTAGTTATGATCATGAACATGTTTATAAATTGATTATAGTATCGATATTGGCCCACAAAGGATTGCACTTCCTTTACATTCTTAGGTCTGGGTAACTCTAATATCACTTTGATTTTGTCTTCATCAGTAGAGATACCATTTTTAGACACTATGTACAAGTATTTTGCCTTCTCTCATCATAAAGACACATTTTTAAGGATTCAAGCATACTCAATATTGTCTGCATTTTTTCAAAAATGTGTCTCAAACTAGGTATGTAGGTAGATCTTTGGGAAGAATAAGTATGTAGGACATCCACATACACTTCCATACTCTTCCTTAAGAATTCTATAAAAAATAAGTTAAATCATTCTCTAGAAAGTGGTTAGGTCATTAGTTAGGCCAATAGGCATAACATAAAAGCATATACTCCCCATCTACTAGAAAAAGTAGTTTTATGTTGATCCTCAATAGTAATAGCTACTTGATTGTATCTTGAAAAACCATCAAGGAAGTTATACACTTCCTTTCCTGCCACTCTTTCCAAAAGATGATCATTGATGGGTAGCAGATAACTATCTCTAATGGTGGAAACATTAACTTTCTTTAAGTTAATATAAAAATGGAGAAACCCATATTATATGCTCAATCTCATATATGAATCTCGCTGCTGCAATAGCTTATCTATATCTTCTTTAATTTTGGTAGATTAGATATCATTGTAAGTTTAAGTTCTTTGTTTTGAAGGCTTTGCCTCAAGAGCCATAGGAATCCTATGAGAAAAAAGCTTTAGGTTGACTCCCTTTAAATATTTTTAAGTCCATGCGAAGACATATCAATACTTATGTAGCAATTCTACTAGTTCTTGCTCTTCTTCCATAGAGACATCTTTCCCAATTAAACTGCATCTATCCTCATCATTTTCTGAGGTCACTATGATTTTTTTTGTTTGCTCCTTGTTTTTGTAAGCTACTCCTTCTTGTTCCTCCTTATCAAGCCTATCTAAGCATCATTAATGGGGAAAAACACTTAGAATTGATGAGGGCTAGGAGGCATTTCAATAGCAATTCTTCATTATTTCACCTCAGATCTCTTGAAGTGTTTGGGAAATCCAAAATACTCTATTTCTTAGTCTTCTTACTCTATCTCATAATTTTGGCTATTACTAGGGTTCTTTGGGTATTCTTCTATGCAAAAGATATTAAAATTATCTTGCTCATGGTTAAATCCAATCTCCTTTAAATATTGTTTTTGTAAGACAAACTCAAGTACTATTATTATAATTTCATAATAATCTTCTTCCTCACTTTCCTCTTCATCATCATCTTCTCCCTTGATCATTACCATGAATAGGCTAATATCATATCCTTCCTCATCCACACACTCAGTCATGGTATGCAATTATTCATTCACACATACATCCACGGTTACTAAAATTTCCATCCAGTCATGTAGTTCAAATGCTTCATTAGGAAGTATTTGAGGCATATAAGATGGGTCTTCTATTCCTCACTCTCTATCTTGCCATGTCTCACAACATTGGAACCTTTTCTCTTCTCTCTGTGTGGCTTTGAAAATCCATAGTTGAGTATCCTCATTCATTCAACATTGGTCACTACATACCTCACTATGGATTGACACATCATCTTCCTCTTTATGGATGGGATTCCATTGAAGAGGTGGGACATCCCTAAAAGAGAAGTTGTGGAAATTTACTTTAGTTGTTGTGTGTTGATGTTGAAGGTACACATCATCTCTTCTCCAATCTTGAACTACTCTTGATTGTCCCATGAATGGTCATCCTCAAATGATTTTGTAATTATGTGCCTTGCCAAATTTATATATGACCAGGGTGTGTTAAAAATCTATTCCAAATGTAGTCAACATCACGTTTTCAAAGAGTCCTAAGGGATGCTCTACATGACCATCTGTCAATTATAATTTCATTCTAGTAGCTCTCAAGGCTGGTTTTCCCCATTTTACCCGAATTTCTTTTGTAGAAATCCATAATCTTGGAGCACTATCTAGCATGGTTTCAGTCATGTATCATCTAGATGTGATTGTAAGATAAGTGTTTCCTTCATCACCTTCACTAAAATCTCCTACTTTTTCCATGGGTATTTTCACTATAGGGATTTCTTCATGAAGTCTCTCCTTTTTTTAGCTAATTTTATCTTTAAGGTTGAATTGTGTGGCTAAATTATCCCACAATTGGGGCTTGACTTGCAAAAGTTCCTCTAGGGTTAAGAACCATTGGTTTTTAGCCTTCTTCAACTCTTATAGAGTCTTTGCCACTTCCTGAGAGGTTCTCTTCTCCTTACATCTCAATATGGGAGCATGGAAGGAATTTGTTTTGCTCATACTCACCCATGTCGTTTGGAAGTGTGGTAAGACTAATATCTTCTTTTGACTTGAAGTCTTGATCACACAGATTTTCTATTTCTATTTCTCTCTTGATCATTGGTTGGTTTGTAGAAGCATCCAACTCAATGAAAGGAGGGTTCTTTCCTTCGGCCTTCTTCCATCTATCCTCTTGGACTTTGGCCCACAAATCTTGCGGACAATTTTCTTATAACTCTAAGATTAAGGAATCAATCTCCAACGTTTCTAACTCTAATTCCTCTTCAACCACTTTGGGTGGTTCTTGCTCTTCTCACTCTCATTCAAAACTTTCTAAGCATTCTTCAAATTTCTTCTCTGGTATTCATGTCACTAGAATGGTTGGAATTCCCTTTTCTAGCATAGTTTGAGCAACTTCAATGACATTTTTGCATAATTCCATTCTTTCTTTCCCTAGATATCATTGAGGAAAAAAGTTTCACGTTGCTCTAGACTAGGTGATACCTCTAATCTAGATTGATAAGCTTTCAAGAACATTTGTAATTCTTTAGGCAAAGGATTTTCTAGAATTGATCCTACCTACTCCTACGATTGTTCCTCCTTTATCACATCACTTTTCTCTTTGGCTTACATGTGTAGAAATTGGTTCTTGTATGGAATCGTGTTTTTGTTTAGCCAATTTCTTCATTCATTTTCTTTTGGTCTTTTCTCTTCTAGTCTTCCATTCTTTAGCCTTTCTCTTTTTAGAGGTCTCCAACAATTCTAGGAATATTCTACCACTAGGGGTGATGACCTATGATCACTAATGGTTTCTAATTTTTCTTTGGATTAGGGTCATGTGATAGCCATCAATGGTACCATGTACTCCTTATCACTACTAGAGGACTCAATCACTTCAATCAAATCAATCTGTGTAGTGAAAGATGTCTTGCAGGGATCCTTGGCATAATCTCAAAAGATTAGGTGTTCTTCTCCACAATCAGTAGAATATCCTTCCCAAGTTTTTTGAGGAGGTGGATGGTAAAGCATTGTAAAATCCCTAATGAAATAATCGCCTCCACATCTATAACAGGGTCCACTTGGTGCAGGTGGTCTTATTGGCTACCTTACTAAAGCTTCAACTCTAGGTGGAGTATAAAATATATTGGCATATTCTCACCCATACGAATCTCCATATCCATAAATATTCATAGTGTTGTCGATTGTACATGTCTTCATACTCTATGGGATTATGGTCTCATGCATAATAATCACTATACTTGTGCTTATAATTTTGTTTTTGCATCTTTAGATCTTTTCAATGGGGCTATATGCACCACTACCCTCTCTAGGGTCTCTTCTAGTTTTATGTACTTGTTTGGCATAACATTGTGAGGTTGGAGCAATTGTTTCCCTAACACCAATTCAGGTTGGGTGTATTCTTTATACTCATAGGATTATTGAACCATGGTCTTGTAAGAAAATATCAGTATAGTGGAATAGACTAGTAGACAAAGTTGAGAGAAAAATGTATACAAATATAGATGTAGATTGAGAGAAGGAGATCTCAAATTCTCATATTGCCAAGCATAATGGAGTTACAATGATGGTGTTGTCCACCTGTGCACTCCCAATGTGGAGCTTAGGTGGTGATCTAGATAGACCCTAGATGACGGGCTTACTAGTGCATAATGCTATTAAAATCTCAACTTGGACCATGCTTATATAGCTTTTACAAGGGGATTCAATATAGATAAACATAGTCGAGAGATACAAAATAGTCAGAAAAATATACAATCAAATAATATCTCCATGACCAAAAGTCCTACCACCCTAACGGACCCCATAGAGAGGGGCAAGCCCCCCTCTAGCTTTGGAAAGTGTCTAAGAATTTGCTCTCGCCCAAGAGCCTTGGTGAAGATGTCTGATCCATTTTCTTCAATTGGACAATAAATTATCTCCATGACCCCATCCTCAATCAACTCACACACATAGTGATACTAAATTTCTATGTGCTTCATAAATGCATGGAAAACAAGATTCTTAGAAATGGTCATGCAACTTTGGTTGTCACACTTCAAATTTGTAGCTTGCTATCCTTGTATTCCTATGTGCCATAGGATCCTCCTCAAGCATATTGCTTCACATGATACAACACATGCAACTTTGTACTCAGCTTCAGTAGAAGATAATGCTAAAGTCAGTTGTTTCTTATTGATCCAACAGGAAATCCTTAATCCTAAAGAAAAACAATATCCGAAAACTAATTTTGTGGAATCAATATCTCTTGCCCAATCTGAGTCAAAGTATTCTACCAGAGATGATCCTCCTTTGTAAAGAATACCATAATTAGTGGTTCCTTTCACATACCTAAGTATGCATACGCTTGCATTCCAAAGAGTTTAGCAAGGCTTACTATAGAAATTGCTAACTACTCAAACAACATAAAAGATATGTGGTATGCTATTACACAACTAGATGGGGCTTCCAACCAGCTTCCTATATCTTCCAATATCCACTAGAGGTGAAGTATCTTCAATAGATAATTTTGTGTTGAACTCCATAGGTGTAGAAATTCCCTTGCAATCCTCCATGTCGAATGCCTTCAATATCTACCTTGCATACTTTTGTTAAGAGATGAACATATTCCTTGGTTCTTGCCAAACATCAAGGCCCAAGCAATAATGCATTAAGCCCAGGTCTTTCATTTCAAACTCTAAATTCATGGCATCTTTCGTTTGTTGAAGAATACCATCATCATTTCTTGTAATCACAAGGTCATCTACATAGAGTACAAGCACAATTGTCTTCCATCCTCTCTTTAGAACATATAACTTAGCATCCAAAAACATATTTTGAAACCTAGATCCAAGAGATACTTATCTATCTGCTAGTACCATTTTCTAGATGCTTGTTTGTGCCCATATAATGCCTTCTTTAGCTTACATACCTTGTTCTCTAAATGGGGAGCCTCAAATGTGATTGTTGAGAGACAAATACCTCCTCATCAATGCTTATGTGTAGCCATAGCTAGTACTACTCGGATAGTAGTCATCCTTGCAGTTAGGGCAAATGATTCACAAAAGTAAATGCCTTTAACTTATGGTAGCCGTGTGCAACAAGTCTTGCTTTGTGCTTTTATAGATTACCATCAACCTTGTACTTTAGATTCCAAACCCACTTGCTGCCAATGACTTTATGTTTAGGGTGTCAATCCACTAGCTCCCAAGTTCCATTCATGATATTGTTTCATTCTATTGCATGGCAGCCCTCCAATTCGTATCTTGGAGTGACTCTTCCTCATTGGTTGGTTCCTTTGATTGTTCTTGAATGAGATCAGCCATTAGGGATGTGTTTAAAATATGGGCAATTGCTGATCTCCCTTCCTCTATTCTATGTGATCTCCTTGATCCATCTACAACCTATTCTAGTGGCTATGGGATGGGGTTTGCAGAATCATAGAGCTACCTCACCGGACATGGAAATGGCTTTCCCCCTTGGGTGACACTAGATTGGTGAATTTCAAATTCATCATTTGAAGATGATGCTTCCCTCTCTTGTGTAGAAGGGATAGCTCTTTGGCAAAGTTCATAGGGGATTGACCCTTTTCCTAATGATAAAGTGGAAGCTCTTTTTTCCTCCTCCATTGTATGTGGCTGCTCCTCCTTAAACAACACATTGGGACTCACCGTGGTCACTTTATCGTCAGGGTCATAAAATGTATAAGCCTTCTTATCTTTGTTGTACCCTCAAAAGATACATTTGATGTTTTTTGGTTGAAGCTTGTTTTGCTCCCTATCTGGAACATGTACATAACATTTGTTGCTGCAATTAAAACCAAGCCCACATACTTGGTTAATTAGCACATCTCTTATGGAACCCCATGTGATCAATCTCTTGTAAAAGTCATTCACAATTACCTTTCTAAAAGTGACCTACAACCACGAGGAAGTTAGGAAGCATCAAATCTCAAAGTTTTTGGTTGTTGAGTAATGAGATAATATATCCTATACTTTAGGATTCACTTTTAGGTAGACATCTTTCAAGAATTCAAATATTGACTCCAATTACAACTATAAAAAGGGAATGACATGACCCAAAGGATATCTCGACTCTTGGAGATCATTAGAGAAGACATACTATGATTTGGGGAGCTTACTCTATAGCTCACGCATACC
>CM035410.1:105620164-105640164 GCA_020310875.1 Ceratopteris richardii
CTTAGAGGGATGGTAATAAGAAACTCCTCAGTGTAAGAGAGTTTCTACAGCTTGAGCAAGAAGAGGCCAAGCTTGTTTGTACACATCTTCTCTAATAGAAAACACATGTTCATGTGGAAGTTTGCGCGCTTTGTTCGCATGTGAAGAATCTGAAGTTTTTCGAGTTACGGTAGAAAGTTTGTTAACCATTAATAGTTACAGTTCGTTACTAAACGTGTCCCTCGGTACTCTCTAAGTAAACGAATGTCTCGGTCAAAGATATTTCAGTAAACGCACTTTCGGTCAGTTATAGTTTTCTCAGAAAGCGAATTTTTCCAGGAGAACAACGAAGTATATCTCGCAGTAGGATTCGAAGCTTTGTATGAGAGATAGCTCATCTTGTAGCTAGACGTCTCTACTTTAAGCTGATCACAGTTTCCGGTGGAATGGATATGTACACACAGTACAAAGTCTAACCGGAAAGCGGCACTTCAGAACTGTGAAGTTTTCCTTAAGAAGTTCATTCAGTGAAGGAAGTTCACGTATCACTTCCTTACTTCACATAACTCATTTGAAGTAATCACGAGCAGAATCAAAGTTCATTCCGGTGATATTCCGGTAAAATTTCGGTGATTTCCGGTAAAATTTCGATGACGTCCCAGTGACAGTGCGGTGAAGTTCCGATGGAATTTAAGTCGCAGTTTAACACAGTTAAGCGACAGTAATCTTGCTAAGCTACTGTTGATTATAGAGGTGTTCTATACCACTCTAGCTTAGCTCTCTATTCGGCGGCGCGGCAATTTTCGCAGGCCTGACAAGGTTCAAGCCTTGCCGTGACGACCATCATCAGCGATATCAGAGCGAAAGATTATCGCCAACAATTGGTATCAGAGCCGGTTAGTCCAACAATCGGCATCAGAGCCAAAAAGGACCATGGCAGATCATGTCCAAATTGATAAGCTGGACAGAGATAATTATCCCGCGTGGGTAATGCGTATGGAAGCCTTACTTATGAGTAAGGACTTAATGATGTATGTGACCGGAGAAGAAAGGAAGCCGACCTTCGAAGATGATAGCCAATCGGGAAAAGAAGAGTTAGAAGCTTTGAAGCTGTGGCAGAAGAAAGATGCAACGGCAAGAGCCTACATCTACAACACTGTTTCAGATCATCTACTACCGCACATTAGAGGTCTGGAGAAAGCGGAGGACATATGGAGCGCATTGGAAGACCACTTCCAAAATACTACGAAAGCTATAAAGGCTAGCTTATGGTCCGAGTTCACGACGTTCAAAAAGAAGCCGAGTCAAAGCATTAGTGACTACATCACTAAAATGAAGGATCTAGCAGATAGTCTTGGATCCATAAAAGAAGATGTCGAAAATCACAGATTGATAGCGCAACTGCTAACAGGGCTGAGAGGAGATGAAAGGTGGAAACCTTTCGTACTCTCAACTGAACTTTCTTTAAATCACTTTGTACCAGATTTAAATCAGTTGCTTGGTTTGATGCTCACATATGAGCAAGATCTGAAAGGAGATGGAGATAAAGGACAAAGCTCTCCAATGTACATAAAGAACAAGAAGAAAGATAAAGGTAAGTCAAAAGACGAAGAAGAGTCAAGCGCTCAGGCTTATTATGCTAGAGGTAAAGGCACCGGCAAAGCAAGAAGTTTTGGAAGAGGAAGAAGTAGTCAGAATACCAACAAGAAAGCTTGCTGGATTTGTGGACTAAGTAATCATCTGGCGCATGACTGTTGGCACAACCAACAGGGATCAAATCAAAATCAAAACAGTAATAGCAGAGGCAGAAGCGGAAGATATCAAGGTAACTTCCAAAAGGGAATACAAAATCAAAGAGGAGGCTATGGTAGAGGTGGAACAAGAAGTGGGGAGAGGGCCAATCCTACAACACCACCTACAACAACTATGCAAATGACATGCAGAATGAAAATCATACATCATTGATGATGAACTCAATCAGCACATCTGATAACGAAGATCTAAAGGTATTTTGTATTGACTCTGGATGTTCTAATCACTTGTCAGGAAACATAGAGCTGATGTCAGAACTGGAAAAAGGAAGTTCGAGTCACACTGTTCAAACAGGTGACAATACAAGACATAGTATACATTCAATTGGAAAGGTGAAGTGCAAGAGTGGAGCAGATTTGCTAACCAATGTTTTGTATGTTCCAACAATACCGAAAAATTTGATCAGCGTAGGACAGATAGTTGAGAAAGGATTTCAGGTCAGATTTACAAACAAAGGTGTATTTGTAGAAGATCCCGAGAACGGATATAATCAGATCGTCTCTGGTAAGAAAGAAGGAAGACTCTTTACTTTAAGAGTACAAGGGAACATTGGCCAAGCGTTGCTCACATATGATGAAAAGGTGATTACAGAACTTGATCTCTGGCACAAGAGATTAGGTCACTTCAATGAAAAAGGAATCAAAGCTATGATAGCGAATCAGTCTGTACTGGGATTACCAAACGTACAGAACCAACATATGATTCACAAATGCGAAGCTTGTCAGATGGGAAAAGCCCACAGGTTACCTTTCTAGAAGAAAGGATTCAAACATGATGGTGTGCTAGAACTCATACATACAGATGTATGGGGACCAACGAAAGAAGGATCAATCAGCGGATCAAGGTATTATGTCCTTTTCATTGATGATGCAACAAGATGGATAACTCTTTATGTTTTGAAAGAGAAATCAGAAGTGTTTGGAGCTTTCAGACATTTTCATGCATATGCTAAAAGACTCACAGGTCAAAAGCTTAAAAGACTAAGGTCTGATGGAGGTGGAGAATACTTCTCCCGAGAGTTCAATGATTATCTTTGGAATGCAGGTATCAAGAGAGAAATAACCTGCAGGTATACACCACAACAAAACGGTGTAGCAGAAAGAAGGAACCGAACTCTAGTCGAGTTTGCACAAGCTATGCTGAAAGAAAAGAATTGTCCAGATTATCTTTGGGCTGAAGCCATAAATACAGCAACATACTTGGTAAACAGATTACCATGTACAGCGTTAGAAGGAATGACCCTGTTAGCTCAATAAATGGTTGGTTTTGGTGCACTAACATGCTTCCATTTTTGGAGAATATTTGTTTGGACATAGGTGTTTTGCAATGAGAATAGGTGGCTGGTGATGTTAAGATCGACTCAAATGTGGACACAAGGATCAAGAGCAGTAGGGGTGAAGCTATGCATGGTTTTCAGTGGATGGGGATAGAGAGTCACTTCAGAGAGAGGTGCTTTCAAGCTCGCGGTGCCTTCAACTGCAATGGTTTATTTCCGAGGGCTTGTATGGGACTTCTCTTCTGAGGTTGTCATCGTATGCTTGGTGGTCATTGTAATGGGTCTCCTAGCATCATTTAGAAGGATATTCCCAACTTGGATGGCTGGGATCGCTTTGATTCTATACCCAATATCTCTTGGGCTGGTTGCAATTTTGGATTATGTGGTTGGATGGGAATGAAAATTAACCTCTTCTTGGGATTCCAAGACAACCGGGATTATTAGGAGAGACAATCTGGTGTAGCACACGAAATGTGATTTAAATTTTAAGAGTGCTTCACACAAATGTAAGCTATATTACATGGGAGTGAATGCAGACTGCATTTTTTTACCCCTATTATGGAAGGATCGGCAGAATTGCAAAGAAAAAAAAAAAACATTGAAGCAATAAGTGGAGGGCATCGAGGAGTTTTTTTTTGGCGCCGTGGTACAGATAAGGGGGGAATGCTCAAGGGCTCTCTCCCTCTCGTTGTTTCACAAACAGATAAGGGGGGATTGTTTTGGTTTTTTGTGTGGTTGTTTGTGCAGTTTTTAAAGGTGCTGGAGAAAGGAGGTCCGACGACTCCTAGTTTTTTCCTCAGGCAATATTGCGGAGGGAAAAAGGGGAAGCTCGCTATTGCGAGGGTTTTTGGAGAAAGGGGCAGGTGACTGTGGAGTGTGGAAGCATCCGAAACAGATGTGAAAGCTCTCGCTCTGAAGGACAGAAGAAGGAGAGGGAAGAACATATAGAAAGGAAGGGGATGGACAGTATGTAGCGTAGTCTGGTCAGGAAACATGATTTTGTGCTGGAGGATAGCAGCGAATAGGTGCTGCCGTAGGTTCTGGTGCGCTGAAGATTTTTTGTTATCATCCAAGTTGGAAGCAACCTTTTCCAAGAGCAGTACTTGAGCAATGAAGCAAAATCTAGAACCTCAACCACTGATCAATGGAGGCTTCAGGAAAAGACGATGTTGCCATGCACTCATATTCTGAAACTGCATAACAGTTAGCGTCTCTTCCTTCGCCTTATCTTTTTTTATTAAGTACGCGATCATCAAGATACATCAAGCTCTCGCTTTGGGTAAAAATATATGTTCGCTTATGAACGTGTGAATGAGAAACCATGATTTTATTCCATCATACATTGCTTCTTTTATGAATGTGTTTATCTGAGTATTTTGATTTCGCCCTTTATTTGGATGTGGTGGCAATGAGCTTTTCTTGTCAAGGAGTCTTCTTGGCATTAAAATAAAAGAAAAATGAACTTTAGATTGCCCCTGAACTCACGATAGCACCGTTGCAAGATTAAGTATGTGACGCTGCAACATTAAATGTGTGAACCTAAAACAGATGCAAGGGTACTTTAAAGGGTATTCTCAGTTCGTTTTGATGATTTATGAAGTCACTCTGCGTTAGATTCTATGTTTGTAAGCTCTGTTTGTTCGAAGTTAAACACTCTGCAGGATTAGGAATGTCGAGCTGTAAGAGGGAAGATTGTAAATATGAATGGTTAGGAGTCTTTTGTGCGTCACTTAAAATTTATACAGACAGTCTATACCTCAATGTATGGGACCAACAACATCTCGACTGATCTGGATGAGCTGAATTTTCTGTGCAGTAATAAACTGGAGATTATTTCTTCTTCATAATGCATGTAGAGGCAGCAACAACCGAAAATCAATAAAATATCGAATATACTATTTGCAATTTCCCAGGTTTTTTTAAGGAATCATTTAGCAAATGTATGTTGAATGTTTACATGAGTTCAATAGTAATTTTTGTCAAGTATATGGGACTGTTGTTGTTTGTGCATAGTAGATTGGATTGATGTACTATCCTCACGCATATTCTGCATTTACGACATATATAGAGTACTCTACATATGTATTGTTTTAATGCTACAAAGTTTTGGATGCTGTATACAATGCATAACTGTCGTATGCTACAACTTTATTTTTGATGAGTTTCTATCATCTACTGAATCTGTGGATGACAAAATTCTATGCGTTTGAGTAAGGAATGAGAATTTGAGGAGGAAAAGATGACTAAAACATTTTTATTAAGTCATCCGAATTAGTGCGACAATCGATGTACCTTGCAGAGCATAACATTTGAATTTTTTTTTAATTTATTATTATTATTTTTTATTTTTATAACAATGAACTTCAAGTTTTCTCGCATCCGGGAAACATATGAGCTAGTGCATAGATATAGGAATAATCCATTGCAAGATAATTATGGGCTCCAGGTAATCCAAGTAGACCGATTGCGAGGGGTTTGAGCAAAATAAAGGCTTTCACAATCATCTTTTCCTTGGGCTTAGGGACCTATCATTTTGGTGCGTTTGCCGGGAATAGCTTGGTACGTCTCTATAAGAGAGTGCCATAGGTTCGCCTAGCACCACAGGTTGGCCGAGCTTGCGGACCCCAAGATCTAGTACATGAGCGAGGGGAGCTCATCGTCAGGAGCGACACAAACGCAAAGAGAGGAACGTGCTCAGAGAAGAGCCCTTGAAAGAGAAAGGAGAAGGTGGGAACCGCCAGGTGAGTGGACCTCGATTGGCTCGAAGGAATCAGCCAAAAACGTGTACTCCCGTAGGAGAGTCGCAAATCAAGTGCGGAAGTTTGAAGGAGGGATCCTGAAGCCACGTGTATTAAATTTCTGGGATCGAAGTGATATTGACATCACACCTCTGTTCGAAATGGCTCAGCGGATTTCAGTTCACTTGGGGGACTTCACCAAGTTTTCAGGTACTTGGGACGAAGATCCGGATAGTTTTATCCAGTTGTTTGAGGTTACCTGTGAGGCCAATGATGTAGTTGACCAAGATCAAAGGTTGAGAATTTTTTCGGCTATTCTTTGTGATGAGGCAGCCAATTGGTATGGGAATTTGACACCACAAGAGCGTGGAACGTATCAGGTGCTCAAGGAAGCCTTCTTGGCAAAGTTTCGACGGCAAGGCTTCCAAGATAGATTGGCCCAACAGATGGATTACTTGCGACAAGGATGATGGAGAGTGTTAATCTCCAAAAGAATAACCTATTCTTGTGATTAGAGCACCTCTATACCAAGAATAAGTCAAAAACTTTCCACTCTTTAGAGGATCAACTTCTAATTATCAAAAGATGAACAAATCTGTGAAGAAGGTGATACACAGAAAAGTCTGCTGCACTATTTCCTTACATTGACTTATCAAACGTGTAAAGTTTTTGATGAAACTTTGTACGAATCATCTCCTAGAGATTGCGCAACTATTCCAAGTTGAATTACTCCAAAAGATTAAGTATAACTTGAGAAATTGATTTCACAAGTTACCTATGTCAGAAACTGTCATCCAAAACAGTCGACTTTACACCTGTAACTTTTAAGACTTGGTTCTCCTTGAATAGAACCCGTTTTACAAAATGCTTTTAGACATAAGTAGCTTATCTTCTAACTTAAAGATTAAGCCCTCACTCATGCAAAACTTTAAACTGTGCTAGGAGAAATGATCAAAACATTGACTTCGAAATATGCGCCTGTTTTAGGAACCTATGAATACACTTCACATATGAATGTTCCTACACTTAATTCACTCAGCCTGATTACAATTGGAAGCTGAAACTTTGCACAGAGGTCAAGCAACTCTCAACTTAGACTTGTACAAAAGCATTCCACAATTGATCTACTGTAGAAGGAGAACACGCAGAAACATCGGGCGCAAAATTTTTCATTTACTCAGAGAAAAAACAACTGAGTGATGAGATCAAACTCAAAAACACTTTCCTCTATCTCTTGACTTCTATCTCCCTCATTCTTGACATCTGATTATTGTCACATATGCTCTCATACATGCCCCGACTTTTCTCAAGGTATTTATAGATAATTTGTACATAATTCTTACTGAACAAAAGATCTAAGTCATCTATGACTATGCTAATGTACATATGTGTACACTTCTCTTGTCATCTGATTGTAATCTTCTTCCACACTTTAGGAATTAATTCTTCCTTCATCATTTGATCTTCCAAGCCTTCAATTGGTGATTGGTCTGCACCAACAGCTCCCCCTCAATCATCAATTGAGGTCTTCTCTGTCTTCTTGATACTTGCCATGTCTTTGAACCTTTGTAACTTAGGTCCATCCAGACTCTTTGTCATCATATCTGCCACTTGTTCTTTTGTTGGAGTATACATCACTTCAATCTCTTTATCTAGTACCTTTTCCCTCAAGAAATGATACTGAATCTCTATATGCTTAGTCCTGGCATGAAAAACAGGGTTAGCTGCCAAATACAAAGAACTCATATTGTCTACAAAAATTATTGGAGTACTATGATCAAACTCAAAACTCTTCATCAAGGTCTTCAACCATATCACTTCTTTTGCAGCTTCTACCATTCCCTTATACTCAGCTTCTGTGGATGATAAAGCAACTGTGTGTTGCTTCTTTGAACACCAAGACACTAACTTGTCTCCAACATAACATAGATATCCATGAGTAGACCTTCTATCATCTGAGTCACCTGCCCAATCTGCATCACTAAACACTTTGATTCTTGTGTCAGAAGTGAAACCATAATACAAACCTTCACTTAGGGTTCCTTTGATATATCTGAGTACCCTTTGGGCTGCAATCCAATGAGTCTTCTTTGGACAATGCATGAATTGTGACAACACACCTACTGCATATGATAGATCTGGCCTTGTCAAGGTAGCATAGATTAGACTACCTACCAAACTCTGATATTTCTTCATGTCATTGAACTCTTCACCTCCATACCTGCTTAATTTATGATTTACCTCCAATGGTGTAGTTGAGGTCCTGCTATCTTTCATGTTAAACTTGACTAGAAGATTCTTCAAGTATCTCTCTTGTGAAACATATACTCCATGTTGAGTATACACAATCTGCATTCCTAAAAAATAAGATAAGTTTCCCAAGTCACTTATCTTAAACTCCTTCTCTATTTGCTTCTTGAGTTCATTGATTCCTTGAGCATCTGTTCCTGTAACAATAATATCATCAACATAAATGCACATGTAAATGTATCCATTTTCACTTGCCTTCACTAGCAAGCTACTATCTGCCTTTGATGCTTGAAAACCACATTCATTCAAGAATTTGACCAATCTGTAATTCCAAGCTCTCGGGGCTTGCTTCAACCCATATAAAGCTCTCTTGAGCTTACACACATAATCTGATCCAATTGACTCCATGAAGCCTTCTGGTTGCTCCATATATACTTCATCTGCAATGTATCCATTAAGAAATGCATTCTTCACATCCAATTGTGATAATTTCCATCCTTTGCAAGCAGCAATAGCAATCAATGTCCTAATTGTAGACATCTTAGCAACAGGACTAAAGGTTTCATCATAATCTATCCCATAAGTTTGGGCATAACCTTTGACCACAAGTCTAGCTTTATATCTAGACACCTTACCATCTGCAAACCTCTTTGTTTTATATACCCACTTGCATCCAATGACTTTCTGATTCTTTGGTCTTGGTACTAATTCCCAAGTTTCATTTTCAAGTAGAGCATCATACTCTTCTTGCATTGCCTTCTCCCAATTCTGTTTACCTTTGGCTTCTTCATAAGTAGTTGGATCTTCTTCTGTTTTCACAATGTAGGCATAATCTTTTGTTGTTAGGAAAGATGTATCATAACTATACCTTATAGGCTCTTTCCTTTCTCTTGTAGATCTTCTGATTTCTGCACTTCTTGAAGTTTCAGCCTCATTTGATTCTGGATCAAATCTTGGCCCTTCTTCTACATGATCCTGCACTCTACATCTAGAGTCAACTTCATCAACAATTTCTTCACATACTTTTACCTTTGCCTTTCCTTTCCTTTGAATTTCTTCAACACCTGTATACTCATTTGGTGATCCTGTATACCATATGTTTTGCTCATCAAATGTTACATCTTTAGTAACAAGAAATTGCTTTGTGGATGGACTCCACAACCTATAACCCATCTGTCTATCATCATATCCAATAAAAACATACTTCTCTGCTTTTGGTTCTAGCTTATGTCTTAATTGTGAAGGAACATAAGCATATGCAATACATCCAAATACTTTACAATGATCAAGACTAGGCTTCTTACCCCACCATGCTTCATAAGGGGTTCCTCCATCCAAAGCTTTGCAAGGCAACCTATTCACAAGGTATGTTGCAGTATTAATGGCCTCTGCCCAAAAATAATTTGGACAATTCTTTTCCTTCATCATGGCTCTTGCAAATTCTACAAGAGTCCTATTCCTCCTTTCTGCTACTCCATTCTGTTGAGGGGAGTACCTGCAAGTTACTTCTCTTTTGATACCTGCATTCCACAAATAATCATCAAACTCTTTTGAGAAATACTCTCCCCCTCCATCTGATCTTAACCTCTTTAGCTTTTGTCCTGTGATCCTTTCTGCATAAGCATGAAAGTGTTTGAATGTCTTGAAGACTTCTGATTTGTCCTTGATTACATACAAAGTAATCCACCTGGTTGCATCATCAACAAACAACACATAATATCTGGATCCATTTATGCTATAGTCCCTTGAGGGACCCCATACATCTGTATGAACCAATTCAAGCATGTTTGAATACTTGTACCCTGATTTGTTATAAGAACTTTTATGTGCTTTACCTAATTGACAAGCTTCACACTTGTACACCATATGTTGCCCTTCAATGTTTGGCAATCCAAGCACCACCTGATTCTTTGACATCTCCTTTATAGCTCTCTCATTGAAATGACCTAGCCTTTTATGCCATAGGTCTAATTCAGACATCTTTTGACCTCCATAGGTAAACAATGCATGTCCCACATTACCTTGGACTTTGAGAGTAAACAATCTTCCTTCCTTTTTACCTACAATTATGTTTCTATATCCCTGATTTGGATCTTGTACATAGACACCATCATTTGTAAATCTTACCTCATATCCTTTCTCCACAATTTGCCCTACACTTATCAGATTTTTAGGAATAGTTGGAACATAAAGTACCTTGCTCAGAAGTGTACTTCCACTCTTTGTCTTAACTGATCCAATGCTCTCCACTTTATGTTTGGTATTGTCACCTGTTTGAACTGTATGTCCATTCACCCTTGCTTCCATATCAGTCATCAAGGATAGATTCCCACTCAGATGGTTGCTGCACCCTGAGTCAATATAGAACACTCTTTGATCTTCTCCCATTGATTCATGAGTTGCATTCAGGATAAGAGTCATGTCATCCTTCTGATCTGATGCATAATTGTAATAATTATTGTTGTAGGACTGAGATTGGAAGTTTCTTCCACCTCCTCTACCATATGATGTCCTACCACCTCTTCCTCTGAAATTGCCTCTTTGGTTTCTGCCTCCTCTACCTCTTTGACTATAATTCTGATTGTTGTATCCTCCACTTTGATTATTATACCAACAATCATTTGCCAAATGATTTGTTCTGCCACAAATCCAACAAGCTTTAGCATTATCTTTGTTCTTACCTCCTCTTCCTTTACCTCTGAAATTTGTCTTCCCTTTTGTGAAGTTGGCTTGATTTGAATTCCCTTCATCATCATTTGATTGCTTTCCCTTGCCATTCTTTTTCTTGTCTTTGGAGTACATAGCTTGACTTGTACTTCTATCATTGTCTCCTTTAAGATCCTGCTCAAAGGTTAGCATGTGTCCTAGCAATTGATTAAGATCAGGAGTAAAGTGATCAAGTGACAATTCTATGGACAAGATAAAAGGCTTCCACTTCTCATCACCTCTTAGACCTGTAAGTATTTGTCTTACCAACTTTTCTTCTTCAATATCTTCATCCACTGCTCCCAAGCTATCTGCAATATCTTTCATCCTTGCCACATAATCTGAAATTGATTGTGAGCTCTTCTTCTTGAAGGTTGTGAACTCAGCCCATAGTGAGGACTTCCTTGACTTAGTTGTATTTTGGAAATGCTCTTCCAAAGCATTCCAAACATCTGTGGCACTTTCTAAAC
The DNA here is from genome assembly GCA_020310875.1 of Ceratopteris richardii. Taxonomy (NCBI): domain Eukaryota; kingdom Viridiplantae; phylum Streptophyta; class Polypodiopsida; order Polypodiales; family Pteridaceae; genus Ceratopteris; species Ceratopteris richardii. The sequence goes on from CM035410.1 coordinate 105,631,396, forward strand.
CTCTGATGTGAGGTAGAAGGTAATCATTTACAGCCATGTAGATGATACTCCTTGCTTGAGCATCCTTTCTCATCCAAGTCTTCAACATTGCAAGTTCTTCCCTAGTAGGAATACTTGGATCTGCAAACTCTGGTTTTTCTTCATCTCCTGTAATAAATGATATAAGATCTTTGCTCATGAGGTGTGCTTCCATCCTCATGGACCATGCTGGATAATTCTCCCTATCTAGCTTATCAATCTGCAAGCTTTCTCCCATCTTGTATCCACCTGTGTATTGAAACTTCAAGCTTTACAAACAATGTATGTACCTTTACTTCGAATTGAACTCCTTTTGCCTTTCTTGATGTCAATTTGTCTTCTCCTCGAGCTTTGACTCCAAGCTTTCACTTCTTAGTCCTTCAAGTGTTGAATCTCTTGAATCTGCAGCAGTCGGGATCCTTCTTTCTTCAAATTGATGTCTCCTGCTCTGATACCACTGATGGAGAGTGTTAATCTCCAAAAGAATAACCTATTCTTGTGATTAGAGCACCTCTATACCAAGAATAAGTCAAAAACTTTCCACTCTTTAGAGGATCAACTTCTAATTATCAAAAGATGAACAAATCTGTGAAGAAGGTGATACACAGAAAAGTCTGCTGCACTATTTCCTTACATTGACTTATCAAACGTGTAAAGTTTTTGATGAAACTTTGTACGAATCATCTCCTAGAGATTGCGCAACTATTCCAAGTTGAATTACTCCAAAAGATTAAGTATAACTTGAGAAATTGATTTCACAAGTTACCTATGTCAGAAACTGTCATCCAAAACAGTCGACTTTACACCTGTAACTTTTAAGACTTGGTTCTCCTTGAATAGAACCCGTTTTACAAAATGCTTTTAGACATAAGTAGCTTATCTTCTAACTTAAAGATTAAGCCCTCACTCATGCAAAACTTTAAACTGTGCTAGGAGAAATGATCAAAACATTGACTTCGAAATATGCGCCTGTTTTAGGAACCTATGAATACACTTCACATATGAATGTTCCTACACTTAATTCACTCAGCCTGATTACAATTGGAAGCTGAAACTTTGCACAGAGGTCAAGCAACTCTCAACTTAGACTTGTACAAAAGCATTCCACAATTGATCTACTGTAGAAGGAGAACACGCAGAAACATCGGGCGCAAAATTTTTCATTTACTCAGAGAAAAAACAACTGAGTGATGAGATCAAACTCAAAAACACTTTCCTCTATCTCTTGACTTCTATCTCCCTCATTCTTGACATCTGATTATTGTCACATATGCTCTCATACATGCCCCGACTTTTCTCAAGGTATTTATAGATAATTTGTACATAATTCTTACTGAACAAAAGATCTAAGTCATCTATGACTATGCTAATGTACATATGTGTACACTTCTCTTGTCATCTGATTGTAATCTTCTTCCACACTTTAGGAATTAATTCTTCCTTCATCATTTGATCTTCCAAGCCTTCAATTGGTGATTGGTCTGCACCAACAAAGGAGTCAATGAGAGCATCGATAACTACATTCAAAGAATGGAAACGTTGGTAAGAAAGATGGGCGCGAATGCCCCGAACGATGAGACATTGAAACGAAGATTCATTTCGGGATTGAGAGATCCTACGACACAGCAGCATATCAGCCTGACAAGACCTGCAACTTTAATGGATGCTAAGGAACAAGCGAGGCTTTGGGAGGAAGTACAATTATGCCAACAAAGGAAGATGGAGCTCTTATACGAGCCTATGGGAGGCCCAGGAAACATACCGATGAAAGATCCTGGCCAAGGAAGTCCCGCATTGACGACCCCAGCTTTTGTAGCTGCCACTAGCACGCCAGGCGAGGTAAAACCTGCGCTAACTGAAGAACGAATATTGGAGTTGGTCACGCAAGCTATAAAAGCTGCCACAATGACTCAGGAGACATACACAGTAAAACCAGAGGTAACTACAAACCCGAATCAAGTGTTTAGATCGAATACATGGTGTGGAAAGTGCCATGGTTACGGCCATTTGGCTTCAGAATGCCCTACAGTCTCGAGAGTATTCACAGATAGATCACCACCTAGGATGCGTTGCACTTTTTGCGGAAGAACAAATCACACAGAGGACCGATGTTACAACAAGAGAGCCTACGAAGAGAGGACCATGAAATCAGGAGATACAAGAGAAAGGCCTTACACGGGATTGCCCGCTCAAAGTGTACCACCTACATCTCGTTGGGAAAACAGACCAACTTATGGATATGGTGCTCAGGGTCAAGGAGGAGACTATCCAAGAGGAGCCGCGCGTGATCAAAGAAGAGATGGTCCAATCCAGTGCTAGAGATGCCATGGCTTTGGCCATACTCAATCTAGATGTCCAAACGAAAAGAAACCAATTGATTACACCCCACTATATAGGTACTGTAGTGGAGAGGGCCACTTTGATGAAGATTGTCCAAAACGAAGAGCTGCCGCCGGCAAGGAAAAAGGACCAGTAGGGTCTTCAAATTATGTTGATACTCAGATGCATTCCACATCAAGAGCTCAAGAGCACGTTCCTACGATCGGAGTAGTGTTCAAGACATCGAACCCTCAAGAAGGCTCTAGCTCGTCAATGCACTTTGTGGATGCGTACGAGGCCAAGAAACCACACAAAGATCCAACTGTGGCAGTAGTCACAAGGACTCAAGAGTATTCGAAGAAGAATCCAGGAGGCGAAGGTGAAGAAGGGAGTCAAGAGAAGATAGCTGAACACGAAGAGGTAGAAAACCAAGTTGGAGGACTTGTTGAGCAGCAAGAGCTTGAGGATGGGGAAGAGATTGAGATTCTTCCACCAGTGACCAAGGAGTTTGTGCCAGGCATAGCACCATTCCCTGAAAGATTGAAAGCTCCTAAGATTAGAAAGGAAAGACAAAGTTCGGAAGAAGTAGATATTGTAAAGTTGCTTGCTGACACGGAAGTCACGCTGGATATTGGCACCTTGCTAAAATGTTCACCTGTTTATAGGAAACAATTCTACAACGAATATATTAAGAAGTCGAGGAAAGCTCGAGATAAAAATAGACAAGATAAGGATGTCCAAGGAATCATTCAAAGTATTACGACGCAAATTGATTCAAACGCTCCAGCTGTGACAGTTGAGATTAAAGGATATGCAGTCCCTGGTGCTCAGTTAGATAGTGGAGCCGCAGTCAACCTTATGACTGAGTTCATGATGAAAGCTTTGGGCCTCAACCACATGTCTTTGAGAATGGCGGATCAAACACAAGTGAAGCCTGCGGGTCTTTTGAAGAATGTAAGCACAGTTGTGGGCGGTCTAGAGTTTAAGGTTGATTATCTGATAGTAAGACCAAGGACCTCAGAGGCTACCTTCTCGATCCTACTTGGACGGCCATGGCTGGTGCAAGCCGAATGTGTGCATGACTGGCGCACAGGTTTTATTTCAATAGGGCCAAAGTCTGATCGGATTCAAATACAAGTATCCCCACCCTCGAGCAACAAGAAGAAAACAATAATAGTCGATGAGATGGAAAAGAAAGAAAAGGAGAAAGCAAGGCACGAGATTGCACGAGCTAGGTTTTCTTTGAACACAGACACCTACAAGAATCTGCTTCAAGACGGGTTCAACTTGCAGCTCTTTAAGAATCAAGACACGAAGATGGGAGAGTATCAAAACCCATTGCTCTATAACGACGATTCAGACCAGGAGTTGCTGGGATGGTTGACACATACAAGAGAATTTGAGTGCTACATGTTGAGTATAGACGCAAGTAAAAACAAAGCTACTCAATCCTTGGAGAAGGGAACTTCAAAAGAAGAGCTGGAGCTGGAGTTAGCTCCAGCCATGGAAGTGCAACAGTTGAGAGAAAGAGTTAGAATGCTAGAAGCAGAGATTCTAAAGAGAAGTTGAGAATCGGAAAAAGAAGCGAAGAGTAAGACTAAAGCGTCGGAATCCATTGCAAAAGCTGAATTAAAGAAATTAGGTTCAATCGAAACAGAACAAAAAAATGATTTACTGGCCAACCATGCACGCGTGATTGGAGAGCATGTGCTCATATTCTGAAACTGCATAACAGTTAGCGTCTCTTCCTTCACCTTATCTTGTTTTATTAAGTACGTGATCATCAAGATACATCAAGCTCTCGCTTTGGGTAAAAATATATGTTCGCTTATGAACGTGTGAATGAGAAACCATGATTTTATTCCATCATACATTGCTTCTTTTATGAATGTGTTTATCTGAGTATTTTGATTTCGCCCTTTATTTGGATGTGGTGGCAATGAGCTTTTCTTGTCAAGGAGTCTTGTTGGCATTAAAATAAAAGAAAAATGAACTTTAGATTGCCCGTGAACTCACGACAGCACTGTTGCAAGATTAAGTGTGTGACGCTGCAACATTAAATGTGTGAACCTAAAACAGATGCAAGGGTACTTTAAAGGGTATTCTCAGTTCGTTTTGATGATTTATGAAGTCACTCTGCGTTAGATCCTATGTTTGTAAGCTCTGTTTGTTCGAAGTTAAACAATCTGCAGGATTAGGAATGTCGAGCTGTAAGAGGGAAGATTGTAAATATGAATGGTTAGGAGTCTTTTGTGCGTCACTTAAAATTTATACAGACAGTCTATACCTCAATGTATGGGACCAACAACATCTCGACTGATCTGGATGAGCTGAATTTTCTGTGCAGTAATAAACTGGAGATTATTTCTTCTTCATAATGCATGTAGAGGCAGCAACAACCGAAAATCAGTAAAATATCGAATATACTATTTGCAATTTCCCAGGTTTTTTTTAGGAATCATTTAGCAAATGTATGTTGAATGTTTACATGAGTTCAATAGTAATTTTTGTCAAGTATATGGGACTGTTGTTGTTTGTGCATAGTAGATTGGATTGATGTACTATCCTCACGCATATTCTGCATTTACGACATATATAGAGTACTCTACATATGTATTGTTTTAATGCTACAAAGTTTTGGATGCTGTATACAATGCATAACTGTCGTATGCTACAACTTTATTTTTGATGAGTTTCTATCATCTACTGAATCTGCGGATGACAAAATTCTATGCGTTTGAGTAAGGGATGAGAATTTGAGGAGGAAAAGATGACTAAAACATTTTTATTAAGTCATCCGAATTAGTGCGACAATCGATGTACCTTGCAGAGCATAACATTTGAATTTTTTTTTTAAATTTTTTATTATTATTTTTTATTTTTATAACAATGAACTTCAAGTTTTCTCGCATCCGGGAAACATATGAGCTAGTGCATAAATATAGGAATAATCCATTGCAAGATAATTATGGGCTCCAGGTAATCCAAGTAGACCGATTGCGAGGGGTTTGAGCAAAATAAAGGCTTTCACAATCATCTTTTCCTTGGGCTTAGGAACCTATCAGACCCCTTATGAAGCATGGTGGGGAAAGAAGCCAACACTTGATCATTGTAAAGTGTTTGGATCAGTCGCTTATGCTTATATACCGTCTCAATTGAGACATAAGCTTGAACCGAAAGCAGAGAAATATGTGTTCGTCGGATACGATGAAAAGTAGATGGGTTACAGGTTATGGAGTCCTCTAACCAAACAATTTACTATTTCCAGAGATGTAATGTTTGATGAACAGAAAAGCTGGTATGCAGATCCGAGCCATACAGCTGAAGAATTTGAAGAAGAGATAAAAAGAAAAGAGAAAGGAAAATCAATCGTGCAGGTGAATAAAGATGAAGATTACACGCAGGCAAGTACGTCCAGGACCGGATCAGGCATGAGAAACAAAGATGAAGATGTATATTCAGATGCACACGAAGAATGTGAGCTAAGGAGGTCAAACAGAGTAAGAAGACAACTGGAAAGGTACTCATATGATACATCGTATATAACTCTGAAAGATTATGCATATATGGTCAAAGATGATGATGAACCTCAGAGCTATGATGAAGCTAAAGGCAAGAAGCAATGGGAAGAAGCAATGGAAGAAGAATTCAGCACACTGGAAGAGAACAAGACATGGGAGCTTGTTCCTAAACCAAATGGTAAGAAAGTAATTGGAAATAAATGGGTTTTCAAAGTTAAGAAACTTGCAGATGGAAGGATAGCCAGACATAAAGCGAGACTGGTTATCAAGGGCTATGCTCAGACACATGGCATAGACTATGACGAGACGTTTAGTCCGGTGGCAAAGATGTCAACCATAAGGACAGTGATTGCTATAGCAGCATCAAAAGGATGGAAGCTAAGTCAACTAGATATAAAGAATGCATTCCTGAATGGATATATATCAGATGAAGTCTACATGGAACAACCAGAAGGTTTCGTAAATTCCAGATACCCAGAATATGTGTGCAGACTAAGGAAAGCACTGTATGGACTGAAGCAAGCTCCAAGGGCTTGGAACTACAGACTTGTGAAGTATCTCAATGAACTTGGATACCAAAGTTCGAAGGCAGATGCAAGTCTACTCATCAAAAGAACAGAAGAAGGAATGATCTACATTTGTATCTATGTAGATGACATAATAATTACAGGTACCTTAGATGCAGGAATCATAGAGGTGAAGAAACTGCTCGAAAAGGAATTCAAAATCAGTGACCTGGGAAAGTTATCATACTTTCTAGGTATGGAAATCACATATACAGATCATGGTGTATATGTCATGCAAAAAGGGTATCTCCTAAACTTACTAAAGAAGTTTAATATGGAGAAATGCAGAGAAGCTTCAACACCGCTTGAAGTAAATCATAAACTCAGTAAATATGATGGAACAGAGTTCAAAGATATGAAGAAGTATCAGTCGTTAGTGGGAAGCTTAATTTACGCTACGCTAACAAGACCGGATCTCAGTTATCCGGTGGGAGTTCTTTCACAGTTTATGCATTGTCCGACAGATCAACATTGGGTTGCAGGACAAAGAGTTCTTAGATATATCAAAAGAACTATAAAGGAAGGATTATATTATCCTTTTACATCAGATATAAAGCTAAGAGCATTCAGTGACTCAGACTGGGTAGGAAGTCAAGATGACAGAAGATCGACGCATGGGTATATGATATACCTAGGGGATAAGTTAGTAAGCTGGTGTTCAAAGAAACAGCATACAATAGCTCCATCGTCAACAGAAGCCGAATACAAACTCGTAGAAGCAGCGAAAGAAGTAATATGGATGCAGACCTTGCTCAAAAGCATGGGAATTGATCAAGGTATACCAATCATACATGGAGACAATATGAGCTCTCTATACCTTGCAGCGAATCCAGTGTTTCACGCAAGAACAAAGCACATAGAAATTCAGTATCATTTCCTGAGGGAAAAGGTAATGGAGAAGGAGATAGAAATAGTCTACACTCCTACGAAAGATCAGATAGCAGATATCTTGACAAAAAGCTTGGATGGAACAAAGACAAGCAGATTCAAAGAAATGGCAGGAATAAAAGAAAGAAAGATATATGAAAGACCGAAAGAGGTCAAATTAGTGATTGAGGGGGAGCTGTTGAGGAATCACTCATGAATTTGACATACAGACAGACATAAAGAAAAAGAAAAGAAGCGGAATCTTTAGAAAATTAAAAGCCTCAGTTGTACAACGTGCGGAATCAGTCCGTTAACCAGAATTAAGAATTGTACGAGTAACAGAGCAATAAACCGCGGTGGGCGCAATAATGCGCGCATAACGTGAATTGAAGCATGAGAGCGTGGAAGAGCGCAAAAGAAAAGTGTATATATATAGTAAGGATGAGGGATGTGATGATGAGAAGACTCGAAGAGATGATAAGATTATGACTGAAGAGAGAGTGAGTGAGAAGTTCTCAGAAGACGCCATAGATCGCGTATGTACAGATGAATAACAGAAACCTGGAATGTCAGGTATTCATCTGAGAGGGATGGTAATAAGAAACTACTCAGTGTAAGAGAGTTTCTACAGCTTGAGCAAGAAGAGGCCAAGCTTGTTTGTACACATCTTCTCTAATAGAAAACACATGTTCATGTGGAAGTTTATGCGCTCTGTTTGCATGTGAAGAATCTGAAGTTTTTCGAGTTACGGTAGAAAGTTTGTTAACCATTAACAGTTACAGTTCGTTACTAAACGTGTCCCTCGGTACTCTCTAAGTAAACGAATGTCTCGGTGAAAGATATTTCAGTAAACGCACTTTCGGTCAGTTATAGTTTTCTTAAAAAGCGAATTTTTCCGGTAGAACAACGAAGTATATCTCGCAGTAGAATTCGAAGCTTTGTATGAGAGATAGCTCATCTTGTAGCTAGACGTCTCTACTTTAAGCTGATCACAGTTTCTGGTGGAATGGATATGTACACACAGTACAAAGTCTAACCGGAAAGCGGCACTTCAGAACTCTGAAGTTTTCCTTAAGAAGTTCATTCAGTGAAGGAAGTTCACGTATCACTTCCTTACTTCACATAACTCATTTGAAGTAATCACGAGCAGAATCAAAGTTCATTCCGGTGATATTCCGGTAAAATTTCGGTGATTTCCGATAAAATTTCGGTGATTTCCGGTAAAATTTCGGTGACATCCCAGTGACAGTCCGATGAAGTTATGATGGAATCTAAGTCACAGTTTAACACAGTTAAGCGACAGTAATCCTGCTAAGCTACTGTTGATTATAGACGTGTTCTATATCACTCTAGCTTAGCTCTCTATTCGGTAGCGCGGCAATTTCCGCAGGCCTGACAAGGTTCAAGCCTAGCCGTGACGACCATCATCAGCGATATCAGAGCGAAAGATTATCGCCAACAAGATATACCGACAGACA
>CM035410.1:105650164-105665164 GCA_020310875.1 Ceratopteris richardii
GAACTCAAGGTCAAGCACAAGCATGGAAGCACATCAAAAAGGTGGACACACACAAGAAGAAGGAGCAAGTAGGGAGATCCATGATGTACATGTCATCTCTTCAGAAGAATCCCCTACGAAAATAAGTAGGGAGCTCCATGAAGTACATGTCAACTCTTCAGAAGAATCCACTACAAAAATAGTGGAACTCAAGGTCAAGCACAAGCATGGAAGCATATCAGATAGGTGAAGACACACAAGAAGAAGGAGCAAGTAGGGAGCTCCATGAAGTACATGTCAACTCTTCAGAAGAATCTCCTACAAAAATAGTGATTTCCATCACTAAAACCATTGTAAATACCATTTTCTATTTTTATAACTCCATTTTGTTCAAGCCGAGGTTTCCTCAAGCTTGAGGAGTATTAGAAGTACCATCGTACCAATTTTCATAATTTTTAGACTTGGTTTGAGCCCTCAAATAAGCCCTAGAACCTAATTTTTAACTAGGCCGGACACTAGGTCTGGATAGGGCCAAAACTAGTCCAAAAACTATAAAAAGAGCTAGAGAGCTCATTTTTGAGGTTAGCTTCTTGTAGGTTTTAGTGTTGTAATAGATTTCTTTTGTAATCAAAGTCCTTCCATTGTTCCTCTCTTTGATCTTACCGTGTGCGCGTGTGTGTGTATGTGTGTGCATCTTTGTGTGCTTTCACTCACGCACTTGTGCCTTCACTTTCTCGTGGTCTTCATACCGGTCCTCACGTCTCCGCAGATTGACAAGTAAAGGAGGTGGTGCTTACGCTTGAGCTACACCTTGGAACCTAATTTTTAACTAGGCCGGACACTAGGTTTGTACAGGGCCAAAACCACTCAAAAAACTATAAAAAGGGCTGGAGAGCTCATTTTGAGGGTTAGCTTGTTGTAGATTTCAGCTTTGTAAGAGAGTTCTTTTGTAATTGAAGTCCTTCCATAGTTCCTCTCTTTGCTCTTACCTTGTGCGCGTGTGTGTGCATGTGTGTGCATGTTCGTACGCTTTCACTCATGCACTTGTGCACTTCACTTGCTCTTGGTCTTCATACCGGTCCTCATGTCTCCGCGGATTGACATTTATGAGGTGGAGCTCCTCACGTTGGTACTTGCCATGTGCTAGAGTGACACCAAATTTGGCACCGTTGCCAGGGAGAGAGCTCGAAGGACAAGCGTGTGATGGTAAGACATAGAGTAGCGACGTTGGAAGGTAAAAAAATCACCATTTTTAGTTCACTTTCTGAGTTTTGCTTCATCTCCATCATCATCATCACCACCATCTCCTCTCACCTTTACTCTCTCTGATTTTTTCACTTTTTTGACTATACATCCCCTATTTTCACCTCTTCTTCTTCATTCTTAGCTGTGGAGGAGTTTAGAGAGAGTTCAGAGCTTAGGCGTCCTTGAAATACAGAGATTTGCACCAGTAAAACAACAAAAATTTGAGAAGTGGTATCGTGGAGTGACAAGAGCTTTGTCTGGTTTTGTGAGTGTTGTATTGCAACTTTGAAGGGCGACTTTGCAAATACAGACCCATAGGAGTGACAAGGAGGACCTAAGGTACTCATATTTGCTAAAATTTTTGAATTTGGGCTTAAAAATCTCCAAGTATTCGTGCCTATCCTAGTATCGTATCGTGCAAAAAAGTGGTATCGTATAGTCCACTAACTTGGTATCGTATCGTGACCATTTTCAGTATCGTATCGTGTGGATAGCAGTATCATATCGTGGAATTTGGTATCACGATCTTGGTCTTCTCGATGGTATCGTATCGCGAGCAATCCGGTATCATATCGTGTGATTTCTGGTATCGTATCATGTGATTTTTGGTATCATATCGTCCACTTGGTATCTTATCGTCCCTTATCTTGGTATCGTCTCGTGACCACTCCCAATATCGTATCATGCAATTTGGTATTGTCTTGGTGGTATCGTATCGTCTAAGGTGGTATCATCCATAGTGGTATCGCGTATCGTGGAAAATCTGGTATCGTATCGCCTGTCCTGAGGTACTCCCAGAGGGATCCTGTTTCCTTGTTTTAACCCCCGGAACCCTGAACTAGCATAACTTTCTCATACAATATCCATTCGGAGTGATTTTGGGTTTGTTGGAAAGCTCGTGGGGAGTACTACGATAAAATTAATACGTGGATTATTAGATAGGGTATTTTGAAGTTGACCCTAAGGTTGGACTAGGAAGCAAGGGGTTCCACAAGATTTTGAGCAGTTCAAAGGACAATTTTGGACTTGTAGACAAGGCTTATGAACCTAATCTCAAGTTGATACTTAGGAAGAGATAGATAAAGTACTAAATCACTTGAACCTAGCATCAACCACACAACCAGGTCGGGAACTCACAACTCAGCACGTAGTTCTAACCACTGAGAAATGTCAGAACTGTCATATAATTGGGAGAGACTCTGGCTTCTGAAGACATGCATAGTTCAGTACCTATGGAATATTTTATGTCTAGTGTGGAAGGGGAATATCAGATGTCTCTTCAATACATATCCACTAACTTGCAAGGAATACCCATCTACCTCGATGGTCTACACAGGCTGGTAGCAAGAATGATAAACACTACAAAATCTGAAATAGTTCCAAGACTAGCTGTTAAGTACGATGGTGGAGTTTACATGGACAAGATGGACAAGATATATGTAGTAACCAAAAACCCTCATCAGATTAATGAAAGGGGAGAGTTAGAGGGACAAGGAACTTCTAGAAAATCTAACCAAGAAGAACTGGTGACTACCCCAAGGGGCAAGTCTATGGTGACTCGAGTCTTGAGAGGGGATTTGATACCTCAAGATGATTACCTGTTGGACATATACCTAATCCATGCGTCTGACCTACTCCTACAAACTGATTCATTGACACAAGGTGAAAGCATCAGTCCAACAACGATATATGAGTTAAGGGATCCAGAAAATCCATCTAGAGCTACATACCTAGACCAAAATCAAAGGAGATATTGGCTTGTAGATGAAGCAGAGAGGTCTAGATTAAAGTATATGGACCTGCCTATATTCCCTCCTTGAGATCAGGCAACTACTTCACAAAACCCATTCACACCCAGCAAAGGAGGGGAAATGCAATGTTAGAACAAACAAGCCAATGGAGTATACCCAACATACCACAGGAACAATTCAATATGCCAGGAATTAATCCCCACAACCAAACTAGCCAGGGAAGGGGAAACATGAATGGAACCCCCTTTAGGGCAAGACTACGGCAAGGTGTAGAAGCTAGAATACACCCCGTAAAACCCACTATTCCCACCATAATTCAATCCCTAGAGCCAGACAAAAGATTGAGACAAATCCAATTGGCCAAATGTATGCGCAATTGTTACGATGGCACAAGAGAGCCCTATGACCACATTGCAGAATTCAAGCAGGTATTGCAAGTGGAGCAAGTGGATGACTTTTTTGTGCAATATGAATCCTTTGGGTTAACCCTCATGGGAATAGCCTTAGCTTGGTTTCAATCCTTGGATCCAAATTCATTTGGAAATATCAAACAATTCTTCCAAGAATTTATTTGGGAATTCACTAAGCGAGGGATCAAGCACAATTCGTCATTCTTGCTACATAGTTTCAAACAAGCTCCTAATGAGACAGTAAAAAATGCAGCACAAAGATTTAATCAATATGTAGACCGATGCCCACTGATAGAGAGACCTTCTCAACAAAAAATGATATCTCTATTCTTAGAAGGTCTAACGATTGGAACATTGAGAATCTTGGTATACGTAAAACGGTTGCAAACTTTGAGTGAGTGTCTTCAAGAGTGCATAGGTTTGGAAGACAACTTAGCTGAGGATCTCAAAATCACACAAGATTCTATCGAAATAGAGGATACAAGGAGCAATGAGACTTCTAGTGTGAGTTATGTGGAGGAAGTGGCAGCATTAGTGGCCAAGAAATTAGGAGTACAAGGACAAAGGAACTACCAAAACTCCTCCTTGAGAATGCCAATGTTAGGAAGTTGCACACTTTGCGGTGGAGATCATCCATCTCATGTCTGCACCAGAGAAGGATTAGGGTTATCACAACCTTACCCTTATGATAGACGACCAACTCAAGAGCCTAACATGTACTCTTATAGTGAGCAGAAGTACACCAACTACAACACTGAAAACTATTCAATGAATAGACAACCACGATCGTTTGTACCACCCCAATGTAAACTATATGGGTACCCTCCTAGAGAACAAGGCAGAGAAGTTCCTAGGTATAACCCATGTCCAAAACCACAAGGAGCAACTAGACCGTATGAACATGGAGGATATAGTCAACCTCAACCTATACCAAGACAATAACCACCCCACCCACTAGCTCCGATACAAAGGCAGAACATCACAATACAAGTCGTTTGTCTTGAGTGTGGCAAAGAACAGCTCCTGCGAGATTGTCCCGGACATCCCTCTAGTGCACCCAAGGTTACACTCATTAATGTAGTAGGCTTAGTAGGGGATTCAAGTTCCAATAGCGATAATGAGGCTTCTATACATGCAGTTACTAGGGCACAAGCCTTACAACAAGCTACATCAGCTGAGCAATCAGAGCCAAGTGAGTCAGGAAAGCCTAGTAAGAGAAAAACAAGAACATGGAAGGATACTAGGGAGAAGGCCGATCGTAAGTGGACCAAAAAGTTATCCGAACTAGAAGAAATCCTGAAAGATGCAAAAACGAAAATAGAAGATATTGCCTCTCGAAATCTCTTGCATGTTGAAACTCTATCCACACTACCTCATCCCCACCCACCAACCATTGTAAATAAACCACAACCAGGATCTGTTCTTGTAGATCCAACCCCAGAAGACTTGGACATGATGTTCAAGGCATACCAGGCTCGACTTCAAGAAGGGCCAACACTTGCAAACCTAGACAAGAGCTACCCTAGAGTAGATTTAGAGATTGAATGGACCAAAATGTGCATAAGGATGGTGGAATTAGCTCAAGCTATGTTCGAGGCCAACCAATCATTCAATCAGATGAATGCTATTACACCGAGTTTGCACTTCCAGGGCTTACTAGATAGATTAGAGCAGTTGGTAAATAAACCACAAGTTTCTTTGCCTCCATAGGCTCAACCAACTATTGAAAGAGAAAGCTCATCACCAAAGAAAGTCTATGTTCCTGACTCCATAGATGAGGGAGAACCTCTTTCACTTCAACAACACTCAAAAGTTCGTGCGGGAAATACAAGAAGAGAAATGGGCCAAGGAAAAGGATGTTTCCCCTCCTATTCTTGAGATTGATGACCTTCATGATCAATTCCCACAAGACATTCCATCTATTTATGGAGACCAAGTAGAGCAACAAAGAGACGAAAAGTCAGAATTTGAATCCAATTCTATACAAGAGTTGCCATAGTTCACAGGCCCATGGGAATCTGAATCTCTTCAGATCAAAGCTCCCACAATATTGGTAAGAAATGAAGACTCAGTGGTTCCAAGAAACACTAACGTCATGAAGAACACTAAGGTTCAATGTCATCTCACTGTAGAAGAGCTGCTCAAAGCAAAACTTGAGCTATGGAATCATGTGAAAGATCAGGTTCCACAACTTGATTCCAATATGCCCAAAGTAGGCTCTAAGCAAGAAGTTCCAGAGGTACCTCTAGACAAAATAGGGGACATGAGCGAAGGTGAAGAAGGTAATACTTATCTTCCGATCACCTACCAATGTTACACAACCAAAGCGATCATCGACTCAGGTGTTGAGGTTGCTATTGCAACCACCTCCTTGTGGAAGCAATGGGGTAAACCCGCATTAAGAACAACTAGAATGAAGCTTCAGATGGCTGATGGCCATGTTGAAAGACCTCTAGGATTGCTAGAAGGGATAACTCTAACCACTTGTGGTGTAGATTTTGAGCACACCTTTGCTATATGTGACTTTGGTAAAACTAGTACCTATGAAATGATCCTAGGAAGACCCTTCCTACGACAACTTCAAGTTGTACAGGATTGGGGAACCAATTCCTTGTACTTGCAGTGCTTAGGGGTCACAACCAAGGTCAATTTGAAGGATTACACCTTCAGAGATGTACCACCCCTACAGTGGCATCCTATCCATAAGGAGCAAGAAGATTCAATCTCTGTGCATTCTGAAAATTCATCTGATACATCCTGGATGCATGAAGATACTCATTTGTGGATGTGCAAGGTCACAAAGGAAGAGGAAAAACACTTAAAGGCAAGAGAAAAAGGAACTTCTCAAGGAGATAGACCAGTTAGAGCCCCAGCCTATACGTCGATGATATCTTCGGATGAGGAATTTGAGCCTCATGGTTGGGCAGAAATATTGGCCACCATGGACATTGCAGTCAATGAAGAACGATGGACACCTCATTGGGATGAGGAGGGTTATAATATTTCAGTGTTCATGTGTCAGCCCTTGCTAGAAGAATGTGACCCTAGTGACTTCATAGAAGAAGAAGAGAACAATGATGATCTAGAGTCCATTGTGATGGATAGTTGCTTTATTTCAGAAGAGCACTATCTGGAAGACATAGGAGTATTTACCCAAAAGGAAGAAGAACCTCTCACAAGCGTGAAAAACATCAATTCAAAGGATGGAAGTGAAGGAGGACAAAAGAAAAAAAAAGAGAAAAGCTATGAAATAAGAAGAGGAGGAATCATTGTTCGAAGTACCAGAAAATTTCAAGAAATATGAAGTTGAGGACGGAAAAATTTTGGTACGAATGCCTAAGAGAGAGGCCACAATAGGAGAAGCATATGATAACAAAGAAAAGACCAAAAAAATCATAGTCACCATTGAAGAGAATGAAGAGAGATGTACGTACATAGGAGATGACCTAAGTAAAGAAGAGGAAGTAGAGTTGGTAGCTTTGTTACATGAATATAGGGACATGTTTGCGTGGCACTATAGAGACTTGAAGGGAGTAGATTTGAAGGTTTGTTCTCATATGATCCCCATGATAGCCGATGCCAAGCCCACCAAACAAAATCCCTACACATATAATGACACTTACACAGCTAAAATTAAAGAAGAAATCGACAGATTGATTGAAGCCGGATTCATCTATGAGATTTAGCATATTGAATGGGTGTCCCCCATTGTAGTGGTGCCCAAGAAGAACGGGAAGTACGTGTGTGTATTAACCTTAAAAAGGTTAATGCCACCACGGTAAGAGATAGTTATCTGCTTCCAATCACTAACCATTTATTGGAGCGTGTTGTAGGCAAGGAAGTGTATAGTTTCCTTGATGGATTCTCGGGTTACAACCAAGTGGCCATTGCCCTAGAAGATCAACATAAAATGGCCTTTGCCACTGAGTGGGGAGTCTTTGCATTTCGTGTGATGCCATTTGGGCTCACCAATGCACCTGCAACATTCCAAAGGCTCATGTGTCATGTCTTCAAAGAGTTCTTGCGAAAGAGCTTAGAAGTATATGTGGATGATTTATGCGCTCATTCCCAACAAAGAAAATACCACATCCCTGAGCTCAGACAGATCTTCAACAAGTGTAGAGACTACCGAGTGTGTCTGAACCCAGAGAAGTGTGTGTTCATGGTACGGCAAGGTAAAATCTTAGGTCATATTGTTTCTGAGAATGGAATATCAACAGATGAGGACAAAGTAAAAGCCATAGCGGAGTTGCAACGGCCAAGGAATTTTAAGGAGGTACAAGCCTTTAAGGGCCATTGTGGATATTACCGAAGGTTTATTCACATGTATGCAATCATAGCTAAGCCTCTTTATGCCTTGTTGACAAAGTTTGAGTGGAACGACGAATGCGAGAAGTCCTTCAATGAGCTGAAGAAATGCTTGTGCACAGCACCAATACTGACCACTCCTGATTGGAATAAGCCATTCCATGTACATGTGGATGCATCCAATTATGCAATAGGATGTGTGTTGTCACAACCCATTGGTGAAGGAAACCTAGATTTGCCTATAGCATATGCTAGTAGGCAATTGAACGCTGCTGAATGAATTTACACCACAACCGAAAGAGAAGGTTTAGGCATGGTATATGCTGTTAAGAAGTTTAGACACTATCTATTGGCCAACAAGTTCAAATTTTTCACTGATCATCAAGCTTTACTATACTTGGTCAATAAACCTTGCAATATAGAACATCTAGTAAGATGGTTCCTCTTACAGTAGGAATTGGAAAATTTCCTTTTAGAGTATCTAATTAGCTTAGCAATCTAACTATTCCAAGTGGAATTACTTAAAAAGATTAACTATGCTCAGAGAAATCAATTTAGCAAGTAAACCTTTACCCCCGATATTTTAGGACTGTTGCAAACTTTGACCAGTGATCATCTCGACGGACGTTTTTCTGAAATGGCTGAATAGAAATCCTTCAAATTTTGACAGCATGTAGAAACTTTGAGCCAGTTCCAACAAGCTATAGATCTTTGAATTTGGTGAAGAAATGAGTGCGATATGCTCTTCACAAGTTGACAGACTTTCAGACACTATGATAGAGAACTGAGAAATGAACAATGTAGATATATGTATTAATGAACAATTTTGTACAATGCCATAGGCATGCAAATCATTGCCTAATGGTGTAGAAAGGCGTGGGCTAGAGTATAGGCCTCACACACACACACACTCAGAAATGATAATGAGAAGCTCGAAAAGTAACACTTCTACCCGCGAGTTTTTGAGTTGATCTTTTATAGTGGTTGAGTTCAAAGTTTGAATTTGAATTCAAACTTTGTCTCTCTATAATCATGCTCCTACATCCTAGGAGATATTCCATCAAACAAAGCTAACTTTTCACGAGTTCTTTTTGATAGGTGTTTACACAAGATTCCAAGTCAAATGTGACTTTTACAAAAGGATAAAGTGGTAATTAACCACTAGCATTGATTCTTATACATCTTCATATGTGTATGAATTACAAGCCAAATGTGTAGGCTTGTGAATTGCACCAATAGCTCCCCCTCAAGCCAAACATTTTGGCTTGGTCTTCATCTTTAGTCTTCATGTATATCCTGCAATCCAATCATTGATTTGAACCTGCAAATTTTGGTTCCATCCAATGCTTTAGTTAACAAATCTGCACACTGCATGTTGGTTGATACATAAGTTAGTTGAATGTCCTTGCTTAATAGCTTCTCTCTCACATGATGGTAATGGACCTCTATATGCTTGGTCTTGGCATGATAAATAGGATTAGCTTCAAGGTGAAGTGAGCTTGTATTATCTCCAAATATCAATGGTGACCTAGTATATAAACCCAATTCTGTATACAATAACTTGATCCATATAGCTTCTTGAGTGGCATTTGCCAATCCTCTATACTCTGCCTCTGTAGAAGATAAAGCTACAGTAGGTTGCTTCTTTGAAGACCATGATATTGGTTTATCACCTGCAAATGAAATGTATCCTGAAGTACTTCTCCTATCATCCTTACATCCTGCCCAATCTGCATCTGAATAGATCTTAATGTCCAAGTCTGATGTGTAAGGAAAATACAAACCATGATGTTGAGTACCCTTGAGGTATTTTAATATCCTTTTGGCAGCCTCCAAGTGAGGTGCCCTAGGCTTGTGCATAAACTGACTTAGCACACTAACTCCATATGCAATATCTATCCTTGTTAAGGTAGCATAGTTCAAGCTTCCCACTATGCTTTGGTAACCTGTAATATCATCAGTTTCATCAGCTTCATGAGCACTTAGTTTTAGATTTACCTCCATTGGAGTACTTGCAAATTTGGCATCCTGCAAATGAAATTTCTTCAACATATCCTGTATGTATTTTTTCTAAGTAATATAGATTCCAGAGTTAGTATAGACTAAATCAAGTCCAAGAAAATACTTTAGTAAACCAAGATCACTGATCTTGAACTCCTTCATCATCTGGTTCTTGATTTGTCTAATTCCATTGACATCATTACCTGTAAGTATGATATCATCAACATATACACATAGGTATATTACCTCTGAATTGCTTCTCTTAAGGAACAGAGAAGTGTCTGCCTTGCTCATGACAAAACCTTGGTCTTGAAGATATGTGGTTAACGTGTGATTCCATGCCCTAAGTGCCTGCTTCAATCCATAAAGAGCCTTTTTTAATTTGCATACATGTGTTACCTTGTTAGGATCCTCATAGCCAGGAGGTTGTGACATATATACCTCCTCTAAAATCCATCCATTAAGAAATGCATTTTTTACATCTAGCTGATACATGTTCCAATTCTTAGATGCAGCCACACTTACCAACACCCTGATGGTTGGCATCTTGGCCACAGGTGAGAATGTTTCTTCATAGTCAATGCCTTGGGTTTGTGCAAAACCCTTGGCCACCAATCTGGCTTTGTACGTGTTTATTGACCCATCAGAATGTCTTTTGAGTTTATAGATCCATCTGGATCCAATTACCTTCATGGACTCTTTCCTTGGTACTAGATCCCATGTGCACCTCCTCCATCTGACCTTAGCCTCTTTAGGTCTCTTCCTGTCTGATTCTCAACAAGTGCAAGATATCTTTTAAAACAATTGAACACTTCATCTTTGTGCTTCATAAAGTACAATACAATCCACCTGCTATAATCATCAATAAAAGATACATAGTACCTTGATATTGAAATTTAAGGGTCTTTGCTTGGTCCCCATACATTTGTATGGACAAGCTCTAGGTAGTCCTCATGCATGTATCCTTTCCTTGAGAATGGTAATCTGTGAGACTTTCCAAACTAACAAGCACCACATTTATATATCATGTGTTGTTTGGAAACATTGGGTATTCCAATTACACATTGATCCCTACATATCTATTTCAAGGTTCTTTCTCCTACATGCCCTAATCTTTTATGCCAAATCTCAAGCTCTGAAAGTGTTTGATCTTTATAATTGTAAAGTGCAATATTCTTTGTATCTTCTAGCTCAAAAGTAAAAAGTCTACCTGTCTTTTCTCGTTTAGAAATTCTCTTGAACCCCTGCTTGGGATCCTCCACAAATGCTCCAAATTGATTGAACCTAACCTGCAAACCTTTTTCCACAATCTTTCCAACACTCATCAAGTTTTTTGTAATGGTTGGTACATATAGTACCCTACTCAACAAGTTCTGATTTCCATCACAAGTCTTAACATTTCCAACTTTAACTACTGAGTGCTTAGTGTCATCACTTGTTTGTACTTGATGCTTACCTCTTGATTCTTCAAGGTCAGAGAGTAGAGCTACATTGCCTGCCACATGATTTGAGCATCCTGAGTCAATGTAGAAGAGATGGTCATCATTTGTACCTGGTTTTGATGTCATGTTCATGATCAGAAGAGAATCATCTTGCTCTTCTATATAGTTGTTGTAATCCTTTTTGGATTTGAATCCTCCTTGGTGGTTGCCATTGTAGTTGTTGTTGTAATTGTTGTTGTAGTTGTTGTTGTACCCTTGATGATGGTTGAATCTACCTCTTGAATGTGAGTATCCACCTCTTTGATATCCTCTACCTCTCTGATTCTTGTAGTTCTTGAAACACTCATCTGTAGTATGATTTGATAAACCACAAATGTTGCATGGTGAGGAGTTATAAGGTCTCCCCCTACCTTGCTTACCTCCTCTGCCCCTTCCTCTTGATGATCTACCTCTCCCTGCATAGTTGGCTTGGGAGGTAGTGCCTTCATTCTCTCCTTTCTTGTTCTTGCCTTTATCTTTAGACTTACTTTTATCAGTGTATAGGGTAGAAGAGCTATTACCTTTGGATGAGTCTCCATTCTTGTTGAGCTTGGCTTCATGAGTGAACAATTGCCTCTTGAGAGTGGTAAGATGTGGAATTTGCATGTCCATGTATAGGTCCATGGCAGTGGTGAAGCTTTCCCATTTGTCATCAGCTTTAGTCCCATTGATCACTTGCCTTACTATCTGCTCTTCTTCAATCTCTTCTCCTATGCTTGTTAACTGATCTGCTACATCTTTAATCTTAGTCACAAACTCTGAAATAGCCTGCTTAGGTTGCTTCCTTAAGGTGGTGAATTCAATCCACAATTGGTTTTCTTTGGCCCTTGCTAATGCATCCTTGGCACACCATGTCTTGAGTTTTTCATGTTTTTCCTTGTGCCTCCATAACAAAGGTAATACAAGATGTTGAACCTTCTTGCTTCGAAGATGCAATTGGAATTGTAGATTGGGAAGCTATGGATGAGGAGATGGCTGCACTTTATGGAAATGATACATGAAAGCTAGTTCCATTGCCGCAAGGAAAGAAACCCATAGGTTTCAAGTGGGTTTACAAGGTCAAGCATAATGCTGATGGTAGCATAAGCAAGTATAAAGCATGATTGGTAGCTAAAGGATATGCAGAAACATATGGCATTGATTATGAGGAAACATTCAGCCCTATAGCTAAAATTTCTACTACCAGGACACTTGTTGCATTAGCTATAGCAAAAGGATGGACTTTGCATCAGATGGATGTGAATAATGCTTTCCTACATGGTGAGTTACAGGAAGAAGTATATATGGACCAGCCACAAGGATATGAGGATTGAAAGCATCCACAATATGTTTGCAGGTTGCAAAAGGCTTTGTATGGGCTGAAGGAAGCCCCTCGTGCATGGCATGCAAGGATTGCTGATAACTTAACCAGCATTGGGTTTTCATGTGTGATGTAGATCACTCACTATATGCAAGGAAGGCTGATGATGGCATCACTATTGTGGCTATTTATGTTGATGACCTGATTGTAGGTGGTGATAATGAAGGAAGCATCAAAGAGGTAAAGAAACTTCTTATGTAGGAATTTGGCATGAAAGATATTGTTGTGTTGTGCTATTTCTTGGGCATTGAGTTTATACATACAAAAACAGGTATATGGATGTCACAAAGGAAATATGCCGCGAATATGCTGCAAAAGTATGGTATGGCTGATTGTAAGCCAATTTCTATGCCATTAGATCAGAATTTGAAGTTGGATACTACATCAAGTGAAGCATTGGAAAATGCTACTATGTACAGGAAAATTGTGGGAAGTCCTATATATCTCACAATTACAAGGCCTGATCTAAGTTATACTGTTGGACTTGAAAGTCAATTTATGCAGGTTCCCAGAAAGCCACATTTGGATGCTCTGAGGTGCACTCTACATTATGTGAGTACTACTTTGGATTATGCATTATTTTATGAGGTTGGTGTAGATTTCCAGGTTTATGGATACATGGATGCAGATTGGGTTGGTAGCATTCCAGATAGAAGATCTACTAGTGGTTTTCTATTCTTACTTGGGAGTGCAGCTATTACATGGAGCAGCAAGAAGCAACCCACTGTTGCTTTGTCGAGTACAGAGGTGGAGTATAGAGGTGCTGCAATGGCAGCATGTGAGGCATCATGGCTGGAGATGTTACTTGCAGATTTAGGTGTGGAAGTGCAAAAGCCTATCACTATTTATTGTGATAATCTTAGGAGCATACGAATAGCACGGAATCTTGTTTTCCATGCTAGAAGAAAGCATATCGAGGTGCATTATCACTTCATTAGAGAGAGGGTACTAGCAGGTGATAAAGTGGACATCCACAAAAGGATTCCTAAGATGATCAAACACAGAAGGAGAGATGGAGAAAAGATCGCGGCACATATTTCAGAAATTTCCTTCTATTCTCATGGAAAACATCTCATTGATGAATCTCATACATTCATCGTACATTTTCTTCTTCTACTCATCTATTCTTGTTCTATAACTCTTCTCCCATATGTGTCCTGACTCTATACTAGTATATATAGACATATATGTACAAACTCGTCACCATTACAAAGGCATAAGTGAACTAAATACATGCTTAATGTACATGTATATACAAATCACTATGCTTTGATTTTCCTCTTTTCTTCATGATCCATTCTTTGTTCTTTTCTTCATCTTCACTCTTCAATCTTCATTGTAGTCATCAATTAATGATTGTCTTGCTCCAACAACACACACACATACATACACACACACACACACACACACACACACACACATATATATATATATATATATATATATATATATATATATATATATATATATATATATATATATATATATATATATATATATATATATATATATATATATATATATATAATCATCTCTCTCTCTCTCTTTGTGTGTGTCTCTCTCTCTTTCTTTTTCATTATCTCTACATCATAGTGTGTGTGTGATCAGCGTCAAGTTGGTTTGCTAGGCTTGATTGGCCTATCATGCAACACTCATCCACCATGAATGATGGGAAGTTTTTATCATTTTATTTAAGATATCCAGCTGTTGAGATGTCAGTAATCCATGCTTTTATGGAAAGATTATTTTGTTCTCATGCATTCTCCAAAATCCAGCGTGCAAGGAGATTCTTGATCTACTCTCTATAAAGACATCCTCTCCTCACCCTTCACAACACTCATCTCTCAAGCTCATCCCTAAAAGTTTACACGCTTGTTTCTTGGAATTTTAATTCTCATTTAAGAATCTCTCTAAGCTATTTCCATTTAATTTTAATCATCATGTCATTTGTTTTGTTCCATCATCCATTGTTTAATTAGTGTGTAAATAGTAGTAGATTAGGATTTTCTCTTCATTCATCATGTGATCAAAGTAAAGTTTAAAACTTATCTTTGCTCTATTTCATTATCATTGGATGTTGAGGCCTACAAAAGCACATGAACAACACAAGGAAGAAGAAGAGGAAGCTTGGAGCACAACACAACAGTGAAAGAGTTACCAAGTGAATGTACAAAAATAAGTGACATGTTAGGGTTATAGGAGTACATACAAGCTGGTGGAGAAAACCTCCTAAAGAGGGAAAAATGTGCCCTAGCACTCCTAACTATCTTTGCACACATCACCACCAAAATAGATCAAGAAATTCCCCTTAGGAATGATGGGGTGAACAAGGAGCTGGCACTCATGTATAAGAGAAGTGCCAAGGTATGTGGAAAGAGATCAATCCACAAAAGGAAATAAACCCAAAGCTTTTCCAAAAGCTTTAAATTTCTCCCTAGGCATATCCTTTGTGAAAAGATGTAAAA
>CM035410.1:105699374-105704374 GCA_020310875.1 Ceratopteris richardii
CTATCTATCTATCTATCTATCTATCTATCTATCTATCTATCTATCTATCTATCTATCTATCTATCTATCTATCTATCTATCTATCTATCTTCTATCTATCTATCTATCTATCTATCTATCTATCTATCTATCTATCTATCTATCTATCTATCTATCTATCTATCTATCTATCTATCTATCTATCTATCTATCTATCTATCTATCTATCTATCTATCTATCTATCTATCTATCTATCTATCTATCTATCTATCTATCTATCTATCTATCTATCTATCTATCTATCTATCTATCTATCTATCTATCTATCTATCTATCTATATCTATCTATCTATCTATCTTCTATCTATCTATCTATCTATCTATCTATCTATCTATCTATCTATCTATCTCTATCTATCTATCTATCTATCTATCTATCTATCTATCTATCTATCTATCTATCTATCTATCTATCTATCTATCTATCTATATCTATCTATCTATCTATCTATCTATCTATCTATCTATCTATCTATCTATCTATCTATCTATCTATCTATCTATCTATCTATCTATCTATCTATCTATCTATCTATCTATCTATCTATCTATCTATCTATCTATCTATATCTATCTATCTATCTATATCTATCTATCTATCTATCTATCTATCTATCTATATCTATCTATCTATCTATCTATCTATCTATCTATCTATCTATCTATCTATCTATCTATCTATCTATCTATCTATCTATCTATCTATCTATCTATCTATCTATCTATCTATCTATCTATCTATCTATCTATCTATCTATCTATCTATCTATCTATCTATCTATCTATCTATCTATCTATCTATCTATCTATCTATCTATCTATCTATCTATCTATCTATCTATCTATCTATCTATCTATCTATCTATCTATCTATCTATCTATCTATCTATCTATCTATCTATCTATCTATCTATCTATCTATCTATCTATCTATCTATCTATCTATCTATCTATCTATCTATCTATCTATCTATCTATCTATCTATCTATCTATCTATCTATCTATCTATCTATCTATCTATCTATCTATCTATCTATCTATCTATCTATCTATCTATCTATCTATCTATCTATCTATCTATCTATCTATCTATCTATCTATCTATATCTATCTATCTATCTATCTATCTATCTATCTATCTATCTATCTATCTATCTATCTATCTATCTATCTATCTATCTATCTATCTATCTATCTATCTATCTATCTATCTATCTATCTATCTATCTATCTATCTATCTATCTATCTATCTATCTATCTATCTATCTATCTATCTATCTATCTATCTATCTATCTATCTATCTATCTATCTATCTATCTATCTATCTATCTATCTATCTATCTATCTATCTATATCTATCTATCTATCTATCTATCTATCTATCTATCTATCTATCTATCTATCTATCTATCTATCTATCTATCTATCTATCTATCTATCTATCTATCTATCTATCTATCTATCTATCTATCTATCTATCTATCTATCTATCTATCTATCTATCTATCTATCTATCTATCTATCTATCTATCTATCTATCTATCTATCTATCTATCTATCTATCTATCTATCTATCTATCTATCTATCTATCTATCTATCTATCTATCTATCTATCTATCTATCTATCTATCTATCTATCTATCTATCTATCTATCTATCTATCTATCTATCTATCTATCTATCTATCTATCTATCTATCTATCTATCTATCTATCTATCTATCTATCTATCTATCTATCTATCTATCTATCTATCTATCTATCTATCTATCTATCTATCTATCTATCTATCTATCTATCTATCTATCTATCTATCTATCTATCTATCTATCTATCTATCTATCTATCTATCTATCTATCTATCTATCTATCTATCTATCTATCTATCTATCTATCTATCTATCTATCTATCTATCTATCTATCTATCTATCTATCTATCTATCTATCTATCTATCTATCTATCTATCTATCTATCTATCTATCTATCTATCTATCTATCTATCTATCTATCTATCTATCTATCTATCTATCTATCTATCTATCTATCTATCTATCTATCTATCTATCTATCTATCTATCTATCTATCTATCTATCTATCTATCTATCTATCTATCTATCTATCTATCTATCTATCTATCTATCTATCTATCTATCTATCTATCTATCTATCTATCTATCTATCTATCTATCTATCTATCTATCTATCTATCTATCTCTATCTATCTATCTATCTATCTATCTATCTATCTATCTATCTATCTATCTATCTATCTATCTATCTATCTATCTATCTATCTATCTATCTATCTATCTATCTATCTATCTATCTATCTATCTATCTATCTATCTATCTATCTATCTATCTATCTATCTATCTATCTATCTATCTATCTATCTATCTATCTATCTATCTATCTATCTATCTATCTATCTATCTATCTATCTATCTATCTATCTATCTATCTATCTATCTATCTATCTATCTATCTATCTATCTATCTATCTATCTATCTATCTATCTATCTATCTATCTATCTATCTATCTATCTATCTATCTATCTATCTATCTATCTATCTATCTATCTATCTATCTATCTATCTATCTATATCTATCTATCTATCTATCTATCTATCTATCTATCTATCTATCTATCTATCTATCTATCTATCTATCTATCTCTATCTATCTATCTATCTATCTATCTATCTATCTATCTATCTATCTATCTATCTATCTATCTATCTATCTATCTATCTATCTATCTATCTATCTATCTATCTATCTATCTATCTATCTATCTATCTATCTATCTATCTATCTATCTATCTATCTATCTATCTATCTATCTATCTATCTATCTATCTATCTATCTATCTATCTATCTATCTATCTATCTATCTATCTATCTATCTATCTATCTATCTATCTATCTATCTATCTATCTATCTATCTATCTATCTATCTATCTATCTATCTATCTATCTATGTATCTATCTATCTATCTATCTATCTATCTATCTATCTATCTATCTATCTATCTATCTATCTATCTATCTATCTATCTATCTATCTATCTATCTATCTATCTATCTATCTATCTATCTATCTATCTATCTATCTATCTATCTATCTATCTATCTATCTATCTATCTATCTATCTATCTATCTATCTATCTATCTATCTATCTATCTATCTATCTATCTATCTATCTATCTATCTATCTATCTATCTATCTATCTATCTATCTATCTATCTATCTATCTATCTATCTATCTATCTATCTATCTATCTATCTATCTATCTATCTATCTATCTATCTATCTATCTATCTATCTATCTATCTATCTATCTATCTATCTATCTATCTATCTATCTATCTATCTATCTATCTATCTATCTATCTATCTATCTATCTATCTATCTATCTATCTATCTATCTATCTATCTATCTATCTATCTATCTATCTATCTATCTATCTATCTATCTATCTATCTATCTATCTATCTATCTATCTATCTATCTATCTATCTATCTATCTATCTATCTATCTATCTATCTATCTATCTATCTATCTATCTATCTATATCTATCTATCTATCTATCTATCTATCTATCTATCTATCTATCTATCTATCTATCTATCTATCTATCTATCTATCTATCTATCTATCTATCTATCTATCTATCTATCTATCTATCTATCTATCTATCTATCTATCTATCTATCTATCTATCTATCTATCTATCTATCTATCTATCTATCTATCTATCTATCTATCTATCTATCTATCTATCTATCTATCTATCTATCTATCTATCTATCTATCTATCTATCTATCTATCTATCTATCTATCTATCTATCTATTATCTATCTATCTATCTATATCTATCTATCTATCTATCTATCTATCTATCTATCTATCTATCTATCTATCTATCTATCTATCTATCTATCTATCTATCTATCTATCTATCTATCTATCTATCTATCTATCTATCTATCTATCTATCTATCTATCTATCTATCTATCTATCTATCTATCTATCTATCTATCTATCTATCTATCTATCTATCTATCTATCTATCTATCTATCTATCTATCTATCTATCTATCTATCTATCTATCTATCTATCTATCTATCTATCTATCTATCTATCTATCTATCTATCTATCTATCTATCTATCTATCTATCTATCTATCTATCTATCTATCTATCTATCTATCTATCTATCTATCTATCTATCTATCTATCTATCTATCTATATCTATCTATCTATCTATCTATCTATCTATATCTATCTATCTATCTATCTATCTATCTATCTATCTATCTATCTATCTATCTATCTATCTATCTATCTATCTATCTATCTATCTATCTATCTATCTATCTATCTATCTATCTATCTATCTATCTATCTATCTATCTATCTATCTATCTATCTATCTATCTATCTATCTATCTATCTATCTATCTATCTATCTATCTATCTATCTATCTATCTATCTATCTATCTATCTATCTATCTATCTATCTATCTATCTATCTATCTATCTATCTATCTATCTATCTATCTATCTATCTATCTATCTATCTATCTATCTATCTATCTATCTATCTATCTATCTATCTATCTATCTATCTATCTATCTATCTATCTATCTATCTATCTATCTATCTATCTATCTATCTATCTATCTATCTATCTATCTATCTATCTATCTATCTATCTATCTATCTATCTATCTATCTATCTATCTATCTATCTATCTATCTATCTATCTATCTATCTATCTATCTATCTATCTATCTATCTATCTATCTATCTATCTATCTATCTATCTATCTATCTATCTATCTATCTATCTATCTATCTATCTATCTATCTATCTATCTATCTATCTATCTATCTATCTATCTATCTATCTATCTATCTATCTATCTATC
>CM035410.1:105714374-105724374 GCA_020310875.1 Ceratopteris richardii
CTTTATACAGTAGAAAATTCCCATTCTACATTTTGCACAAGATTACCAGATTCTTTTCTAGGTGTAGAGGCCACTGCAACAACAATTCTAGCATCTTTCTTCTTTGCCTCTTTGGAAGTGATCATTTCCCATATAGTATTTTCAAAACTCTTTCTCCTGTCTTTGTCTTACTTATTTCATCATGCAACATTAGTAGAATTCTATTTACTAGTAGATGAGCTCCATTTACCTTTTCCCTTCTTACTAGCTAGGAAATCTTTCCGCACCATGCATAATGGACCTACTCCGCTTGGATTAATCTTCCTGCAAGAAACAAGAGACTAACTCCTCAAATGTTAAGGCATTTGGATTGTGTTTCATTATCAATCAAGGTGCAACAAGGACCACAAAAGGAATACAAATTTGAAGATCATCATCTTCAACGTCATCTACATCACCTTCAAGCATAAACTTAAAATTCTTCCTTATGCTTCCTCCTTGAAACCGATATATCATCTTTGGATGTCATTTTTCGTTCTTCTATCCATCATCCTACCAATAGCATCATTATCATTCTTTATTATCCTCTTTAGAATGTGAATAAGCTCATAAATCATTCTTTATTTTCCTCTTTACAATGTAAAAAATCTCATAAGCACTAATACTATGATCAATAAGAGTGTTCATAAACATTCCATATCCAATCACTAATTTGCATCATAATTGATCTCCTCAAAATATGTGATCATTGATGAAGGCATGATCTCATCTCAAAAGAACTAAAACAATGGATATTTGATAGTGCACATGTGCCATCATCTTTTGGCAATAGAAAAGAAGATGCAACGTATTTCTCACAATGAAGGACGTGGGGACAAGGAGGAAAACAAGCACTCAGATATGGCCTCAGGCCTACTATGTATTAATCTCTCTTAGATTCCTTCAAATGGTGCTGGAGGTTGTTTTACTTTCAAAAATGGAGAGAAGCATAGAAGGGGAAGTCTACGCTTATAACTGTCCATGTCAAATGAGGTGGTACTCGGGCACAAGATAACTTGAAGCACGAAAATCCATGGATGGCTCTAGAAAATATAAAAATTAATTATGAGTCGCGAGAGGACACCTACTATGGTAGCCCACCAATCTTTCAACCCGTGAAGTGAAGTGATAGCTTGCTGAACACATCTAGTCTTTTATAGGTTCTCCCCACACTCATTCAATATCAGCGTTGTTAGATCCCAAAGGGATGAATCGGAATGGATAACTAAATGAGTAGTAAGTTCAAGGAGCGATCATGCTATAAACACTATGAATTTCTGGTTCTTTATCAACTACTAGCAAAGACTAGAGGAGCAAAAATATAGTTTGTCCTCTCATGAATCACAGCCTTCTAAATGATCTCTTGGGTATGTATCGATAAGATCATAAAAGAGTTGCATCATAATGTATACACAATCTGGGAAGAAAGCTTTGCTGTAGTCAATTTGGGGCTACATGCCTTATGTAGAAAGATAAGACTATAGGCAAGCTATTTGCATCCAATTTAATCTTAAAACGTCTCACTAACTCACCAAAAAGACATCAAGTATATGAGTACGGAACTTTAGATCATGTGCCATCTCACTAGTCACTTCACTATTGTAGAGAGGAACTAGAACATCTGCTATGCATCGTTTGTATTCATTTTCTTAGTCTCTCATTATATAAAAAATGTATAGGAGCTATAAGTTCGTTTAGAAGATCTTGTCCATTCTTTGGAATTTAAATATTAAAGCTAACTCTGGAACTCTACAGATCTATTGAGAGCATCGAAAGGCGTTCTAAGCAAGTGTAAGTGCAAGCTTGGGAACACACTTCCTGGGCATTCAAGGGCAACCAAGCAGGACAGAAAAGGTTGGAAACTTTCAACCCTCTCTGTCAATTCCTAGTTTAGGCTAAGAACGACTAGAGGTAGGAGTAAGTCAGGGCGACGATAGGCAATTATCAAGTTGAAGCAGACCTAAACTCTCAAGTTCAAGCTAAGGACATTATCTTTGTACTATCGAGAACTTTAAAGGAAAAGAACTTAACGTGGAACGAGCAACTTTAAGTGCGGAACTACACTCAAATATACCTTGCGACGTGATATCAGACAAGAATTTTAACACAGGAATCAACTAAAATGAATCAAGTAACTGTTACAAAAGGACTCTACAACGAGGTTGTACTTGGGCAAATTTGGGCTATTCAGCTAGGCTTATGAACCTTAGATCAGGGCGACATCTAGTAAGGGATAGACAAAGCCTTAGGTCTTCAGAGGCTAGTGTCAACCACACTGCTAGGTCGTGGGCCCAGCAGTTGAGCCACCACTCATACTACCCAAGTTCTGAGACTAGTGAATCCGAGATGTCTCAAGGTATGGAGAGACCTACAGGAAGTTCAGGAGTGCCATACTTGCACAGGGTAGAAGGCCCTTACAAAACGCAGTTGGAATACCTTAGGACCAACCGATTAGGTGCCAGCATCTATGAGGACGGCCTAGGAAGATCTGTGGTATAGATTAAGAATCCTGATCAATCCATTGGATTAGAGCACCCAGCTGTCAAGTTTGAAAATGGAGCATACTTGGACAAAGAAGGAACCATATACGTAGTCACCAGTCACCCAGATAGAACGGACGAATTTGGAAATGTGATCCCCGAAGCAGACTTAGGTGACCTGGAGCAAGGAAACATGGGTGCAGAACCTAGAACCCCTCAAGGTAAATCGGTTCTCACTAGGATTATCACACCGGAGTGGATTCCCCAGGATAATAAGAGCATAGATTTGCTCCTCAATCGAGAGACTGACGAAGCCTTTTGGAGGTACAAACCTGATCGGCCAATTGATATAGGAACAATCATGATCTATGAGTTTAAGGATCCTAATAGCCCAGGTAGAGTGACCTACTTAGATCACGCTTCGGAGAGGATCTTTGTGGTGACAGAAAATGATAGGCATGCTTACACTTGGAAGGGTGAATTCGTTTTCCTCCAACCAAGATCGAATGTATCCTATGGTCACCCTGGAGCTGGAACATCCCAAGCTCATGGAATGCAAAGAGACAGAAGTAGAGATAGACCAGAAGTAAGCTTTGCCAACCTAGTGGGCAGAGAAAGAACGAGGACGGAAACAAATAGAGTAGAACCTGAGATACCTAGAGCTCACAGGAATCAAAGAAATGCGGATGAGTTCCCTCTACCACGACCTAGAGAGCACACAAGGACTTTGAGACCGACTCAGCTAGTTAAGTCCATGAAGAATTACTTCGATGGCACTGGAGATCCATACGATCATGTGGCTGAGTTTAGGCAAGTCCTGAGAGCTGAACAAGTGGAGGATCTATTCACGCAGTTCAATGCCTTTGGTCTGACCCTTAGGAACACTTCCCTTACATGGTTTCAGCCACTAAATGAGAGGCAGTTCAGGAGCATAGACCAACTCTTAGAGGCTTTCATTATTGAATTCTCTAAGAGTGGCATAAGGCATAATACCTCCTCGCTGATTCACAGCTTCAAGCAAACCCCTCAAGAAACCGTGAGACTTGCAAGAAGAAGATTTAGGCAATACTTAGAAAGATGCCCTGTTTCGGAGCTACCCACACCAGCTAAGCAAGTGGCTTTATTCTTGGATGGATTGCTAAGTACCAAATTGAGATCTTATGTGTACTTGAAGGACCCTAGGACCATAGAAGATTGTGTACGCATGTGCATTGACATTGAGGATAACCTAGGGGAGGAGTTAGAGCTTTCCAAGATATATAAAGATTCGGATAGTGCCTCTAACCTCTCTTCCACGCAATCCACATCAATTGAGGAACTTGCAGAGAAAGTAGCTCAGAAATTAGGTGTCACTAACAAACAAATCCCAAGGTTCGCCCCTGTGAAAAGGTGCTATACTTGTGGTGGCAACCACATGGCGAATGTATGTCCCATTATGGCCCAACCCCAAGTTAATCCTAGTAGCCAGTACTGCACCATAGAACGAAGGTACACCAATCACACCGCGCATTGCCCCTACAATAAGCAAACCGTTAGGCAGATGTACCCACAGCCATACCCTCAACAAGGAAGATACCAGAACCAGTACCCACCTCAGCAGTATGCGAGGCCTCAACACACCTACCAACCCTACCAAAACCAACAAAGGCCTCAGCCTGTGCTAGCACAACAACCCCCAGCTCCAGCTAATGTGATTCCGGTAAAGTATGCTGCTGCAAAAGAAAACCTGAATAGAGCTATAGTCCCTGTAACACCAGTGCTTTCAGAAAGTGATCCGAGTGACCATAGCTTCGATTCTACACATGTTGATAGCCCCCAGGCTTACTACATGCAATCTCCTGAACATGGTGAGTCCTACTATAGTGAAGAGCCAAATGAACCTAGTTGGGAGGAAGATTACACAAACATCATGTATGCAAACCCCAACCCTAGACCTCAACCTAGGCAGGTAAGACCCCCTTTCCCTAGAGGACCATGCTATAGATGTCAGGGGGATCACCTCATTCGTGATTGTCCCTTGCCTCCACCTACACAACCCCAGTCAGTGACGATTCAGGGTTTTTGCCAAGAGTGTGGAAAGGATCATCTCT
This sequence comes from Ceratopteris richardii, assembly GCA_020310875.1. Classification (NCBI taxonomy): domain Eukaryota; kingdom Viridiplantae; phylum Streptophyta; class Polypodiopsida; order Polypodiales; family Pteridaceae; genus Ceratopteris; species Ceratopteris richardii. Next base: position 105,718,963 of record CM035410.1, read on the forward strand.
TACGAGACTGCCCCAAGAATCCTAATAATATGCCAAAAATTACTCCTATTAACGTTATTGGGTTAGTAGTAGATTCCACAGGAAGTGTCACTTCCACTACACCCGTGCAAGTGATCACTAGAGCTCAAGCATTGCAGCAAAACCCAGGGGTAAACCAGGAGAAGAGCCCAGATGTTAGTGAAACAGAGAGCATGACAAAAAAGAGGACTAGAGCTTGGAGAGATAGCCGTGAAAGAATGAAACGGCAATGGGCAAAAAAGATGAGTGAACTCTAGGAAAGCCTCAGAGAAACAAAGGCTAGGATAACTGAACTCACATCTCAAACTCCCTCTCACATTACCCCACTTCCACCATTCCCAACTCCATCCGAACCGCCACCTTCCGACCCGCCTCAACTAATTCCACCACCCCCTAGAGTAGGATCAGTCCTAGCAGATCCCACTCCCGAAGACCTTAATATGATGCTTAAAGCATATCAGGCCAGAATCCAAGAAGGGCCAAACGTAACTGATCATGAAAAATGTTACCCAAGAGCAGAACTAGAGTTAGAACGAACAAAATTTGTGCTAAGATGGTGGAATTGGCTCAGACCATGTTTGAGGTCAGTCGCCTGTTTAACATCTCTAGTTCAGCGGAGACACAGTTGCACTTTGATGGACTGTTAGAAAGAATAGAGAAGCTGATTGCACAATCAGAAAAGGAACCCGCCTCTCAACACAAGGACAAGGCCAGTGAAAGATTAAGCATTCCTGCTCAGGAAGCCTATGTGCCTGAAGCCTATGTGCCTAACTCTACGGAGCCAGACACATCATCTTCTATGAATCGGTTAACACCAGAATTCCTACGTGAGATACAAGAAGACAAATGGGCTAAAGAGAGTGAAGTCCCTCCTCCTATTGAACTTGTGGATGATGCACACGACCAATTCCCACAAGACATCCCATCCATTTATGAGGAGCAGGAGAGCACCCACTCTCAGGAAAGATTAGACTTTGAGTCTAACTCTCTACAAGAATTACCCCACTTCACAGGCCCATGGGAAGCTAAGTCTACTTGTATGAGAGCACCCACGGTCATGGTACGAAATGAGGACTCAGTCATACCTAGGAACACAGAGGTAGTGAAAAACACCAAAGTGCAGTGCAATCTCACTTTGGAAGAGCTACTCAAGGTTAGACCTGAATTATGGAAACATGTCGCCAAACAAGTACCAGCGATAGTGAAACCTCATTCCCAGGTAGGATCACATAGGACGGTGCCAGAGATACCCTTGGATAAGATAGGAGATATGTGTGAAGGTGAAGAAGGGAACACCTATCTTCCCATTACCTACCAGGAGTACACCACCAAGGCAATTTTGGACTCAGGCGCAGGAGTGGCAATTGCCACCACTTCCCTATGGAAGCGTTGGGGCAAGCCAGCACTCAGGCCAACAAGAATGAAATTGCAGATGGCCGATGGTCACATAGAGAGACCCCTAGGGTTTCTAGAAGGAATAACTCTCACCACCTGTGGTGTCGAGTTCGAGCATACCTTTGCCATATGTGATTTTAGCAAGAACCATGCCTATGAAATGATCTTGGGATGACCCTTTATGCGACAGTTGCAAGTGGTACAGGATTGGGGAACCAATTCTTTGTACCTGCAGCACCTAGGTGTTACGACCAAGGTGAATCTCAAAGATTACTCTCATAGAGATGTCCCTCCCATCCAATGGAACCCCATCCATAGAGCCAAAGGATGCATGAAGACACTCACTTATGGATGTGTAAGGTAGCAGTAGAAGAAGAGAAGAGAGAAAAAGCCAGGGAGATAGGTGCAAAAGAAACCCATAGATCAATTCAAGACCCAGCCTATGCACCTGTAGTTTTTCTAGATGAGAAATTTGAACCCCATGGCTGGGCAGAAATCCTAGCAACAATGGATGTAGCCATCAATGAGGAACAATGGACACCTCACTGTGATGAGGATGGCTATGACATTTCAGTCTTCTCCATAGAGCCAATCATGGGAGAGGCAGTTCTAGAAGAATGTGAACCTAGCCCTGATGCATTTGAGGATGCAAGTGACTCCGATCTAGAGTCAATCATTATGGACCCACCATTTGCATCAGATGAAGAATACTTCCATGAAGTAGAATTTCAACCCCAGAGGCATGGAGAGCTTACAAATGATGTAAGATTAGCCACACACGTGACCCCGAAGGAAGAAGGAAAGAAACGAAAGAAGAGAGAAGTCTCACTAGAAGAGGAAGAATCTTTGTTTGAGGTCCTGGAAAATTTTAAGAAGTATGAGATAGACGACAGGATAGTCATGATAAGAATGCCTAAACGAGAGGCACAAGTAGGAGAGGCCTATGATAACAAAGAAACCACCAAGAAAATAGTAGTGGCCTTAGAAGAAGGAGAGGAGAGATGCACGTACATAGGCCATGACCTAACAGAGGAAGAAGAGCATGCGTTAATTGCCTTGCTAAGAGAATACAGAGATGTATTCGCTTGGAGTTACAAGGATTTGAAAGGTGTTGACCCTGACATATGATCACACACTATCCCCATGACCTCAGATGCTAAACCCTCTAAGCAAAAGCCCTATACATATAACGATAATTACGCTGCCAAGATTAAAGAGGAGATAGATAGACTGGTTGAAGCCGGATTCATCTATGAAATTGAGCACACTGAGTGGGTATCCCCCATCGTAGTGGTGCCCAAGAAGAATGGCAAGCTACGTGTATGCATTAACTTAAAGAAGGTCAATGCAGCCACAATCCGAGATAACTATCCGCTTCCCATCACAGAACATCTCTTAGAAAGAGTGGCAGGCAAGGAAGTGTACAACTTCCTTGATGGATTTTTGGGTTACAATCAAGTAGCCATAGCTCCAGAAGATCAGCATAAGACAACTTTTGCCACAGAGTGGGGTATATTTGCCTTTCGTGTAATGCTATTTGGGCTTACCAATGCACCAGCTACCTTCCAGAGACTAATGTGCCATGTATTTAAGGAGTTCCTGAGGAAGAATTTAGAAGTCTATGTTGATGATCTTTGTGCTCATTCCAACATTAGACAAACCCATATTATTGAACTCAGACAAATCTTTGACAAATGTAGAGAATATCAAGTCTGCCTGAACCCAGAAAAGTGCGTTTTTATGGTCAGGCAAGGCAAGATTCTAGGACACATAGTGTCAAAGAATGGCATATTCACTGATGAAGAGAAAGTGAGAGCCATAGCCGAGCTCCCAAGGCCAAGGAATGTCAAGGAAGTACAAGCTCTACCGCCGGCTCATTCACATGTATGCTGTCATTGCAAAGCCCATGTACGGACTTCTGACAAACTTTGAGTGGACTGAGGAATGTGAGAATTCCTTCAATGAGCTTAAACGGCGATTATGTTCAGCACCAATCTTAACCACACCGGATTGGAACAAGCCATTCCATGTTCACGTGGATGCATCCAATTATGCTATTGGATGTGTACTCGCACAACCTACGGGTGAAGGTAATATGGATCTTCCAATTGCCTATGCTAGTAGACAATTGAATGCAGCTGAACGAAATTACACCACTACTGAGAGAGAAGGCTTAGGCATGGTGTATGCGGTCAAAAAGTTTAGACATTATCTGCTTGCAAATAAGTTTAAATTTTTTACTGACCACCAAGCATTGTTATATCTAGTGAACAAGCCATGCAATACAAGAAGATTAGTAAGATGGTTTCTCTTACTAATGGAATATGATTTCGAGGTTGTGGTAAGGAAAGGGAGGACTCATTTGAGAGCTGATCATCTTTCTAGGCTCACATCTGGAGAAGCCCCACTTCATGTATAAGTGTATGAGTGCATATCAATAAGTGTGAGTATGGTATGTAATGAAAATAACACAATTCAAATGATCTACAAATAATAGAAATTGTACTTACAATTGTGATCCATAGTTTTTGCTTGGTTAGCTTCTTGAATAACCTGCAATAAAGAGAGAGAAGAGAGAGAGAGAGAGAGAGAGAGAGAGAGAGAGAGAGAGAGAGAGAGAGAGAGAGAGAGAGAGAGAGAGAGAGAGAGAGAGAGAGATCTAGAGAGAGAGAGAGAGATCTAGAGAGAGAGAGATCTAGAGAGAGAGAGTGAGATCTAGAGAGAGAGAGATCTAGAGAGAGAGAGATCTAGAGAGAGAGAGAAAATTCAAAGAGAGAAAAATGTAGAAAGAGAGAAACAAAGACAGAGGGAGACAATAACAGAGAGCTTAAGCAAAACAACAATTCTGCATATACTTGCTTCAGCTCGTAAGCGCAGCGCAATTGCGAACGTTGGAGAGCTCTTCGATCGGATGCGTGAAAATGCCGATTGCAGAGCCTCCAACGTTTTAATTTTTTTCCGTCAACAGATCGTCGTATAAGCGATGCAACGCGTCGTCGTATAAGCGACATTTGCTTAGCGTCACGTATACGACGGTCTGCACCGTCGCTTATACGACAGTGTGGACCGTCGCATAATGGACCGTCGCATAATGGATCGTCGCTTATGGACCGTCGCTTATGCGACGCTAAAAAGCGTCGCTTAAGCGACGCAAAAAAGCGTCGCTTAAGCGACGCCTTTGACAAGCGTCGTTTAAGCCACGTTAGGCAAATACAGTCGCAAATACCGTCGTTTTTTGCGTCGTATAATCGACGGTCCGCGCTCGACGGTAATTCCGACGCAAGTTGCAATTTTATAGCGACGAAATTCTGTCGCGTTAACCGTCGCTACACGCCCGTATTCCTTGTAGTGATGGCCACTTGTAAGCTCTTAGACTTCACAGGAAGTTAGGAGCTAATGAATGTTATAAGTACAATCTTCATTATGATTATTCCATGTACATTCTATCTCACATCGAATTTTTTTTATCTCCAAGACGGATAAAGCAACACATGTCCTCAAGCAAATGGGACACAAATCCATATCTGAAGAGAAGATAAACACCATCTACGAAGAGGAGCAAGAATTCCACAACATGAAGCTAAGAGACAGAAAGATATCGGTGCACAAAAGGAAATATTCCTTCAAAAAACATAAAAGCGGATACAAATGGACAGAAAATACTACCTACCCTATTGAACCATATTGTTCATGTCTAGGGAGGCCATATGTCCCTAGATCCACCTCATCCATTGACAAAAAAAAACAAAGAGAGAGAGAGAGAGAGACAGAGAGATAGAGAGAGAGAGAGCATGGATGCCATATGTTCACAAAAATAAAACCATATGGATGCTATATGCCCATGAACACCAAGGCATTCCATATGCCCCACACTTGGCTATGTCTAAGTATCTTATATGTCCGTGTATATATATATATATATATATATATATATATATATATATATATAAATATATATATATATATATATATATATATATATATATATATATATATATA
>CM035410.1:105729374-105836874 GCA_020310875.1 Ceratopteris richardii
GTCTTCATCTAGTTGTGTTCATTTCATTGGATGGCTCTCTTGTATTGATTTTGCTTTGTTCTGGATTGACATGTTAGCATAGAGCATCAACATTTCCTTTTCCTATGTTGTAATCATCTGCTCCAACTAAGGAGTGGTTTGGTCTTCTACTATTGTCAATTATCATTAATCTTCTCCCTGAGTATTTACAATTCTGTGCAATTATTAAGATCTGCCTCCTCACAAAAATGTTAAAGGGTATACTTCCCTAAGGAGAACCTCCCTTGAGTAGTCAAAGTACTAGAAGTAAATATTGCATGATCTTGCTAAAAGTAGATTCCCTAGTACCTCCTCTACAGTTTGGCACGCCCGGTGGGACGCTTGCATTTTTGTGAGAGGCCGTGAGCATAGTTAATAGTCCTTTTCCATCATTTTTGCCCCATTGCATCTTGCAATTAGGTACATGACCCATACGTGAGCAGATAAGGAGCCTCTTCGTGAATGAAGGAGCCTTAAAAAGTCAGCTATATCTTCGAATAGTGAACCTAGCTCCCCTCTACCCTCTTTGAATTTATATATTGATTTGGGTGCGACACCACTGTCAAAGGAAAAGCATAGGAGAACATTGGACTTCTCCTCAAATACATCAGAGGAAACACCACTAGCAATGGAGGATCTCTCTCACTTACTCTCTAGAATCAATATCAAGTTCCCTACCTTTAAGAGACAAGCTTATGAGGATTTTGATGATCATGTGAGGAGGATTTTGATGATCATGATCACGCCCCCGAATCGGGAAAAAAACGAAAACCGTCGCTTATGCGACGAAACCGTCGCATAAGCGACGGTAAAAATTTCGGATTTTTTTTTTTGGCCGAGCCTCGTCGCATAAGCGACGATAGCGTCGCATAAGCGACGCTAGACTAGAAGCGTCGCAGGTTAGCGACGCACTTAACGACGATGGCAAACTGCAGAGCGTCGCATATGCGACGCTCTGGAATGTAAAAAAAAAAATTCAATTCTCCCGGCACATTTGTGCCGGGCCTTGAACGCGAGGAAGAACACAAAGACCGAGAGAGAGAGAGAGAGAGAGACATACAGCGCACGAGAGGGAGAGAGAGAAGCGAGACATACACAAGGTATGCGCACACACACACTCACACACTCACACACACACATATGTACACACACATATACACGCATAGACACACACACACATACGCAGACACACACACACATACACACAAATACACACATAGACACACATACACAAGACGCGCACACACATACACACACATAGACGCTCACACACATACACACACATATACACTCACACACACATACACACATAATGATGCATCCACACACATACACATGCATACACACATAGACACACATATACACACACACATATGCATACACACACACATAGAGAGACATACACACACATACACATACATGCATACACATACACACATAAACACATACACACACATAGACACATACACACATAAACACATACACACTCATAGGTACACACACATACACATAGACACACACACATATAGTATATACACACACATGCACACATAGACACATACACACATACACATGCATACACACACATACACATGCATACACACATACAGACACATATACACACACATAGAGAGACATACACACATAAACACATACATGCATACATTTGCATACATAATGCATATGCATATAATGTACATACATACTTACATGCATACATAATGCACATGCATAGATACATACACACACACAGATACATACACACATAGACACATACACACACATGAACACATACATACTCATAGATACACACACATACACACACAGACACACATACACATAGACGCGCACACACATACACACACATAGACGCTCACACACATACACACACATATACACACAGACACATACACACATAATGATGCATCCACACACATACACATGCATACACACATAGACACACATATACACACACACACATATGCATACACACACACATAGAGAGACATACACACACATACACATACATGCATACACATACACACATAAACACATACACACACATAGACACATACACATACATGCATACACATACACACATAAACACATACACACACATAGACACATACACACATAAACACATACACACTCATAGGTACACACACATACACATAGACACACACACATATAGTATATACACACACATGCACACATAGACACATACACACATACACATGCATACACACACATACACATGCATACACACATACAGACACATATACACACACATACACACACATATATGCATACACACACATAGAGAGACATACACACATAAACACATACATGCATACATTTTCATACATAATGCATATGCATATGCATATAATGTACATACATACTTACATGCATACATAATGCACATGCATAGATACATACACACACACAGATACATACACACATAGACACATACACACACATGAACATTATTCTTTGAGAGTGTGCCTAAGACGAGTTCCTCATTTTTCCTCTCACCAACATGATCCAATATCTCAAATAATCATGAAATCAAAGTATGGAAGATTGTGTCCTTCTAAGAATATTCCATACAATAAAACATTTCTACAAGATTAGATTAGAAGTTCAATGTAAATAATTTCTTATCATACATAATTATAAATCTTCATGACTAGATGAAAAATTCATTAATATTTCATTGAGAATAAAAATCAAGTGAATTGGATATGAAAAATTTGCAAATTTTCTTCAAGGAGTGGTGGGCTAGCAAAGCCGACAAACCCACCAAAGAGATGTGTCGTATCCTTAAAAGAAAACATAACAGAGAATCGATCCCCTTATTGCTAGACTTAAATGGCAATGTATGCAGTACGGAAGAAGATAATTTTGGGATCATTGAAGGGCACTTCACGAGACTCTTGGGGACCTCGAACCCCCTCGCCCACCATAGAAGGGACTGTATGGCAGCCATATATAGGGTTTCCCCCCACAGGATACCACTCAACCTTCGCTCCTTGCTACATGCCCCCATCTCTGAAGCAGAAATCATTGAGGTCATTGATGCTCTCCCTTCTGGTAAAAGCTCGGCACCCGACGGGCTCACTAATGAGTTCTTTAAATCCTTCAAGTTCGTGGTTGCCACCCCTCTTCGTCTAGTTTGGCAAGAGGCGCTCAAGTTTGGCGCACTTCCATCTTGTCTCAACAATGGCATTATCAAGTTAATACACAAAAAAGGAGAAAAGAACTGAATAGAGAACTGACGTCCTATTATGATGCTCCAAAGAGGATACAAGATCATTGCCAAAGTCATTGCCAATAGAATCTCTTGCCACTTGAGAGCGTGGTTAAGCGAGGACCAAAAAGGTTTCATCAAAGGAAGGTCAATTTTGGAAACCATTATAGATATCTGCGAAGGTCTTGAATTTGCAAATGAGTCTAAACAAGACGTGGTCTTCCTCAAGATCGACTTTGATAAAGCCTACGACAGGCTGGAATGGGACTATATTCTGCAATCGCTCCAAGATCTTGGATGTAGTCAGAAATTCACCAAGATGATCGCGACCCTTCTTGGAAACGCATCGACCCAAATTAACATTAATGGCAAACTTTCGAAGATGATCAAACTTAGACGATCTATCAGACAAGGGTGCCCATTGGCTCCCCTTCTCTTTGCCATTGCCACAGAAGGGCTTAGCAGGCTGGTGGAGCATCAGGTGGATGCTGGTAATATCAAAGGCCTCCGTTTGCCTCATGACCACAGTCGGATCACCATGAGACTTTTTGCCGATGATATGAACGCGTTTGTTCACAATAATAGTACTAGCCTGGAGACGTTCTGGAGGTGTGGCTACTTTTTGTCAAGCCTCTAGATCCAGAATCAACCACTCTAAGACTGCCTTTAGAGCTATTGTTGGACCACATTCCGACCTTTTCATTGATCATGGCTGTCAAATCATTCCGCAGGGCCAAATTTTTCGGCTTCTTGGGATTCCCTTGGGGTTTGGCGTCTCTATGGAACAACGGTGGAACTGGGTGCTGGCCAAACTCGAAAACAAGCTTAACTATTGGAGAGGTATGCAAATCAATCTTGCTGGTCGTGCTATGGTTATCAACACGTTCCTCTTATCATCTACCATCTATTTCCTTTCTTGTTGGAGACCGAAAGAGCAAGATCTATCCAAACTTGATAGTATTTGTAGAAACTTCCTTTGGACGGGCGACCACAATAGGAGGGGGGTGCCTAAAATCAAATGGTCCATCTACACCAGCCATAGAGATAGTGGGGGACTTGGTATCTTGGACATTGGGTGCATGGCTAACAAACTGGCGGCCAAATGGATGATTAAGGCTTGGTGCAATGGGGAGGCCTCGTGGGCCAAGTTGATCTTCAGAAACAAGAGTGAGCTGGCTCTCATGGGTTTCCCAAATTGGAAGAATCTTGACATCTTGACCTTGCTGTTTTCCCCGATCCCCGTCTTCCCGAAAGGCTCTAATATCGTGTGCTCCCTATGGAAGAGTTGGAATAAAGTCAAAAGCTACACAAGAATAAGTGAAGACTGGAAGTGGGCAGCCGCTATCAGACAAAACGACTCTATCTGGTTTCCGATCCATGGCATCCGGAGTGTGGATTCTTGGAACATTCAAAATGCCAAGAAGTTATGGAACAAAGGCTTCAAAAGATGGAAACATCTATGGAAACAAGACACCAACCGCTGGATCAACTTCAAGGATATTGACCCTTGCGTCAACATTTCGTACGAAGAATGGAACACCTTGCAAAGCAGATGTCTCGCCTGGGACCGACACAAAGTTCGCCTTCTCATGGGACACGACACGTCGAGCTCGCTTGGTCTCAAATGGCACAATGGGAATAGCCTATCAAAAATCCCGAACAGCAAAGAAACGATTGACTATCAGGTTAACCTCAACAAGAAGTGGTGCATGTCATGGACACAGCTTCGGTGGGACATGAAGTTCATGGGTATCTGGCACCCCCTCATAGAAATCAAAAAGTATGTCCTCTTATGGCAAATTCTTCATCATGGAATCTGGACCAACCTTAAGGCTAGCAAATTTTGTGGGATTCCTCCATGGTGCAAACGCTGCTACCGGTCTATCGAAGATGTTTCACACATTTTCTTTACCTGTGCCAACTCCAACAGACTCTGGCAAACGGTTGGAAAGAAAATTAAACTTCAGAACCATCTCAGTTGGCAGCAAGTCCTGTTGGGAGAAGGGATCGGCTGCTCCACGACTCTCTGGAATACCATCAGAGGGGAGGTCCTATGGAAAATCTGGCGGGAAAGATGTGCTTTCAACTTCGGTGACTCCCCCAAAGAGTGGTCAATTGAGAAATCGTTGTTCCTCCTTGGCAAAAGGATTGTTAACTGTAAGAAATCCCCCCCTTTCAGGCATCATCAAGTACTTCTTTTGATCAATAACAAGCTTAAACCCAAGTGGGCCCCACATGAGGGTGATGAGAGGGTGATTAACCTTCTTTATAATGCCATCTAAGCTCTATAAAAGCTTCCCCTGCTTTGTGGGATTTGGGGTGTCCCGTGGGCACTAGTTCCCTTCTCTTGTACTTTTCTTTATTTAATTCAAGTCCGGGAGAGTAGGCTAATGCCGAACTTCCTTTATATTAAAAAAAAAAAGTGAATTGGATATTTTTCACAGTTTCATAACAAATTCTTTACAAAGATTCGAGAATCCACAAGAATGTTTTGAAATATAAAGGGCCCTCTTGTTGAGCACCGTAGACTAATGAAATGATCCAAAAAATCCAATTTCCTTGTTGAAAACGTTAACATAACATTTAAATTCGATCAGACAAAATGTGAGCTTCAAACTTACGAAAAAAATATAGCCGAGCAAGCAAGGGAAACATCCTTTTGTTGTCTCCACCTCATGGAAACCCTTTGAGAAATAAGTCTCGTATCTCATTGGAACCATTGGTCCTACATCCCTTCCCAAGAAAGATAACTAGTTTTTGCTTGTAGTGGATATGCCAACAAGTGGGATGAAGCAACTGTTTCATCTTATTTATTTACCTAGATTGCTCATTTTGTATATGCTAGAATCTTTTGAAGATTTGGATGTCCGTTAGAAATTTGTACTGAGTAGGGAACACACTATGTTAACAAAGTTTTGCAACAAATATTTAACAGATATAGGATTCTCCATGGCACTTCATGTGCTTAATATCCAAGAGAAAATGAGCAAGCAGAGTCAAAAAAGAAGGTATTAATAAGAATTCTTAGAGAGGAATGTGGTGCAAGGCCTACTACATGGGGTACTATACATCTAGGGGCTTTATGGGCATACATGCTAGCATGCAAGGAAGCCACATGCCAATCTTCATTTCAATTTGTGTATGAGGTAATTTTGATTGAGCTACAATTGAGTAGGAGGATCACTTGGTTTTTGATAGAATTTCATCATTAAATAGGCTAGAGAAGATTTGAATGGATGTTGAATGGAAATCGTGAGAATGATTGGAAATTAGAAAAGAAATTCATGATAGAAATTTGTCGTAGTGCAAGCTACAAGTTGGAATGTTGAATGCACACACTAATGGATTAGGAGTCACCATCTATCAAGACGATTGTTGACAATCTATTGTTGGGCTTGATAAGCTCATGGATTTGGCTCTTCCAACCATCACTATCGTAAGACGAGAGAAAGACTTTCTTGTGTTCAAAATCATAGCCTATTACATGGTCACGGATGAGGCAAAAAGAAACACTACAAAAGCGATAGAAATCCTAGATTATATGAGATCCAACCCAAACCCAAATCTACAACAAGCTCGAAGTGTGATTCATTCCAATACTCTATCTTTAATATGGATCATAGTACATTTTACCAAGAAAATTCATGAAACGTTATCCCCCAAAGTTTATTCTGTTATAGATTCCAAAGAACCCTTTTGGAGTCAACCACCGCCTACAAATAGAGGTCCTTGTTATCTACACGTTCATGTATTATGTATTCATATTTAATTTAAGCACCCATGTATGACAATGAGAGAAAGCATCCATATCAACTGCTTGAGAAAAATAACCAACAACTCTTTACACATTATGGCTTGCCAGTATTTGTGATTAGCATTCGTAGAGATATTCTCACTCCAACTCAAGGTCTAAGGAGTCGAAACCTCATGATCGCAATAGTTATAATCAATATAGTTCTCACAACTATAGTACAGGCTCAAAGTGCATCATCAGGAATCACATCAACAATAGCCCAATCTAATGTGATCTTAGTAGCTCAAACATCATTAGTCTCCACAACACTTACTACTATCTTACTTGCACCAATAAGTACAACCACCAAATGGAAAAATGTGCCCAACACTACTTTTGAGACAACTTTGAAAACAATGCAAATGTAAGGTATGCCACCACAACTTCAACCTACCATGCCCTCGGTGTTCCCATAATGGACACCTTAAACACCATATCCGTTGAGGTCATTAAGCCAACAATTACCTTCCATGCTTGGGACAACAACCACAAAATTCCACAAGTGCATATTGTAAGACATGATCTTTTAAGACGACTCAGACCTTTTGAAGTGTCAAAGTGTATTCTAGACTATTATGAATGGCAAGGTGATCCTCTTGCACACTAGTTTGAATTTAGATAAGTGTTGTGGGTAAAGCAAGTGTATGGTCTCTTCACACAATAGAAATCCTTGGGAATCATCTTTAAAGGAAAAACCATCACGTGGTTCAAACCACTAAGCATACAAATTTTTCAAAACATAAATCAAATCCTAAATTCTTTCATAGCGTAGAAGATGGATCCTCACATGCATGTAACAAAAGACTCCCATCCCTAGTAGCATTGCAAAACTTTATAATAAGATGCCAGTTAGGAAGTATTAGTAAGGCCACCAATAGATGTTGGCAGTAGTCAGAGGCATAGAAGATGCGGAAGCATGTAAAGATAGAGCACGGAGTCAATCGAATCATTTTTTCAAAGACTTATATTTTTTAAATACTTTTCAAAACCTCCAACAGTGATTTTCATCACTTTTCTACCATATGTAACATAGAAAAATCCTTTTTGTAATTTATAGCTGCATTTTGTGCAAGCCGAGGAGTCCTCGAGCTTGAAGAGCTTAGGTAGAATGAGCATACCAATTTTGGTTATTTTTAGATACCGTTTACCCTTTCAAATAGCACCTAGAACCTATTTTTTAACTATGCCCATCACTAGATGTGAAAACAGTCAAAACTAGTCTAGAATCTATAAAAAGAGCTAGAGAGCTCATTTTTGAGGTTACTTAGTGTTGGTTAGTGTGAGCTTAGAGCTATCTTGAGTTTGTAAGAGTGTTCTTGAGTAATAGAGTTGATTTCCTACCTTCCATTGTGTCTTGCTTGTCTCTTCCTTGTGTGTGTATGTGTGTATGCATCTCCATGCTTCTCACCTTCACTCTCACTACATTTCATGTTCACGATCTTCATATCACTCCTATCTCTTCCGCGGATTGACATTAAGGAGGTGGAGCTTCTTAACACGGTTCTCACCATTGTGCTAGAGCAACACCAAATTTGGTGCCGTTGCCGGGGATTGAGTCTAGGACGAATGTGTGCTGGTAAGAGTATAGCAAGAAGTGGTGTTGGAAGGTAAAAATTTTCAGTTTTTGTTGTTGTTTTTACTTAGTTTTTGGTGTTTTTCACCTTCCCCACACTCCATCTTCATCACCGCATCATCATCTTCCACTCCAAAAAAATCAGAAAATTCACCATATCCACCCATTCTCCTCATTTCCCCTCATTTGTGCATGTGCGAGAGAGAGAGAGAGAGCTTTTGTGCTTGCATGTGCTATTGTGTTTTTGAGTTTTCTTGCAGGTACAGTGCTCCAAAGCCTCAGGAAAGCTGCAAAAGGTAAGAAAATCACTTTCTGTCAGAAAATGCCGACTGTGTCACACCATCGCGATGGTCTGCCAAGTTCGGAGTTTGAGGTAAGCGAGTTCACCACGCTGTAGGTGATCCTTGCGCATATAAATCGATTGTTGCATTTGCAAAATTTGCATTTTGGTGGACCATTGCGATTGGCTCACAGCATCGCGATTGTGTCACACCATCGCGATTGGCTCACGCCATCGCGATGGCTCACTTGAGCCATCGCGATGGCTCACTTGAGCCATCGCGACGGTTCACTTGGACCATCGCGACAATCCCGTTGACCCTACGCCATCGCGATTGGCTCATGCCATCACGCCGATGCTGCCACGTGGTAAGTTAGACCATCGTGACGATACCCTCAAACCATCGGGACGACTCAAAATTTGAACCATCGCGATTGGCTCACGCCATCATGCTTTGTGACCATCGTGACAGGCTCATGCCATCACGATTGTCCCGTTGACCATTGACCTACGCCATCGCGATTGTTCATTCAAACCATCACAATTGTTCATTTTCACGCCATTGCGACGATTCACACTTTCGGACCATCGCGATTGTTCATTCAGATCATCACGATAGTTCGCTCCTTCGGACCATCACGATTGTGCCATGCCATCGCGACGCTACACCTAGACCATCGCGATGGTCCCAGACCATCGGGATTATCTCAGACCATCACGATTGTCCACCACAAATGCAATTTTAGAGTTTCAAATTTTTACCAATTTTGGGGCTGTTTTTTGACAATTTTTGGGTGATTAGACTCATAGGAGACCCCTTAGCTCATAGGAAAGGAAAACCTTGTTTGTCAGTTTTTACTCGCGAGGGCCTAAATGGTCATATCTTTTTCATCCGAAGTCCGTTTTTTGAGCTTTATAGCTCGTTAGAAAGCTCTTTACGAACTACATGACCTCAACTATTTTTTTCAAAAAGAAATTGATTTTTAGAGAGGATATTTTGAGATTGACCATTTGTGAGACTAGGAAAGAGAGGGGGCTTTGGAAGAAAATTGTGCCAAAGGTTAAGGGACTAGAAAGTGTATATATCAAAGTGCTTGATCATCCAATGGAGAATTGGTCTAATATTGGATTTTTATAGGTCCAGCAAAGACAATCAAGGGCAATCAAGGCAAGCTAGTGAAGAATGCAGGGCTTTGGAAGCGTGGCTTCTTGAGCATCAGAGCAACCAAAGCAACGGACTCGAGGTTGGATGATTACTCAACCCACTTAGTCAATTCTTAGCTTAGGATAAACATTAGCATTGTGGATTAACGACGATAGGAACGCCTCAAGTTCAAGAGATTTAATTTCTTCAAGTCCAAGACTAAAAAGTAAAGGTGTGTGATACGAAAACCTAAAGGAAAGAACTTAAGTCTGACGGAATGAGAACTCAAAGTACCACGGAAAGTCGATTCCTGACGCATATATCTAGACAAGAATCTAAAGGTATTTAGAAAAAAAAATCAAGAAAGTAAGAAAAAAGAATCATTGACGATCAGAAGAATCGCGAAGTAAATTCATGAACCTTAGATCGGGCAAACATATAGGTAAGTCAGAACGAGGAAGCCTTAGATCATCAGAAGCAAGCATAGGAACTACTGCACGATCATGGGCACAACAATTGAATAGTTATCCCTACAAGTTGAGCTCAGATATGAGTGAATCGGAAATGGCTTTTAGCACGGAAAGACTAGGAGGGTCAAACGTAGCATACTTGGAAAAACCCGAATGACCCTATAGGACTCAGTTAGAATTTCTCCGAGCTAACCGCTTAGGTGCTCGCATCTATGAGGATGGTTTGCGAAAACAAGTGGTGCAAATGCACAATCCTGATCAACCCATTGGATTGGAACATCCAGTGGTGAAATTTGAGCGAGACGTGTACATAGATAAGGAAGGAACGATTTACATTAAGTACGCAGCCAAATAATACCAATGAGTTCTGCATAATTCAGTTAGAGACGGAAGCGAGAACCCAAGGAAAAGAACCATTAGAAGAACCTAGGACACCTAGAGGGAAATCTGTATTGACACGAGTAATAATCCCAGAGTGGATCCCTCAGGATAACAGAAGCATAGAGTTGTTTGTAAATAAAGAGATAGATGAAGTATTTTGGAGATACAGAGCGGAACAACCTAGTGAGGTAGACTCCATCACGGTTTATGAATTCAAGGATCCAGATACACCTAGAAAGGTTGTATACCTGGATGAGACTTCAGAAAGAGTATTTGTGGTACCAGATCATGCAAGAAATACCTACACATGGAGAGGCGAGCTAGTATTCCCTCCATCTCAAACAAACGTAAACGTGAGCCAACAAGGGGCAGGAACATCCTCAGCCCATGGCATGCAAAGAGACAAGAACAAAGAAAGACCAGAAGTAAGTTTCAATCATCCCATAGGGAGAGATAGAACCACCATGGACCCTGATAGAGTGGACAGACAAAGAGAACGTAGAATACCAGGTGGTAGAGACAATTTTACTCTACCTAGACCACGTGAACACGCAAGAATATTAAGACCCACTTAGTTAGTAAAATCCATGAAAAACTACTTTGATGGGACAGGAGATCCCTATGATCATGTTGCAGAATTTAAGCAAGTTCTAAGAGTAGAACAAGTAGAAGATATGTTCACGCAATATAATGCATTTGGACTAACGTTAAAGAATACCGCTTTAACTTGGTTTCAAACATTACAACAAAGGAAATTTAGGGATATCCATCACTTTTTAGAGTCATTCATCACATAATTCTCTAAAAGTGGAATCAGACATGACACATCTTCATTGATTCATAGTTTCAAACAGACCCCTCAAGAAACAGTTAGACTCGCAGGACGAAGGTTTAGAAAATATGTTGAAAGATGTCCAATGCAATAGTTACCCTCAGAGGCCAAGCAAGTGTCATTGTTTTAGATGGTCTGTTGAGCTCTAAGCTATGCTCCTATGTATACTTGAAGGAACCCAGGACGCTAGAGCAATGTGTAAGAATTTGTATAGACATTGAAGACAACTTAGGAGATGAGTTGGAACTCTCAAAGGTCTATAAGGACTCAGATTGCTCCTCTCTAGCATCTTCAAAACTCTCTAGCTCGATAGAGGACCTAGCAGAAAAAGTGGCCCACAAATTAGGAGTTTCTAGTGAACAAATGCCTAGGTTAACAACAAACAAGCGTTGTTACACCTATGGTGGTGATCATATGGCAAATGTGTGTCCCAATGCAACACAACCACAAGCCAACCCTAGTGGCTAATACTGTACGATTGAGAGAAGGTACACGAATCATATGGCTCAGGACTGCCCATACAACAAACAAGCAGTAAGATAGAACTACCCGCAAGCATACCCATACCCAGGTAGGTATCAAGGTCAATACAATACTCAGCCTCATTACTATAGGCCTCCTCAGAACTATCCTTATCAAGCTCAATAGAAACCTCAACCTGTTTTAGCTCAGTAGCCACCCCCGCCAGCTAATGTCATCTCAGTTAAATATGATGCTGCAGAAGAGAACCTCAATAGGGCTTTAGTTCCCTCTTCACCCTTGATCACAGAAAGTGACCCAAACTCAAACAGTTTTGATTCTACTCATGAAGATAGTCCACCCATGTATTACACAGAGTCACCAGAACATGTGGAGACATATAATTACAATAGTCCACCATTGGAACCTAGTTGGGAGCCCGAGTACACTAATGTGATGTATACAAACCCGAATCCGCGGCCCCAATTAAGACAACAAAGACCACAGGGCCCTAAAGGACCATGCTTTAGGTGCCAAGGAGATCACTTTATAAAGGATTTTCCACATCCTTCGATAGCGGGACAGTCTCAATATTATAACATACAAGGATTTTGTGCCGATTGTGGTAAAGAGCACATAATCAAAGATTGTCCTAAGAACCCTGCTAATGCTTCAAATGTGACACCAATCAACGTGATAGGTATTGTAAACAACACAGAGGTATCCAACCCTACATATGTGCCTATCCAAGCTATAACAAGAGCCCAGGCGCTCTTACAGAACCAACCACTCAACAGGAGAAAAGAACCAAAACTAGTGAAGTTGGAGAATCTAGCAGTAAAAAGATAAAATCTTGGAAAGATTCTAGAGAAAGAATTAAGAGAAAGTAGAGTAAGAGGATAACATAATTGGAAGGAAGTCTCAAGGAATCTAGAGCCAGAATCCTAGAATTGACTTCATAGGAATTGAATCAAGAGAACCTAGCTCAAAAATCAGGATCAGTTTTAGCAGAACCCATACCAAAAAACCTAGACATGATGTTTCGCGCATATCAAGCAAGATTAAAAGAAGGATCTCAAATAGCTGAAATGAGTAAGAACTACCCTCGAGCAGACTTAGAAATTGAAAGAACTAAACTTTGCATGAAGATGGTAGAGTTAGTACAAGCTATGTTTGAAGCATCTAGATATCTAAATTGGAATAACATGGCAAAACCTGAATTGCACCTTCAAGGATTGATGGAGAGGCTAGAGTACTTGATTGATAGCAAAGAGAAAAAGAATCAGCATAGGAACCCTATCACCCCAGAGACACAGGAAAGGAATGCACCATCCCTCTCTCAAGTACCCAATACAGAAAGTCAAGTCAACCTGTCTTCCATACATAGGTATTCACATGCGTTTCTGAGAGAAATCCAAGAAGAGAAGTGGAGAAAAGAACAAGGAACCCATCCTCCTATTCAGGAAATAGATGACTTGCAGGAGCAATTTCCCCAAGACATCCCCTCTATTTACGATGAGGTAGAGGAAGAACAACTGACTGAACACACAGGTTTTGAATCCAATTCTTTACAAGAATTACCTCAGTTCACAGGACCTTGGGAAGCCAAGTCTATTAGTATGAGAGCACCCATGATAATAGTGAGGAATGAAGAATCAGTAATCCCAAGAAACACGGAAGTGATCAAGAATACCGAAGTACAATGTAATCTCACTCTAGAGGAGATGTTGAAGATAAAACCAGAACTGTGGAAACATGTAGCAAATCAATTCCCTGAGCTTGCTACTACTCCCTGACAGATAGGAACACACAAGGTACCAGAGATACCCATAAAGGATGAGAGATGTAAGTGAAGGAGAGGAAGGTAACACTTATCTTCCAATAACTCATCAGGGCTATACAACAAAAGCCATCTTAGATTCAGGAGCTGGAGTAGCCATAACTACCACCGCTTTATGGAAATGTTGGGGTAAGCCAACATTACGACCTACTAGGATGAAGCTACAAATGGCTGACGGGCATATAGAAAAACCATTAGGCTTACTAGAAGGCATATCTCTCACCACTTGTGGTGTGGAGTTTGAGCATACTTTTGCCATTTGTGATTTTGCAAAAAATCATGCTTACGAGATGATTTTAGGACGACCATTCATGCGGCAGTTGCAAATCGTACAAGATTGGGAAACTAATTCTTTGTACTTGCAACATTTAGGAGTGACTACTAAAGTCAATCTTAAAAACTATTCACATCGAGACGTACCCCCAATACAATGGAATACCATCCATAAGACACAGGTAGAAACGGAATCGATACATTCATTAGAGTCAGACCCTCATGGTTGCACAAGGACACTCATTTATGGATGTGTAAAGTAGCAAAACAAGAGGAAGAACGGTTAGAAGCCAGGACCTTAGGTTCAGAACAACATCCACGGACTCTTCAAGACCTTGCTTATGCACCTGTAGTATTTCCAGACAAAGAATTCGAGCCTCATGGTTGGGCAAAAATCCTAGCAACCATGGATGTAGCCATCAATGAAGAACAATGGACACCCCACTGTGACGAGGATGGCTATGACATCTCAGTTTTCTCTATAGAGCCAATCATGTGCGATTCGGTTATTGAAGAATGTGAACCTAGCACTGATGCATTTGAGGATGCGAGTGATTTCGTTCTAGAGTCAATTATTATGGACCCACCCTTTGCATCAGAGGAAGAATATTTCTACGAGGTAGAAACTCACCCTTAGAAACATGGGGAAATTATGAATGAGGTGAGATTAGCCACTCAAGTGACCACCAAAAGTGAAGGTAAGAAAAGAAAGAAGAAAGAAGTCATGTCAGAAGAAGAAGAATCCTTGTTTGAGGTACCGGAGAACTTCAAGAAATATGAAATAGAAGATAGAAGAATCACGGTACGAATGCCTAACAGAAAAGCTGGCGTTGGAGAAGCATATGATAATCGAGAGAAAACCAAAAAAATAATAGTGGCCATAGAAGGAGAAGAAGAAAAATGTGCAAACATAGGGCAAAATTTGACGACTGAAGAAGAAGAAGAATTACTTGCCCTATTGCGGGAATATAGAGATGTGTTCGCTTGGAGTTACAAAGATTTGAAAGGAGTAGATCCAGATATATGTTCTCATAGAATCCCTATGACTCTAGATGCAAAACCTACGAAACAGAAACCATACACATGCAATGACAACTACGCTGCGAAGATTAAAGAAGAAATTGATCGTTTGATAGAAGCAGGATTCATTTATGAAATTGAGCATACCAAATGGGTATCCCCCATTGTGGTTACAGCAGAAGCAGAGGCAGTATCCAAAGTCTTCTCAACATTCTTCTACGAGTACAAGAATTTGGAAAATTTGGATCGCCAAGAAGTACCTTACAAATCGACCCAAATCCATGCAGATTTGGGTACCCAAACAGTGTATTATAGCTCAACCCTCAAGCCATGTGTAGCTGAGTGATAAGTAGCACCTCCTTTAATGTCAATCCGGGAAGACGTGAGGATGGTATGATTACCTCCAGCAAGTGAAGGCACAAGTGCGTGAGTGAGAAGCACACCAGCATGCACACACATACACACACACGCACACACGGCAAGACAAAGAGAAAGATAATGGAGTTCTCTTAGATTACTTCCAAAATGCTCATGCAAGTTCAAATCTATTACAAGCTAACCTGAAAAATGAGCTCTCTAGCTCTATTTATAGTTTTTGGCTAGTTTTTGGACCTGTCCAGACCTAGTGTCCGGCCTAGTTAAAAATTAGGTTCTCTGGCCTATTTGGAGGTTCAAACGGAGTCTAAAAAATGTGAAAACTAATAGGTAGGTACTTCTAAAGCTCCTCAAGCTCAAGGACTCCTTGGCTTGCACAAAATGGAGCTACAAAAATATGAAATGATATCTACAATGGTTTTTAGTGATGAAAATCACTATTTTTGTAGGGATTTCTTCTAACAGTTTGACATACATTTCCTGGAGCTCCCTACTTGCTCCTTCTTCTTGTGGGTCCACCTCTTTGATATGTTTTTGCTTCATGAAAAAAATAATGGCCTACTTGCCAGATCTTCGTTGACTACTCTGTCTGCTTGTGCCTTCTCTGCGCTCCGACTCCCTTTGTTGGCTTCCTTGTCTTGTAAGTCCTTCAGTTCCTTGACTACTGCCAACACCCCCCCTCTCTCGCATCTGTCGTCTCTGACAGACCCTTGTTGAGTGGGTCGTTGGATGTAGTACTCCACTATGTCTATGGCTAAATGATGTTCTGCTATTCTCAACCCTTTCGCTAAGTCAGTGAGTAGGGCATCCCAGTCTATTGGCCCTGGAACTTGTGGATGTGGTATACGTAGCTTTTCTGAATGTAGAGCTTGTTCCACCGCAAATAACTGTAATAGATGACATGTTCGGGGTATGAATATCTCTGAATGATATTCCCAGAATCCTGTGATAAACATTTCTTCAAACGTCTGTTTGAAGCAGGTAGGTAGATACTTTATACGAGCATGCCACACATATATGACGTTAATGGATGGTGTGGTGCTCATATCGTAGACAACGTCTTGATTCCCTTCATTAAATGCGAGAGCCGAAAGATGAGGTTCTTTGATATTCTTAAATGTCCTGAACGTAACCAGCATGAGCTCAAAAATTTTGAGGCACATCTATGCCATGACATCTGGGACATTCTTGAATCTGACTGCCCAGTGTCGGATGGTTGAAATCATGTAGTTGACTGTGGGTTGGCCATGAGGAGGTGCTAGGTAATTGAGCCATTTTTCACATCCTTTGACTGTCAGCACTGTTTTTGTGTACTCCGGCCAAGACCTTCTTCGAAATACAGGGCAGTAAGAGGGATTATACTTGATATATAAAGGCATGTTATTCCACGTGCGTAGCATCTCAAGATAGGTTTCAAGCAGACGGATCCTCCAAGTAGGTTGATGTATATTCCCCTGCTTGGCACTTGTAGGGATGTCATCCGGTGCAAACTGTGTCATCGAGGTTGGTTCTTTTGATGTGTGTTGTTTGATTTCAGCATTGTAATTTGCCATTAATACACAGAATGGAACATACAAATCATCGGATGTGCCAATCCACCTATGATGGGAGAGGTTTCTGAAGTAATCCGATTTTATGAAGACTTCCTCCAATCGTGACATAGACGCTATCTGGACTGCAACTCTCTCGTCATGGGTTGTAGCAACCTTCTCTAACCTTTGCATCCATTCAAGAGACTCGATCTCAATTGTGTCCATTCCTTCTTCTGTTTGCTTGCCTCCGGGTGCTGGCATGGGAACATATGGGTCTTCAAAGATCTCCTCCACTTGAATTGGCACTAAGTCTTCAGGTTCCGGTTCCACCAGGGGAGAGGGTTGACGCTCGTATTGAAGAACTTTACTTTGTAGTTCTTCTAGTTCTGCTCTGAGTTCTGCGACTTCTTTAGATGTGTCGGCTACTGTTGTGACTTTGTTTGGTGACTCCTGCTGAGTTGCCAGTTGCTTTAGTAGGTCATCTCTTTCTCTTTCTAATGCTGTGTGGGCTTCCAGGAGGTCGGCATGGGTTTCCAACACAATTTGCATACTCTCCGAGGGGATGGCCTTGAAATTCTCTGGGTCGATTTCATGCGGGGAACCTTCCATTGCTGCTTCTAGGTTTTCTTCGTTCTATTTCTGCAGTCTTTTATTCTCTTCGAGTGCTGCAGACATGTGCTTCCGTAATAAAGCGAGATTGCGTTGAAGCTTGAGATTGTCTGTGATCTGAGCATGTAACATGTCATCGAGTTGTTGTTTTTCTTCAGTATCTGACTGGGGTGGATTGGCAGCTAATTGATCATGTTGTGCTTGCAATGTAGTGTACTGCTGTTGCAATAGCCGCTTTTCCTTCTCTAAATCAATGAATCTTGCTTGGAGCTGTTCATGGTTTCTGAAGAGGCTCGTATGCTGTGCGTCTAGGTGCTGGTAATGCTGTTGCAGTTGAGACATACACTGGTACATATTATTAAATACATTATTAATGGGAGTGGATGCGGGCAAGGTGTTGAATGTAGAAGGGAAGGGAAAAGGGAATGGGAGTGTGTATGCTATGCTTGAAAAGGGTGAGGTTGGTGGTGGGGGAATGGGAGATTGTGGACGTATCGGGGGAGGGAGAGGTGCAGAGGTGGGTGATATGTCCATGAGGTCAAAAGTGGATGTAGTCATGGGAGTGATTGTGAACATAGGAATTGTGGGTGCAGTGATGGTGGTGAAGGTGTAAAGTGGTGTGTGTAGTTGTGAATATGAACCGCCAGGAAGTGTGATCGGGGGAACAGGGTTTTCCGTGGCTACAGTTAGAATTACAGAGTCAGTAGTAGTGTAAACAAGAGAGGTGGCGATCGGTTGTGTCGGTTGTGTGGGTTGACTAACGGTCTGTGCTTCGGTGTGGGAAGTGGACCCTGGGGCGGTGAGAGTAGTGGTTACACTGGTAGTGGGGGGTGAAGGTGGTGGAGTTGGAGGGAGAGGGGGTAAGGGGGGTGACAGGGGTGCACTGGATGTATGGGCTTCCTCAGTGTCATGAATAGTATGAGTTGTGCCCGTGGTAGTGGATGTGGTGCCCTGTGGTTCTGATACTAATACATCCATTTGTTTTCTTGATCGAGGGGGGCTTCTGCCGTATCGTCGTTTCGATCGTCGTGAATATGCGAGAGCGGTATGCACCGTCTCAGGTACCCCCAATGCATAAGCTATCATGTCAAGGGTTGCTCGGTATTGCTTGTCCACTCCTTCCTCCTCAAGGATTTGGTTCATGAGGGCTTTCCCTGCTGTCAGGGACAGTTTGTGTTGTTCTTGAACTCGTTTGATGGTATCATACAGCTTTTTCAATTGCTTCATATAAGCGGGGGCACCATCAAGTTCCTGTAGAACATCTTGCTCATATTCTTGCTCTTCTTCGTCGGATAGTCCCTCTTATTCGACCTCTTGCTCGTCTTCTTCATCATCCTGCACTTCGACTACATCTGGTTGGACTGGGTGGGGTTGGTCTGTGACTGTCTGCTGCCCGCTTGCCTGCTCTGCCTCCACTTCTAAATTTGTAGCATTGATTATTCTGGCTACCTCTTCATCAGTTAGATCTTCTGTTTGGGCTCCTAAGCCCAAGGAAAAGATGATTGTGGAAGCCTGTATTTTGCTTAAACCCCTCGCAATTGGTCTAATTGGATTACCTGGAGCCCATAATTATCCCTCGAGGAATTCTTCCTTTGTATATGTACTAGTTCATATGCTTCCCGGCAAATGCACCAAAATGTTTACTCATTTGGTCCAAGGGAAAGTGCCTATTCTCAATGATATTTTGCCTAATTTTTTTCTTACACTATCACCTTGTTTCACAACTATCCTCAAATCTATACACCTTGGAAGTCCCGAGCAAAAGCACCGAGATGAGCAACGAGCTCCTTTTCCCTCTCAACCTCTCTTTCTCTTCATACACTCACATGCACCCGTCACTACCCTCAGTCACCCTTTCTCACCTATTTTTTCTTTTTCTTTCACTCACACACACACACCCACATTGACTTTCTCTCCCTTTCTCTATATCTATCTCTCAATATCATCCTCCCTTTTACTTCCTTTCTCTCACTTCCTTCTACACACATGCATTTACACATGCATTCTCACCCAAACTCACGCACATATATTCAAACACACCATGCTCACATACCCACTTACTATTATACACCTATATTCACCTGCACACAAAATCGGACCTGTATCTTCAACCATACACACCCACGTGTACCCACATATACTCGCACACACATATTCTTTTACCCTATCACACATGCCATTTTTCTCACCCTTGGTCTCACTCTCCCCCTTTTTTTGTTTCTATCCTCATTCACCCCACCAAGTGCAATAATCAATGGTGCAAGGATTTCAATGCTTTCAAAGCAGTTTCCTCATATGCGCTTGAATTTGTGAGCGAGTTTGCATGACTGAATGAGCGAACAGAAACGACATCATCATTGGAAGCATATGTAGAACTTGCTTCAATCCTGATGGGACTAGGACATTAACTCACATCCTATGTCATATAAAAGACAAATCCCTAACAAGTCAATGGAACTGCCATCGATCACTTGCCCAATACTCACATTCGGTTGCACTATAGGCCGGGGACTGGTTGGCACACATCCGCATACTGCTCACACACTTTCTTCTCACGTGCAGAATAACGCACATTTATGCTTGGTTTCAAGTTTGAAGAATAATGGTTGTAGCTTTCTCTCTCTGACTACATAAGCATATCAGAATCACCCCCGATCTCTCTTACTGGTTCCCCTTGACACTTCAAATCTCTACACACCATTACTCCTTTTACAAAAAATTGCCTCATACCATCGTGCTTATGAGGAAGCCGGAAAGAAGATGCACGTTACACATCGGGGTCAGCAGGTATACAGGCTTGTCTCAGGTGGTGTACTCTTTCAAGGGGGTGCAATATTAAAAAGAGTTCATCAGCAGCTGCATTGTTCAAAACGATAGTAAAAGAAGGAACATCACAATAAATGAACATGCCTCATTGATAATCATGTAGCATAATAGTCTTAGTTCATATAGAAACTTGAGCTCGATCAGATTACCATCACAACCATAAGTTTTTTCATCATACCTAGCCTCTGTCCCAACACATATGCACTATCGCCAAATTGCCAAGCCTGTTCACAGACCATTTATCAAGGCAAGGAATATTGAATGAAGCATTAAAAGGGAATTTTTCTAATATGTAGGTATGGGAAAATATCCCAAGTCACAGGCTAAGTCGAAATTCCACAGATTAAACCAGTTCTTGTATCAAAATCGTGAGCAAACACTTGATCCCTTAGTCTCCTTGTAGGGTAGAACTTCCAAAAAATTAAAATCAAAAGCCCATCTACTTTGCTTGCACATCCGCCTCCAGTTCATACTAAGTAGAACGCACTAGACGCAACCAATAATGTATAGGAAGAAGTGTATATTTAAAGCACTGTGAAGAAACCTGTCTTCAGGAGAAGCAAGATGTATGTGCAGTAGTTGTGTGCCTTATCCATGCATAGCCCTTCCAATCCACCATTTGAAGAGCGGAAATCAGCTCCAGCACATCCTCTAATCTTTCTTCTTCAGTGTTCGATGCGTTTTGGCTAGCAGTAGTACACGATCCTTACCCCCATTCGGTTTCTCTTTGTCAAGCGAGAGAGATATCAGAGTAGAGGGTTGGAACCCGCGCGCTCAGAGAATCATCCTCCCCTTTTCCACTCCTCTCGATGGCCCCTTTTCTAACCACCACCACCCCTTTGTTCTGCACCGAGAAACAAAAAAGCGCTTCCCTTTTCTGTTTCTCTGTCAGAGCAAAGTATAAACGGACCTGCCCCTCTATAACTGAATGCACAATACCCTAAAGGGCGGTAGATGCTAACGTCTGCACAGCTGTCAAAGTGCCATTCGTGGCAGCATCTAGGTGAGAGAGAGAGACTCAGAGACCACGACAAATATATACTCTCTTATCCGCAAGGTGAATGAATTAACACGTGAATGTGAGGGAGTGATCTCAAATTCACAATCGAGCTGAGAGATTCTAATGCCCCGGTTCACTTAGAATAATCAGGATTCACGACTGTATATGAGTTCAGGGCGAAGACTCTATTGCTGCTCCTGACTCTAGACAGTATTTGTGTGCGACCGTCCTTGCATATCCCCACAGTGACCATATATTATCACAAGAGAGCTTGCAACAACATCATTACCCTCCATCTAATTCTCCCTAATAGGTTGTTTTCTCCATGATAAGATTTGTGACACACAATCCAGAACTATGATATGCCTTACCAACTATGTCAATACCTAGTTGGCCATATAAGGGTGAGAAGAAGCCATCAACAAACTGAACAAACCATCATGTCACATAGAACGTAATTGCAATTGGTAGTAGAATCACACATCCACTCATGAACTTTTTGGACACTCATTCTTGCAACATTGAAGCATAGGCCTGGAGAAATCGCAGCACTAATCTGTTTCAAGGCTAAATATATATGCCTGATTAGGGACATTCTCTTGATAATCCACTCCCCAACAGATAATATATTAGCTCCAACCCATGAAGACACAAAAACACCAACTCCAAACATGAAAAGGATTGAAGTAACAAAGCCAAGCCCTGCCAATTTCGAGTGCCAAGCTTATTCTCCCTAAGCTGAAGATGAAGCATTTTCCCACGTGATAGAAGAGTTGCTTCTCCAAAAATAGACAACATTCTAGAGAATGTAACCTTATTTGGCAGAGCTCCTTCCATATGCATTTGACAAAATAGTGCAATTGCATCTTGCACAAGCCCAACTTTAGCATGAGAAATAATCAAAGAGGACCATAAGAGCACATTTCGCTTCTGCAATCTGCAATAAGAAGATCTCACCGTCACCGGAACCTCCAAATCGAAGCATTCTTCACAATTTCTTCTTGTTCGAGTTCTGGCCCTTTCTCGTTCAAACATCCCATGCTTGACTTCTCATTATGATTCGTAATTGATACCCTTGTTTTTCTTTACCAATGCCTCCACATGCTTCTCATCAATCATCAAATCCAATCTCCAAGTACCTGAAATCAAATGTATTTCCTGCCAAATAGAACCACATTAGCGCATTAAAACCAACCATTTTCTGTGCTAACATACTTCCCTCTTCTTATTTGCGAAGTCGTCCTCGACGAGCTACCCTATGATGCCATATAATCCACACAATCATGAACATGTCAGTTTACAACTTGTATTACCTTTTCATCGAGCCATCATTCCAAGTGGACCTGCACTCATTGAAGCTATTAGTGGTAAAAAAAATATCACTCATGAATACATATAAATCAGTTACTTCCCAATGATCCAAGAACATGCACATATATGCAACTCCAATTCCACATACACTAAATTGCTCATGCATTCCATTATGTACATAGTCTCAACCAGAATAACACATTCATACCTTTCCATGGTTGACACATTCGACTATCATTGCGGAAAAACAGAAATGGAAATACCGAAATAAACAACAACGACTGAAATGATCCCAATAGGACATGCAAAATACCCAAAATGCATACCCCATTATTGCACCTACTATTCGCTATGTACAATTATTCCATGACTAGACACCCCCAAAGAATCCCCATCGTCGTCCTACAAAAGCCATCGAAACTCGAGTGCAAGTGAAGACATACATCAGAACTTTAGAGTGTCACACACACTGGAAAACCCTTGGATAGAGTACACAAATTATAAAGCAAGACCGTTGCATTACCTCGCGAAAGCCTCATCCATAAGTACATATAGAATATCTGTGTCTTCAAGAATGTTGATTCAAAGTGAGCTGGTCTGTCAAAAGTCGTCACATACCAATCACACAAGCAAATCACGTTCCCTTCCAGGCGATCATCA
This sequence comes from Ceratopteris richardii, assembly GCA_020310875.1. Taxonomy (NCBI): domain Eukaryota; kingdom Viridiplantae; phylum Streptophyta; class Polypodiopsida; order Polypodiales; family Pteridaceae; genus Ceratopteris; species Ceratopteris richardii. The sequence continues at coordinate 105,753,021 of CM035410.1, forward strand.
CCCTCTCCTCTCTCTCTCTCCCCCTCAGGAGTGGGGAATAATTTCATAGGTAAATTTTATTTTAATTCACACGTTGGCCTACATTGTCACTGGATGCGATTTGTGGACCTGACCACCCGATCAGGTTGATTCCACCCATCTACCAATGCAATGCAGCGCACAACACACAAACACACAATGATAACACATAACATATATCAGCTAGCCCATAACGAAGCTGGATGCGGCTCATGGTCGTGACTACCCAGCCACGATGGCTCCACCTACCTACCAACCCGTTATGGCGCGTAGCTAAGACACAACATATACCTCCCAAGCCTATGGTGAAACTAGCTGCGGCTCGTGGTCCTAACCACCCGGCTAGGATAAATCCACCCACCTACTAGCCCACCATAGCGCATTGGTACGATCACAACAACACAATAAAATATTTTTTTTTCTTTTCTTTTTCTTCTTTTTTTTTCTTCATAGTTAATTAATTCACCCAAGTCCTGAGAATTAGGGAGAGGAAGAAAGGGACTTTCCCACTTTTCCCACACATGCATGCAAACATATACACACTAGCCTTTGACAGATCAACCACCTCTTCACTCCATTCTCTCAATTACAGACACTACATATGTATTCATCGATTTGACTTTTCACTAGGTAACTACAACCAGCTATGCCTTAGTCCCTCCTGTACCTATCCTTAGACGATCTAGAATGTGGGTCTCTGGGATGTCTCATGTAGCCTCACATCGTACTCGTATCCTGACAACTTCCCTAGGGCGAGTCAGGCTCAACTTCAGGAGCTCCGTCATCACTTCCTATCGTTAGCATATCTGCCCAAGCCCACGTGATATCGTTTTCCTCGTTAGGCATTTCCCTCGAAGGATCGAAATAGTAATATCGATCTCCCGCCCATCCTACATGTCGAGTCAGGTATTCCTCAAAACACTCATGTAAAATGCAACACCCAATGGTTTATAAAGCATACCAGCCAATGCGCTTCCTCAACATCGTATTCCGTCTCAAAGTCGTCGACATCTATGTCCATGCGAGCGAATGTTTGGTCCGAGAAATATATCCTTAGCTCGTACAAGTAGAGTTGCGTTATTTGGTCTGCCATTTTGTTACTTAGCTCCTAACAGTCTCTGCATAACACAAAAAATATTAGAAGTCCAAAATTCTTGAGCTCCTAAATCTTGAATTTGCATGGAACCATTGGAATTGAGTTCCACTACCTTAAACGGTCTTGCCCATCTTGTCTGTAACTTCCCCGAGAATTTATAATATTTACTATCATAAACTAGCACCAAATCCCCTTCTTGAATCGCATAGGTCCTGAGATTCTTGTCATGCCTCTCTTTACGTTTTCTCTGAATAGCTTCCAGACTTTGTTGTGCAATGAGTCTCTTTTCTTCTAGCTTGACCAGTTGTATGTACCTTTCCTTCAACAACTCTTCTTCTCCCAGCCTAGCCTCGATGGCCACTCTTAATGTCGGAACTTCTTTTTCGATGGGGAAGATGGCTTCCTCGCCATATACTAGGGAGAACGGAGTGCTCTTAGTCGTCACTCGATAGGATGTTCGATATGCCCACAAGGCTTCCAAAAGTCTCTCATCCCAGTCTCGCCTATGCACAGCCACTGTCTTTGTCAGAATCTGTTCAAGGACCTTGTTGGTAACCTCCACTTGTCCATTTGCCCTCGGGTAATATGGAGTGCTTTTTCTATGTTTGATCTTATATAATTCCATTATTTCTTCGATCAGTTCGTTGACAAAATGTGTTCCTCTATCACTCACTATCTCCAACGGGCATCCAAATCGAGTGATAATTTGTTCATACAAAAATTTAGCTACATCAACAGCTCGGTCAGTCTTCAGAGCTTTAGCCTCTACCCACTTGGTAACATAGTCAGTGCAGACCAAAATATACCTATTAGACCGACGTCTTGAGGGAGGATCAATAGGCCCCACAAAATCAATTCCCCATTTCTCAAACGGCTTAAGAGCCAGCACCGGCGTAAGAGGAGCAGCATGTGCTAATGTTGGTTTTCCCATTCTTTGGCATTTGTCACATTTCTTACAGTATGTGTGCGAGTCTTTGAACAGCGTTGGCCACCAATACCTGGCCAATAAGATCTTTCTTGCCGTCAGCTCACCAGCAAAATGCCCACCGCAGGGTTCATCATGCAATGCCCTCAAAACTAGGGTTGCTTCTTCTTCCTCGAGACACCTCCGATAAATGCTCTCATGTACAAAATATCGATAGAGCTGCCCACCAATGATGCTATGGTGCTTCGCCAATGCTAACAGTTTTTGCTTCTCTCTCTTGCTTGCTCCTGGTGGGTATTTAGTGGTGCATAAGAAGTTCACCAAGTCGGCATACCAAGGTACTTTAGCATCAACCTGGAATAGATGCCCATCAGGAGCATCATCGGGCACACCAGAGATTGGCTCCTCATTAACAATTCGAGATAAATGGTCGGCCAATATATGCGCTTTGCCAAGTCTGGTTACCACTGTGAACTGAAATTCTTGGAGTAGCATCCACCTCATCAATCGTCCTGATAGCTCGGGTTTATTAATGATATACTTAAGGGCTTCATGATCCACATAAAAAGTGAAATGCTTTCCCATCAAGTAATGCCGATACTTGTTCACCGCAAAGATCATCGATAGGCATTCCTTCTCCGTAGTCGTGTAGTTCCTCTCAGTGCTATTCAAATTGCGACTTGCGTAATAAATAGGGTGGTCCAACTTCTTTTCATCGGCTTGGCATAGTACTGCTCCAACCGTAGTATGAGAAGCGTCGGTATGCACATGGAATTCTTTCCTCCAGTCGGGTGCTACCAAAATCGGTGCATTTATCAATCTCTCTTTGATCGAGTCGAATGCAACTTGACACTCTTCAGTCCATTGGTATTGTTGGTCTTTCCTCAAAAGATTCGTCAGTGGTGCCGCTATTGATGCAAAATTTAATATAAAACGTCGATAATAATTAGCGTGCCCCAAGAATCCTCTGAGTTGCCGCAAGTTTTGAGGAGGTGGAAGTTGTCCAATTTTTTCTACTTTATCCTTGTCAACCGCGATCCCTTTTTCGGAAATAACATGTCCCAAAAGCAATCCTCTTCGCACTCCAAATGTGCACTTTTCAGGATTCAATGCGATGCCTTTTTCAATGCTTCTTCTTAAAATCGCTTCGATCCTCTCCATCATGTTTTCATCGTCGCCTCTGATCGCAAAGTCATCGAGAAATATCTCCATCCAATCCTGCAAGTAGTCTTGATATGAAGCTATCATTGCCCTCTGGAATGTGGCCGGCATCACACGATATGCGTATGTGCCCCATTCCGTGGTGAAAGTAGTTTTTGATTGATCCTCTTCATGGATTTGGATCTGGTTGTACCCACTGAAACCATCCAAAAATGAGTACAATTTATGGCCAGCCACTCTGTCCAAGATTTGATCAGTAAACGGCAAAGGAAAGTTGTCCTTCTTTGTGCGCTCGTTCAACTTTAGATAATCTATACAAATACGGATTTTCTTATTTTTCTTCGGAACTACTACAATTGGTGATACCCACTCGCTGGATGCGATGGGATATATAAATCCTGCCTCCAATAACTTAGTCAATTCTAGCTTGATCAATTCTGAATAGACTGGATTTGTCCGCCTAAGTCGTTGACATATTGGTCGGGTACCTTCTTCCAAGTCTATATAATGTTGGCAGATTCGGGGATCAATTCCTCTCAAATCACTGTATGACTATGCAAAGGCCTTGCTGAAATTTTTGAGTGTCAACTTAATACAATCTCGTACTTCATCTGGTAGCTCTGACCCCACGCTCAAGAACTTTTCTAGAAAAACTTCCCATTTTTCCAACTGAGCTTCTCGCGAATATTCCTTATTCCTTGATGAAGTTGTGATTGGAATGTGCTCTCCGATCACGCGTGCATGGTTGGCCAGTAAATCATTGTTTTGTTCTGTTTCGATTGAACCTAATTTCTTTAGTTCAGCTTTTGCAATGGCTTCCCGCACTTTAGTTTTAATCTTCGCTTCTTTTTCCAATTCTCGACCTCTCCTTAGAAGCTCTACTTCTAGCATTCTAACTCTTTCTCTCAACTGTTGCACTTCCATTGTCGGAGCTAACTCCAGCTCCAGCTCTTCTTTTGAAGTTCCCTTCTCCAGGGATTGAGTAGCTTTGTTTTCCTTTGCATCTATACTCAACATGTAGCACTCAAATTCACTTGTATGTGTCAACCATCCCAGCAACTCCTGGTCTGAATCATCCTTGTAACATAGAGGGTCTATGTAGTTGCCCACTTTCGCATGTTGGAGGTTGGCCAATTGCAGATTAAATCCATCCTGTGAAAGGTCCTTAGAAGTCTCCGTGCGCAGGGCAAATCTTACCCGTGCCATTTCTTTTCTAACTTTTTCCTTTGCTTTTTGCTCCCTTTCTTCAGCTGCTGTCGATTTCTTGCCGGTCAAATTGGGAGACACTTGAAGTTGTATTCGATCAACCTTTGGTCCAATTGTGATAACTCTTGTGCGCCAATCGTGCACACATTCGGCTTGCACCAGCCATGGCCGTCCAAGTAGGATCGAGAAGGTAGCCTCTGAGGTCCTTGGTCTTACTATCAGATAATCAACTTTAAACTCTAGACCGCCCACAACTGTGCTTACATTCTTTAAAAGACCCGCAGGCTTCACTTGTGTTTGATCTGCCATTCTCAAGGACATCGGCGTTTCTTCCATGTGGTTGAGGCCCAAAGCTTTCATCATGAACTCAATCATTAAGTTGACTGCGGCTCCACTATCTAACTGAGCACCAGGGACTGCATACCCTTTAATCTCGACCGTCACAGCTGGAGCATTTGAATCAATTTGCATCGTAATGCTTTGAATGATCCCTTGAACATCCTTATCTTGTCTCTTTCTATCTCGAGCTTTCCTCGGCTTTTTAATATATTCGTTGTAGAATTGTTTCCTATAGGCAGGTGAACATTTTAGCAATGTGCCAATGTCTAACGTGACTTCCGTGTCAGCGAGCAGCTTTACGATGTCCACTTCCTCCGAACTTTGTCTTTCCTTTCTACTCTTAGGAGCCTTCAATCTTTCAGGGAATGGTGCTATGCCTGGCACAAACTCCTTGGTCACTGGTGGAAGAATCTCAATCTCTTCCCCATCCTCAAGCTCTTGCTGCTCAGCAAATCCTCCAACTTGGTTTTCTACCTCTTCACGCTCAACGATCTTCTCTTGACTCCCTTCTTCACCTTCGCCTCCTGGATTCTTCTTCGAATACTCTTGAGTCCTTGTGACTACTGCCACAGTTGGATCTTTGTGTGGTTTCCTGGCCTCGTAAGCATCCACAAAGTGCATTGACGAGCTAGAGCCTTCTTGAGGGTTCGGTGTTTTGAACACTACTCCGATTGTAGGAACGTGCTCTTGAGCTCTCGATGTAGAATGCATCTGAGTATCAACATAATTCGAGGACCCTACTGGTCCTTTTTCCTTGCCGGCGGCAGCTCTTCGTTTTGGACAATCTTCATCAAAGTGGCCCTCTCCACTACAGTACCTACATAGTGGGGAATAATCAATTGGCTTCTTTTCGTTTGGACATCTAGATTGAGTATGGCCAAAGCCATGGCATCTCCAGCACTGGATTGGACCATCTCTTCTTTGATCACGTGCGGCTCCTCTTGGATAGTCTCCTCCTTGACCCTGAGCACCATATCCATAAGTTGGTCTGTTTTGCCAACGAGATGTAGGTGGGACACTTTGAGCGGGCAATCCCGTGTAAGGTCTTTCTCTTGTATCTCCTGATTTCATGGTCCTCTCTTCATAGGCTCTCTTGTTGTAACATCAGTCCTCTGTGTGATTTGTTCTTCCGCAAAAACTGCAGTGCATTCTAGGCGGTGACCTATCTGTGAATACCCTCGAGACTGTAGGGCATTCTGAAGCCAAATGGCCGTAACCATGGCACTTTCCACACCATGTATTTGATCAAAACACTTGATTCGGGTTTGTTGTGACCTCTGGTTTTACTGTGTATGTTTCCTGGGTCATTGTGGCAGCTTTTATAGCTTGCGTGACCAATTCCAATATTTGTTCTTCAGTTAGCACAGGCTTTACCTCGCCTGGCGTGCTAGTGGCAGCTACAAAAGCTGGGGTCGTCAATGCGGGACTTCCTTGGCCAGGATCTTTCATCGGTATGTTTCCTGGGCCTCCCATTGGCTCGTATAAGAGCTCCATCTTCCTCTGTTGACATAATTGTACTTCCTCCCAAAGCCTTGCTTGTTCCTTAGCATCCATTAAAGTTGCAGGTCTTGTCAGGCTGATATGCTGCTGTGCCGTGGGATCTCTCAATCCCGAAATGAATCTTCATTTCAATGTCTCATCGTTCGGGGCATTCGCGCCCATCTTTCTTACCAACGTTTCCATTCTCTGAATATAGTTATCGATGCTCTCATTGACTCCCTGTCGCAAATAATCCATTTGTTGGGCCAATCTATCTTGGAAGCCTTGTCGTCGAAACTTTGCCAAGAAGGCTTCCTTGAGCATCTGATAAGTTCCATGCTCTTGTGGTGTCAGATTCCCATACCAATTGGCTGCCTCATCACGGAGAATAGCCGGAAAAATTCTCAACCTTTGATCCTGGTCAACTACGTCATTGGCCTCACAAGTAACCTCAAACAACTGGATAAAACTATCCGGATCTTCGTCCCACGTACCTGAAAACTTGGTGAAGTCCCCCAAGTGAACCGAAATCCGCTAAGCCATTTCGAACAAAGGTGTGATGTCAATATCACTTCGATCCCAGAAATGTAGTACACGTGGCTTCAGGATCCCTCCTTCAAACTTCTGCACTTGATTCGCGACTCTCCTACGAGAGTACACGCTTTTGGCTGATCTCTTCGAGCCAATCGAGGTCCACTCACCTGGCGGTTCCCACCTTCTCCTTTCTCTTTCAAGGGCTCTTCTCTGAGCGCGTTCCTCTCTTTGAGTTTGTGTTGCTCCTTACGATGAGCTCCCCTCGCTCATGTACTAGATCTTGGGGTCCGCAAGCTCGGCCAACCTGTGGCGCTAGGCGAACCTATGGCACTCTCTTATAGAGACGTACCAAGCAAATTCTCTGCAGACGCACCAAAATGTTTGGGCTCCTAAGCCCAAGGAAAAGATGATTGTGGAAGCCTGTATTTTGCTTAAACCCCTCGCAATTGGTCTAATTGGATTACCTGGAGCCCATAATTATCCCTCGAGGAATTCTTCCTTTGTATATGTACTAGTTCATATGCTTCCCGGCAAATGCACCAAAATGTTTACTCATTTGGTCCAAGGGAAAGTGCCTATTCTCAATGATATTTTGCCTAATTTTTTTCTTACACTATCACCTTGTTTCACAACTATCCTCAAATCTATACACCTTGGAAGTCCCGAGCAAAAGCACCGAGATGAGCAACCAGCTCCTTTTCCCTCTCAACCTCTCTTTCTCTTCATACACTCACATGCACCCGTCACTACCCTCAGTCACCCTTTCTCACCTATTTTTTCTTTTTCTTTCACTCACACACACACACCCACATTGACTTTCTCTCCCTTTCTCTATATCTATCTCTCAATATCATCCTCCCTTTTACTTCCTTTCTCTCACTTCCTTCTACACACATGCATTTACACATGCATTCTCACCCAAACTCACGCACATATATTCAAACACACCATGCTCACATACCCACTTACTATTATACAACTATATTCACCTACACACAAAATTGGACCTGTATCTTCAACCATACACACCCACGTGTACCCACATATACTCGCACACACATATTCTTTTACCCTATCACACATGCCATTTTTCTCACCCTTGGTCTCACTCTCCCCCTTTTTTTGTTTCTATCCTCATTCACCCCACCAAGTGCAATAATCAATGGTGCAAGGATTTCAATGCTTTCAAGGCAGTTTCCTCATATGCGCTTGAATTTGTGAGCGAGTTTGCATGATTGAATGAGCGAACAGAAACGACATCATCATTGGAAGCATATGTAGAACTTGCTTCAATCCTGATGGGACTAGGACATTAACTCACATCCTATGTCATATAAAAGACAAATCCCTAACAAGTCAATGGAACTGCCATCGATCACTTGCCCAATGCTCACATTCGATTGCACTATAGGCCGGGGATTGGTTGGCACACATCCGCATACTGCTCACACACTTTCTTCTCACGTGCAGAATAACGCAGGTTTATGCTTGCGTTCAAGTTTGAAGAATAATGGTTGTAGCTTTCTCTCTCTGACTACATAAGCATATCAGAATCACCCCCGATCTCTCTTACTGATTCCCCTTGACACTTCAAATCTCTACACACCATTACTCCTTTTACAAAAAATTGCCTCATACCATCGTGCTTATGAGGAAGCCGGAAAGAAGATGCACGTTACACATCGGGGTCAGCAGGTATACAGGCTTGTCTCAGGTGGTGTACTCTTTCAAGGGGGTGCAATATTAAAAAGAATTCATCAGCAGCTCCATTGTTCAAAACGATAGTAAAAGAAGGAACATCACAATAAATGAACATGCCTCATTAATAATCATGTAGCATAATAGTCTTAGTTCATATAGAAACTTGAGCTCGATCAGATTACCATCACAACCATAAGTTTTGTCATCATACCTAGCCTCCGTCCCAACACATATGCACTATCGCCAAATTGCCAAGCCTGTTCACGGACCATTTATCAAGGCAAGGAATATTGAATGAACCATTAAAAGGGAATTTTTCTAATATGCAGGTATGGGAAAATATCCCAAGTCACAGGCTAAGTCGAAATTCCACAGATTAAACCAGTTCTTGTATCAAAATCGTGAGCAAACACTTGATCCCTTAGTCTCCTTGTAGGGTAGAACTTCCAAAAAATTAAAATCAAAAGCCCATCTGCTTTGCTTGCACATCCGCCTCCAGTTCATACTAAGTAGAACGCACTAGACGCAACCAATAATGTATAGGAAGAAGTGTATATTTAAAGCACTGTGAAGAAACCTGTCTTCAAGAGAAGCAAGATGTATGTGCAGTAGTTGTGTGCCTTATCCATGCATAGCCCTTCCAATCCACCATTTGAAGAGCGGAAATCAGCTCCAGCACATCCTCTAATCTTTCTTCTTCAGTGTTCGATGCGTTTCGGCTAGCAGTAGTACACGATCCTTACCCCCATTCGGTTGCTCTTTGTCAAGCAAGAGATATCAGAGTAGAGGGTTGGAACCCGCGCGCTCAGAGAATCATCCTCCCCTTTTCCCCTACTCTCGATGGCCCCTTTTCTAACCACCACCACCCCTTTGTTCTGCACCGAGAAACGAAAAAGCGCTTCCCTTTTCTGTTTCTCTGTCAGAGCAAAGTATAAACGGACTTGCCCCTCTATAACTGAATGCACAATACCCCAGAGGGCGGTAGATGCTAACGTCTGCACAGCTGTCAAAGTGCCATTCGTGGCAGCATCTAGGTGAGAGAGAGAGACTCAAAGACCACGACAAATATATACTCTCTTATCCGCAAGGTGAATGAATTAACACGTGAATGTGAGGGAGTGATCTCAAATTCACAATCGAGCTGAGAGATTCTAATGCCCCGGTTCACTTAGAATAATCTGGATTCACAACTGTATATGAGTTCAGGGCGAAGACTCTATTGCTGCTCCTGACTCTGGACAGTATTTGTGTGCGAGTGTGCTTGCATATCCCCACAGCGACCATACATTATCACAAGAGAGCTTGCAACAACATCATTACCCTCCATCTAATTGTAAGACAATAGTTACGCAATATAACACAGGAGCAATAGCAGAGAAGATAACAGATATAGGAGAATCTCAACAATTTTCTACTAGCAGCAAGTACAAAGATGATGGCGTTGTCCACCCGTGCGCTCTCAAGGTAGAGCTTAAATGGTGATCTAGACAAATCTAGATAGGGAGATACAAGGTAGAGGTATGCTGGCTCAACGCAATGTCTTAGGTAGTGCAGAAGTCATGTATATATAGGATCATGGGTGGCCTGCCATGGACGGCTATACATGGGCGGTAGAGCGTGGGCGGCCACCGCCCGCGTAATTGCCATACACGGCTTAGACTGGTTGAACCGACCTAACAAATATAAATGATTTCTGACTCCGACAGGGAATATTCCATGGAATATTCCCTTTACCGTCGCGCCGGGGGCGCTGCCCCCGGACCCCCACCAGGGGGCCCGCTGGCCCCCTGGGACCCCCCAGCCAGGGGGCCCGCTGGCCCCCTTGGACCCCCCAGCCGGGGCTGCTCACCGCTGCCCCGGACCCCACAATTGGGGACCCTGGTAACTCCCTTTCCTTATAATATCTTACATGGTCCAATATGACCTTCATCCAACATTCAAGTTGGGATTCCCATCAATTGGGTAATGCACGCTTGGCTTCTCCTCATAAAGGGGGCCTTACAAAATGTGCATACAATCATGAGGGGTAGACATTGATCATACTCTAACACCGCCCCTCAATGTTTACCGATGATAAGTCAAGTAGGTCTCGGTCCTATGCCCATCTGTTGAAGATGCTTGTTGAGCTGCTCTCTTCCAAGTGCTTTAGTGAATATGTCAGCACAATTTGCCTCTGTTGGGCAATATTCTAGCTCCACAATTTCATCTTGAATTAGCTCACGAATGTAATGGTATTCTACTTCTATGTGCTTGGTGCGAGCATGAAATACTGGGTTCTTTGCAATAGCCATACAACTTTGATTATCACACTTGAGTACAATTGGCATATTTGATGGAAAGCCTATATCTGCAAGAATTCTCCTTAACCAGACTGCCTCACAAGAAGCAAAACAAGCTGCTTTGTACTCTGCTTCAGTGGAGGAGAGTGCGAGAGTTGGTTGCTTCCTACTTACCCAAGAAAATATTCCTGAACCAAGTGAGAAACAATATCCAGAAACTGATTTTCTAGAATCACAATCTCCAGCCCAATCTGAATCACAATATCCTTGGAGTGTATCACCTGTGGTATACAAAATACCAAAATCCAAGGTTCCTGCAATGTACCTTAGAATTCGCATTCCAGCATTCCAGTGACTCTCCTTAGGTTTGTTGGAAAACCTGCTTAACACTCCAACAGCATAGCAAATGTCTGGTCTAGTGTTGCACAGAAAAATAAGACTTCCAACGAGCTTCCTATACTTCTTAGCATCTACATCAGGCATGTTATCATCCATAGATAGCTTATGATTTACCTCCATAGGTGTGCTAGTTGGTTTGCAGTCCATCATTCCAAATGCCTTGAGAATTTCTTTGGAATATTTTTGTTGTGAGATGAAAATGCCATCCTTCCTTTGCCATACTTCAATTCCGAGACAAAAATGGAGTAGACCTAAGTCTGTCATTTCAAACTCAGTTCCCAAGCTGATCCGAGTTTGATTGATGAGTTCCTGATGATCTCCTGTAATGATCAAATCATCTACATATACAATGACAACAACTAGCTTGCTATCCCTTTTCGTTACATACAAGTTAGCATCAGAAGTACTTCTTTCAAAACCCATATTTTTGAAAAAATGATCAATTCGTTGGTACCAAGCCCGTGGAGCTTGCTTAAGTCCATACAAAGCTTTCTTCAACCTGCAAACTTTATTTTCTGAATTGGGCACCTCAAAACCTGGTGGTTGAGATACATATACCTCCTCCTTGAGGTGACCATTCAAAAATGCAGATTTGACATCCATCTGGAAAATAGGCCAAGACTTTTGTGCAGCTACTGCAAGTACCGTCCGAATAGTTGTCATGCGTGCTGTTGGTGCAAAAGTTTCTTGAACATCAAATCCTTCAATCTGTGAAAAACCCTGTGCAACTAATCATGCCTTATACTTTTCTAATGTTCCATCAGCTTTATACTTAGCTTTCCAAATCCATTTAGTACCTATTACCTTCTTCTTTGGCGGCAAGTCGACTAGATCCCATGTATCATTTTTTAGTATACTATCATACTCAGACTGCATTGCCGCTCTCCAATCTGGATCATCAATGGCTTCTTCAATGGTGGTAGGTTCCTTTATCGAACCCATGATATCTGCCATTAGAGCCATGTTAACAATGTGTTCTGAGGCTCTTCTTTGCTCCTCTATTCTCTTTGATCTTCGAAATCCATCCGATGATGATTCTGGTGCATCTACATGTGGATTGTGATCATCAAAGAGCTGTTGTGCCCACTTCGGTAGTGGCTTACGCTGTGCAGCTACAATTGGTTGGCTTTTTATTGAGGAAATTTCTCCATCAGATGTTTCCTCCTCCTCAACTTTAACCTGTCTTTTGATAGGCACAAGGTGAGATATTTCTCCGTTTGATGAGATAGTAGATTTACCTTTATCTTCTACTAAGTGTGGTCGTTCATCAAACACCACATCTCGGCTGACAAAAATCTTCCTTGCCTCAGGATCCCATAACCTGTATGCTTTAGACTCTTCACTATATCCTAGGAAGACACACTTTTTGTTTTTTGAATCCAACTTTGATCTTGTTGAATCAGGAATATGTGCATAACAGAAACAACCAAAAATTCTGAAATGCAAAACTGAAGGCTTTTTACCAGAATATGCTTCTTGAGGAGTCATCCCCTTCAGAGCTTTTGTGTAGCTTCGATTGAGGATGTAGACTGCTGTATTGACTGCTTCTGCCCAGAATGAATCAGGCATGTCTTGAGCCTTTAACATACAACGAGCCATTTCAACTACTGTCCTGTTCCTGCGCTCAACAACGCCATTTTGTTGAGGTGTATGAGCTGTGGTAAGTTGCCTTTTCACACCATGCTCCTTACAGTAATTGTTGAATTCTGTTGACAAGAATTCACCTCCTCTATCTGTTCTAAATTTCTTCAGTTTCCTTCCTGATTCACTTTCTACATACTTATGCCACGCTTTAAATTTTTCAAAAGCATCAGCCTTCTCTCGAATGAAATAAACCCACATCTTTCTACTATAATCGTCGACTAACAGCAAGAAGTAGAAAGATCCTCCTAAAGCAGGTGTAGACATTTTACCGCAGAGATCAGCATGTACCAACTCTAGAGGAGCTTGAGATCGATTGCTGGTCTCTCTTGGAAATGCCTTTCGTTGTTGCTTGCCCATCATACAAGCTTCACAAGGTTCCTGCAACTCTGAAAATGCAGGCAAATGAGCAACCATCCCTGTTCGTTGCATCTCCTTCAAAACTGCAAATCCGAGATGCCCAAATCGTTGGTGCCATAACCTGCTTACATCTTTATCTTCTGTAGCAGTTAAAGCACTTAACTCATACAAGTTATCCCGTCGTGTGCCTTTACCTACAACATTACCTGATGAATCCATGATTTCCGCACCACTCTTATTGAAGTGAACTTCGAGTCCACGATCTGTTATTGCAGAAACTGACAACAAATTTCTTTTGAGTGTAGGTACATAGAGACATCGGATAACTTTTTCTCAACACCTGGAGAAGTGATAAAAGAGATGGTTCCAGTTCCTTCAGCTGGACACTTGGAGTCGTTTCCCACCACTACATTGATGGATTCCCGCAGAGGCACTAGGGAACTATACCAATCCTTTTTACTAGTCATATGGCGAGAAGCTCCACTATCTAAAATCCATGGCTCATCAACACGAGCTTGAGCAGATGAACATACCTCTTCAATAGCTACCCAAAGTTCCAGCTCTGTGTTGTTTGCAGACTCTTTGTTCTTCCATGATGATTTTATAGTCCCATTTCGTTCATCAGCTTGCTTCTTTCTGCAATCCTTGATGGCATGGCCTTTCTTTTCACAATAGAAGCAACTTCCTGTGAACTTTTTCTTCTTTGGCTTCTTCTTTGATCCCTCTGAAGAGCCTTTACCTTTTGCATTTGCTGAGAATGCAGCATCAGTTGTACTTTGCCGATTCTTCAGCCGCATCTCTTCTTCTAAAAGCATGGCACAAAACTCTTCAAATGTAAGAGGAGTTGGCCTTACCTGAGTGTTAACGGCTGTTACTAATCCATCATACTTTGCTGGAAGAACACGTACAGATCTTCGAGCTAGATCTTCTGGTGTTATAACAACACCAACTGCAGCCAATTGATCTTGAAGATGCTTTATCCGTTTGATAAAATCTTCAGCCTTTTCAGAATCAGAATGCTTTTCATTTGCCAACTGATTTTCTAAATTCTGTATCCTAGTGTGGTTCTTGGTCTCATATTGTCGAGCCAATATGCCCCAAGCCTCATGTGCTTTAGTAGTATGTTGAACTAAAGTAAGCACAGAATCACTTACACTAGTGACAATCGCACATAATGCATCAGCATTCCGCCTCTTCCAAGCTCGTAGAAGATCTGGATCTGGCTGAATCATCAATCTTGAATTTGCTGGATCTTCAACTGGTATAGGCTCTGGATCCAATCCCATCGGTCCCATGACAGTGTCAAGTAATTCATAGGAGTCCAAAATTGCAGAAATTTTGAACTTCCAGAGTGTATAGTTGGTTCCATCCAGCTTCCCTTCAGTGAATGCAGGTGGACGAATTCGAATAGGTGCAGCATTAACATTAGGTGAAGCACCAAGACTAGTGTTCGACGATGAAGCCATCATGTAATCACTAGAATAATCTACTGATATTCTAGTCTGCTAGTAGGCTAAAATAATGATACTTCTCAAGCTATTCGAACCTTACAGCTCTGATACCATGTAAGACAATAGTTACGCAATATAACACAGGAGCAATAGCAGAGAAGATAAAAGATATAGGAGAATCTCAACAATTTTCTACTAGCAGCAAGTACAAAGATGATGGCGTTGTCCACCCGTGCGCTCTCAAGGTAGAGCTTAAATGGTGATCTAGACAACTCTAGATAGGGAGATACAAGGTAGAGGTATGCTGGCTCAACGCAATGTCTTAGGTAGTGCAGAAGTCATGTATATATAGGATCATGGGTGGCCTGCCATGGACGGCTATACATGGGCGGTAGAGCGTGGGCGGCCACCGCCCGCGTAATTGCCATACACGGCTTAGACTGGTTGAACCGACCTAACAAATATAAATGATTTCTGACTCCGACAGGGAATATTCCATGGAATATTCCCTTTACCGTCGCGCCGGGGGCGCTGCCCCCGGACCCCCACCAGGGGGCCCGCTGGCCCCCTGGGACCCCCCAGCCAGGGGGCCCGCTGGCCCCCTTGGACCCCCCAGCCGGGGCTGCTCACCGCTGCCCCGGACCCCACAATTGGGGACCCTGGTAACTCCCTTTCCTTATAATATCTTACATGGTCCAATATGACCTTCATCCAACATTCAAGTTGGGATTCCCATCAATTGGGTAATGCACGCTTGGCTTCTCCTCATAAAGGGGGCCTTACAAAATGTGCATACAATCATGAGGGGTAGACATTGATCATACTCTAACACTAATTCTCCCTAATAGGTTGTTTTCTCCATGATAAGATTTGTGACACACAATCCAGAACTATGATATGCCTTACCAACTATGTCAATACCTAGTTGGCCATATAAGGGTGAGAAGAAGCCATCAACAAACTGAACGAACCATCATGTCACATAGAACGTAATTGCAATTGGTAGTAGAATCACACATCCACTCATGAACTTTTTGGACACTCATCCCTGCAACATTGAAGCATAGGCCTGGAGAAATCGCAGCACTAATCTGTTTCGAGGCTAAATAAATATGCCTGATTAGGGACATTAATTTCTCTTGATAATCCACTCCCCAACAGTTAATATATTAGCTCCAACCCATGAAGACACAAAAACACCAACTCCAAACATGAAAAGGATTGAAGTAACAAAGCCAAGCCCTGCCAATTTCGAGTGCCAAGCTTATTCTCCCTAAGCTGAAGATGAAGCATTTTCCCACGTGATAGAAGAGTTGCTTCTCCAAAAACAGACAACATTCTAGAGAATGTAACCTTATTTGGCAGAGCTCCTTCCATATGCATTTGACAAAATAGTGCAATTGCATCTTGCACAAGCCCAACTTTAGCATGAGAAATAATCAAAGAGGACCATAAGAGCACATTTCGCTTCTGCAATCTGCAATAAGAAGATCCCACCGTCACCGGAACCTCCAAATCGAAGCATTCTTCACAATTTCTTCTTGTTCGAGTTCTGGCCCTTTCTCGTTCAAACAGCCCATGCTTGACTTCTCATTATAATTCGTAATTGATACCCCTGTTTTTCTTTATCAATGCCTCCACATGCTTCTCATCAATCATCAAATCCAATCTCCAAGTACCTGAAATCAAATGTATTTCCTGCCAAATAGAACCACATTAGCGCATTAAAACCAACCAATTTCTGCGCTAACATCTTCCAATGTAAAACCATGAGGAAACTCTAAGTCAGTTGGTATAGGTGGAAACACCAGATTCGGTCCATCTGTGCTATGTCTTGGTAATCTGATAGTGAAGGGTTGCACATGGCTTGGAAGCCGTGGAGTTGACTCTAGTGTCAGTGTCGCACCGCGGGCCTGTGCACAGGGCATTTGAACTGCGCCTCTCATTTTCTTGGATGGAGGCCCTGCGGTGGATAGCCTACGTTTGAATTCTTGCACCCTGGTCCAAATAAGTGCCCTTTGAAATGGCACATCATATGCCAAGCATCTGTAAACAATCCTTGTGAGAGCACAACATCCATACAGTACTGACTTTTGCTTCGTATACGACCGTTGATGAGCCAAGTGGATTTGGTCAATAATCCAGTGAGGCATGTTGATTGTCAAATCGAAGGCATCTGCTAAATATAGATTGAACCATATCTTCTTGGGTGGACCTCTCTTGCACAGGGATTCGAAATGCTGCATGCACATCCGAAGATGAACGACAATAGTAGGTGTCATTGCCACCATGTCCTTTAGTTTCGTCAGATATTGTTCTTCATGTTGTCGGGGACCATAGTCTCTTTCTCGATGGGAATATGCATACCTTTCATGTCGAGAGCTTCCCTCACCAAGTTGTTCGTCAATCTAAACCATTTCAGCTCATTGCCCCTTGTGAGAGATGGGAGGACAAAGGTGCTGTATCCCTTTTTCTCTTTGCTCGGAGTGAGGGTGCTAATCAAATACAAGCACCTTAGAAAGTCGGGCTTTGGCAGTTGGGCTTTGAAGTAATCGTACAATCCCACCTTCTTCCATATCGGTTTCAACCCTTCATTATTTTGTAGTCTCTCAAACTCCCTGGTGAAGAAGTGATACCTGCCCCAGCGCCCGTTGAACTCTATCTCTGCCTCCCATAGGTAAGTGCCTTCTCCCAGAGGTCCTGCCACATCACTGAACCAATGTGAGTTTTTGCTCACTGGCATTGTGTGCCCCTGTGGAGGATTTTGCACCGGTATGGCATGTAATGCTCTCAATGCCACTGGACATTCCTTCAATTCCTCCTCAATGGGAAGAATTTAAATGTCCACAATCTGAGGGCTGGTGCCTGCCTGGGAGCTAGTTCCTGCAGCCTCGGCCATATTGAAGGGACTGGTCACCGGTTCTGTGAGAATATACAAATGAATGTTAACATTGCAAATGGACACCAAGTGGTCACGTGTCCTCGTTGCAACTTAACAAGAGGTTTTAGTGATATGTTAGTTAGTCAGTGAGTGCTCGGTGATTGTGGGTGTGGTTAGTGGATGGATTGTCCTAAGAGCTAAATGGAAAGATGCAGTGTGAGAATGATGCAGTTAGTAGGTGGCGGTGATTTACAAGTGCGGTCGGGGGGTTTGTTACACACTTTGGGCTGCCAAATAAATAGAATAGCTGTTGGTCTTGATTTTGTGGAGACTCTGGAGGGCTTTATAAGAGTGTCTGCTTGGAAATGAGGCTTTTTAGGGACCCATTTACAAGTGATTCTACTTGTGCCCATGGGAGAATATGTGTTCGTGCGTGATGTATAAGAATGGGTATCAGATGTTCGAGTGAGTGAACCATGTTGTACAGGGTGTGGCCTCGGTGTAGCTATTTGAGCCCGCAAGCAAACCTTAGGCACCCAAATTTATCTTGATTGTGGGCTAGCCTTCATCCACTTCTTGGGTACCCAAATAGACTTCACTTTCACAGAAGAATTTTTGAAAGACTTCTTATTAGTGTCGTGTTGTTGATTACTAATAAGAAGTTTTTGCCCGTGTGGTTGGCTTGATCACAACAGGCTGTTCGCCTTTCCGCACCCACACTTGTTTTAATAGCTGAGACATCCTACTTCTCACGT
Organism: Ceratopteris richardii; assembly: GCA_020310875.1. NCBI lineage: Eukaryota > Viridiplantae > Streptophyta > Polypodiopsida > Polypodiales > Pteridaceae > Ceratopteris > Ceratopteris richardii. The sequence continues at coordinate 105,771,246 of CM035410.1, forward strand.
TCTTTTGGCCTCCAACATAGGTAGTCTTCTGTATTTGATCTGCCTTTGGTTGCTGCATCCCTCTGGCCTTTGGAAAAGAAGGGAGTTCCGTTGCGTCCTTGACTTCTTTATTGAGATCATCATTCCTCTGCATCACATAGTTTTGGACAAGAACAGCATGGTCATCTTCATGTGTACTCCTAGAAGGACCAGGAGTGTGTGCCTTGCCTAATTCCTTGAGTGCTTCATTTTCTAACTCAATTGTAATGCGTTTCTCATTGACCCAAACCTAAAGAAGTCCACTTCTTAGGTTTAAGTTGACTGCATGGTCATAGATCCAGTCTTGACCCAAGACCAGATGCTCAATGACATCCTCATCTTGACACACTAGTACTTTCACTGTCATTAAAACATCTTGAATGTGGAGGGGAAGTTCCACCTCGCCCATGCAAGGGGTTTCCACACGTCCCAATCCTATGAGATATGCCTCTATAGGATTGACTTTTAATTTCAATTCTTGACAGTAAGAGAGTCTCACCGCACTAGTGGCTGCACCTGAGTCAATCAATGCTCACATAGTTTTTGCACTAATTCCTTGTCCTATCTCTAAGGTCACAAATGGACGTCGATCGATTATTCTATGGGTACTTATTCCAGAGACTTCACACATTGTCATATGATATCCTGGGTCCGCATAGTCATCTGCCCTGGGCTGATCCCTACCCTGTCGTCTCAACTTCATCCTTCTAATGTGTTCTAAAGCTTCTGCTTGAGCTTCTTTCCGAATTCGCTTTTCTTCCTCTTTGCGTTTTTTGGAAATGTTGAGTCGATTTAGCATCTCTTCAGTCAGAGGTTCCTAATATAACTTGACTCTGCACCCGCTTATGTAGCTAGGTAGAATATGGCCTTCTAATGTGGCTAGTTGTACTGCTCCACTAGTTGAGATCCTATTTATGATCATAGGTCCATAGCCACACTTCTCTAATTTTCTTGCATGTTGTTTCAGGGTGTAGACTAAAACTAAATCTCTTGCCTTCAAGCCTTTATCCTTAACATGGGTGTCAAACTATGCCTTCTATCGCACTCAGCATGTGAACCCTTAGCTGGGGGATTAATCCGGCCAACAAAGTCTATTCCCCACTTAGAGAATGCACGTCCACCCATCATAGGCTTCAGTGGCATCTCATCTTTGCGTATAGGATACTGGGTTCGCTGACAAACATCACACCTCTTCACATAGGTATGTGCATCCATGTGAAGGGTAGGCCACCACAAGCCAGCAAATAGAATTGCTTTAATCATCCGATCTGGTCCAAAATGTCCTCCTGCTACACTTTGGTGAGCAGTTTCCAAGATCTTAAGATATTCACTCTCATGGACACATAATCTAAGGTAACCGTCTTTACCACGTTTGTATAAATTATCACCAATAAGTGAGTAGTCTAGGGCTTCTTGTTCCAAACTTCTTTGTCTGGCCAATGTCATATCTTGAGGGAATGTTCTCGTCCTCAAGAAGGCTACTAATGGTTCACTCCAATCTGGCACTATGGAAACTTGATAAAGAGTGGCATGCTCCACGGGTGGTTTAGTGCAACAGATTGGGCATTCTTTGCACATTTTATGTACATCAGCTTCCATAGTAGGCCAGTGTACTCCAAATCTCCTTAGTGTCTATAAAGTTCTCTGCCTCGAATGGTGTTGCTCTAATGCACCTACATGTGCAGATTGCAACCATTTTGCATACTCGTCCTCTTCCACACAACAAGCCAATATTCCTTGATCTGTCTGTTGGTACGTGCTTCCTGCCATGATATGGTACTTTTGGGCTTTTACTACCTCCTTATCTTGAGTGTTTATGACTGGGTCGTTAGGCCCGTATGTCAATACTGGCACTAATGGCTTAGCCCATTGAGGTACAACTTCCAAATTAAACAAGTAAGCATCAGGAAGGTCATCTGACACTCCTTGCAGAGCTTCTCCGGATGTGAGTCTTGAGAGGTGGTCCGCTCTCAAGTGAGTCTTCCCTTTCCTCACCACAACTTCAAAGTCGTATTCGATTAGTAAGAGAAACCATCTTACTAATCTGCCTGTATTGCATGGTTTTTTTACCAATGCCTGATGATCAGTAAAAAATTTAAACTTATTTGCAAGCAAATAGTGTCTAAACTTTTTGACTACATATACCATGCCTAATCCCTCTCTCTCAGTAGTGGTATAATTCCGTTCAGCCGCATTTAATTGTCTACTAGCATAGGCAATCAGAAGATCCATATTACCTTCACCTGTAGGTTGTGCAAGCACACATCCAATAGCATAATTGGATGCATCCACATGAACATGAAAGGGCTTATTCCAATGTGGGGTGGTCAAGATTGGTGCTGAACACAATCTCCTTTTGAGCTCCTTGAAAGATTCCTCACATTCATCAGTCCACTCAAAGTTAGTCAAAAGTCTGTATAGAGGCTTTGCTATGATGGCATACGTGTATAAAGCGTCGGTAATAACCACAATGCCCCATGAAAGCTTGTACTTCCTTGACATTCTTTGGCCTAGGTAGCTCTGCAATAGCTCTAAATTTTTCCTTGTCTGTGGATATGCCATTCTTTGACACTATGTGTCCTAGAATCTTGCCTTGCCTGACCATGAAAACGCACTTTTTTGGGTTCAGGAAGACCTGATATTCTCTGCATTTGTCAAAGATTTGCCTGAGTTCTGGTATATGTGTCTATCTAATGTTGGAATGAGCACAGAGATCATCAACATAGACCTCTAAATTCTTCCTCAAGAACTCTTTAAACACGTGAAACATCAATCTTTGGAAGGTTGCAGGAGCATTGGTAAGCCCAAATGGCATTACCCTAAAGGCGAATATGCCCCATTCTGTGGCAAAAGCTGTCTTATGCTGGCCTTCCGGAGCAATGGCTACCTGATTGTAGCTCGAAAATCCATCAAGGAAGCTGCACACTTCCTTGCGTGCTACTCTTTCTAGTAGATGCTCAGTGATAGGAAGCGGATAGTTGTCTTGAATAGTGGCTGCATTAACCTTCTTCAAGTTAATGCACACACATAGCTTTCCATTCTTCTTGGGCACAACTACGATGGGGGATACCCACTTAGTGTGCTCAATTTCATAGATGAATCTAGCTTCTACCAGTCTATCTATCTCCTCTTTGATCTTAGCAGCATAATTATCATTATATGTGTATGGCTTTTGCTTAGAGGGTTTGGCATCTGAGGTCATGGGGATAGTGTGTGAGCATATGTCAGGGTCTACACCTTTTAAATCCTTGTAACTCCAAGCAAATACATCTTTGTATTCTCTTAGTAAAGCTATTAACGCATGCTCTTCTTCCTCTGTTAGGTCATGGCCTATGTATGTGCATCTTTCTTCTCCTTCTTCTATGACTATGACTACTTTCTTGGTAGTTTCTTTGTTATCATAGGCCTCTCCTGCTTGTGCCTCGCGTTTAGGCATTCTTACCATGACTCTCCTATCGTCTATCTCATACTTTTTGAAATTCTCGGGGACCTCAAACAAGGATTCTTCCTCTTCTCGTGTGACGTCTCTTTTCTTCCTTTTCTTTCCTTCATCCTTAGGGGTCACTTGTGTGGTTAACCTTACATCATTGGTGAGCTCTCCATGTCCATGAGGTTGAGCTTCAACTTCATAGAAGTATTCCTCATCTGATGCAAATGGTGGGTCCATAATGATTGACTCTAATTCGGAATCACTTGCATCCTCAAACGCATCAGGGCTAGGTTCGCATTCTTCTAAAACTGCATCTCCCATGATTGGTTCTATGGAGAAGAGTGAAATGTCATAGCCATCCTCATCACAGTGTGGTATCCATTGTTCCTCATTGATGGCTACATCCATTGTTGATAAAATTTTTGCCCAGCCGTGAGGTTCAAATTCGTCGTCCGGAAATACTACAGGTGCATAGGCTGGGTCTTGAATTGATATGTGGGTTTCTTTTGCACCTATCTCTCTGGCCTTTTCTCTCTTCTCTTCTTCTAGTGCTACTTTGCACATCCACAAGTGGGTGTCTTCATGCATCCATGAGGATCCTAATCCTATGGAATGCACAGACTCCGTGTCATCCTTGGCTCTATGGATGGGATTCCATTGGATAGGAGGGACATCTCTATGAGAGTAATCTTTGAGATTAACCTTGGTCCTGACACCTAAGTGTTGCAAATACAAGGAATTGGTTCCCCAATCCTGTACCACTTGCAACTGTCACATAAATGGTCTTCCCAAAATCATCTCATAGGCATGATTTTTGCTAAAGTCACATATAGCAAATGTGTGCTCAAACTCTACACCACAAGTAGTGAGGGTTATTCCTTCTAGCAAGCCTAAGGGTCTTTCTATGTGACCATCAGCCATCTGTAATTTCATCCTCATGGGCCTGAGTGCTGGCTTGCCCCATCGCTTCCAGAGGGAAGTGGTAGCAATTGTAACTCCTGCACCTGAGTCGAGAATTGCCTTGGTTGTGTACCCTTGATGGGTGATGGGAAGATAGGTGTTTCCTTCTTCACCTTCACTCATATCTCCTATCTTGTCTAGAGGAATTTCTGGCACTGTTTTATGAGAACCTACCTGGGAACGAGGTTTAGCTATCTCTGGCATTTGTTTGGCTACATGTTTCCATAGTTATGGCTTAACCTGGAGTAGCTCTTCTAAAGTGAGATTGCACTGCACTTTAGTATTCTTTACTACCTCCGTATTCCTAGGTATGACTGAATCTTCATTTCTTACCATGACCGTGGGTGTTCTCATACAAGTAGACTTAGCTTCCCATGGGCCTGTGAAGTGGGGTAATTCATGTAAAGAATTAGACTCAAAGTCTAATCTCTCTTGAGGTTGGGTGCTCTCCCACTCCTCATAAATAGAGAGAATATCTTGTGGGAATTGATCATGTGCGTCATCCACAAGTTCAATGGGAGGAGGGACTTCACTTTCTTTCGCCCATTTCTCTTCTTGAATCTCTCGTAGGAATTCTGGTGTGTACCGATTCATAGAAGAAGATGTGTCTGGCTCTATGGAGTTGGGCACATAAGCGTCCTGGGGAGAAATGTTTATTCTTTCGTTGGCCTTGTCCTTATTTTGAGAGGCGGGTTCCTGTTCTGATTGTGCTATCAGCCTGTCCAATCTTTCTAGCAGTCCATCAAAATGCAACTGCGTCTTAGCTGAACTAGAGATGTTAAAGAGGCGACTGGCTACAAACATGGTTTGAGCCAATTCCACCATCTTAGCACAAATCTTGGTTCGTTCAAGCTCTAGTTCTGCTCTCGGGTAACACTTTTCATGATCTGTCACCTTTGGCCCTTCTTGGATTCTGGCCTGATATGCCTTAAGCATCATATTTAGGTCCTCAGGAGTGGGATCTGCTAAAACTGATCCTACTCTAGGGGGTGGTGGAATTGTGTGAGGTGGGGTGGACGGTGTTGGATCGGATGGTGATGGGAATAGTGGGGGTGGAGTAGTGTGAGAGGGAGTTTGAGATGTGAGTTCAGCTATCCTGGCTTTTGTTTCTCTTAGGCTTTCCTCGAGTTCACTCATCTTCTTAGCCCATTGCCTCTTCATTCTTTCTCTACTATCTTTCTAGGCTCTAGTCCTCTTCTTGGTTATGATCTCAGTTTCACTTGCCTCAGCACTTTTGTCTTGGCCTAAACTTTGGTTCTGCTGCAGGGCTTGAGCTCTAGTGACTACCTGTACTGGTGTAGTGGAAGTCACACTCCCTGTGGAGTCTACAATTAACCCAATAACATTAATAGGAGTGATTTTTGGCATATTATTGGGATTCTTTGGGCAATCTCGTAAGAGATGCTCCTTGCCACAATCTTGACAAAATCCTTGAATCGTCATTGATTGGGTTTGTGTGGGTGGAGGTAAGGGGCAATCACGAATGAAGTGATCTCCCTGACATCTGTAGCATGGTCCTCTAGGGAATGGGGGTCTTACTTGCCTAGGTTGAGGTCTAGAGTTGGGGTTTGCATACATGACATTTGTATAATCTGGCTCCCAACTCGGTTCACTCGGTTCTTCACTATAGTAGGACTCACCATGTTTAGGAGACTGCATGTAGTAAGCCTGTGGACTATCTATGTGAGTGGAGTCAAAACTATGATCACTCGGGTCACTTTCTGAAAGCAATGGAGTCATTGGGACTATGGCTCTATTCAAATTTTCCTCAGCAGTTGCATACTTTACAGGAATCATGTTAGCTGGGGTTGGAGGTTGCTGAGCTTACACAGGTTGAGGCCTTTGTTGGTTTTGGTAGGGTTGTTGATAGGATTGCTGTGGTCTACCATATTGCTGTGGAGGGAACTGGATCTGGTATCTTCCTTGTTGTGGATAGGGCTGAGGGTAGGTTTGCCTCACTGCTTGCTTACTGTATGGGCAGTCTTATGCTGTGTGATTTGTGTATCTCCGTTCTATGGTGCAATATTGGCTACTAGGTTTCACTTGGGGTTGAGCCAAGATGGGACATACGTTCACCATATGGTCACCACCGCAAGTATAGCACCTCTTTACTGGGGAAAACCTTGGAATTTGTTTGCTAGTGACTCCTAGCTTTTGAGCTACTTTCTTCGCGAGTTCCTCAATTGATGTGGATTGTGAGGAAGAGAGGCTAGAGGCACTATCTGAATCTTTGTAGATTTTGGAGAGCTCTAACTCCTCCCCTAGGTTATCCTCGATGTCGATGCACATGCGTATACACTCTTCTATCGTCCTAGGGTCCTTCAAGTACACATATGACCTCAATTTGGTACTTAGCAATCCATCCAAGAATAGAGCCACTTGTTTGGCTGGTGTGGGTAACTCAAGGATAGGACATCTCTCTAGATATTGCCTAAACGTTCTTCCTGCAAGTCTAACTGTCTCTTGGGGGGTCTGCTTGAAGCTATGTATCAATGAGGAAGTATTATGCCTTATCCCACTCTTAGAGAATTCAGTGATAAAAGCCTCTAAGAGTTGGTCTATGCTCCTGAACTGTCTCTCATTCAATGGTTGAAACCATGTAAGGGCTATGTTCCTAAGGGTTAGACCAAAGGCATTATATTGCGTGAATAGGTCCTCAACTTGTTCAGCTCTCAAGACTTGCCTAAACTCGGCCACATGATCATATGGGTCTCCTGTGCCATCGAAGTAGTTCTTCATGGACTTAACTAGCTGGGTTGGTCTGAAGGTCCTCGTGTGCTCTCTAGGTCTTGGTAGAGGGAATTCATCCGCATTCCTTTGGTTCCTTGGGACTCTAAGTCCCTCAGGTTCCGCTCTATTTGTTTCCGTTCTCGTTCTTTCTCTTCCCATTGGGTTGGCAAAGCTTACCTCAGGTCTATCTCTATGTCTGTCTCTTTGAGCTCCATGAGCTTGGGATGTTCCAGCTCCGGGGTGACCATAGGACACATTAGATCTTGGTTGGGGGAAAATAAATTCACCTTTCCAAGTGTAAGCATGCCTATCATGTTCTGTAACCACAAAAATCCTCTGAAGCGTGATCTAAGTAGGTCACTCTGCCTGGACTATCAGGATCTTTGAACTCATATATCATGATGGTTCCTTCCTCATTTGACTGATCAGATTTATACCTCCAAAAGGCTTCATCAGTCTCTCGGTTCAGGAGCAGATCTATGCTCTTATTATCTTGGGGAATCCACTCTGGTGTCATAATCCTAGTGAGAACAGATTTGCCTCGGGGGGTTCTAGGTTCTACACCCATGTTTCCTTGCTCCAGGTCACCTAAGTCCGTTTCTGGGATCACGTTTCCAAATTCTTATGTCCTATCTGGGTGACTGGTGACTACATAAATGGTTCCCTCTTTGTCCAGGTATGCTCCATTTTCAAATTTGACAGCTGGGTGTTCTAGTCCAATGGATTGGTCAGGGTTTTTAATCTGGACCACAGATCTTCCTAGGCCGTCTTCATAAATGCAAGCACCTAATCGGTTGGTCCTAAGGTATTCGAGTTGCATCTTGTAAGGGCCTTCTACCCTATGTAAATATGGCACTCCTGAACTTCCTGTAGGTCTCTCCATACCGTGGGACATCTCAGACTCGCCAGTCTCAGAGCTAGGGTAGTACGAATGATGGCTAAACTGCTGGGTCCAAGACCTAGCAGTATGATTGACACTAGCCTCTGAAGATCTAAGACTCTGTCTTTCTCTCCCTAGGTGTCGTCCTGATCTAAGGTTCATAAGCCTAGCTGAGCGATCCCAATTTTTACCCAAGGTACAACCTCGTTGCTGAGTTCTTTTGTATCAGTCACTTGATTCTTTTTTAAGTTGATTATCGTGTTTATGATCTTTTCTGGTATCACGTCGTCAGGAATACTTAAGTTAATTTCCGCACTTTAATGTTGATCGTCTCACGTTAGGCCTATCGTCCCCTTGTCTTACTTCTAGCACTATTCGCACTTAGCCTAAGCTAGGAATTGACAGAGGGAGTTGCAAGTGTTCCAACCTCACTTGTTGATCCTTTGCTCTTTGGTGCTCAAGAACCCCGTTCTCAAGCTTGCAAAACGCCCTTGCTTTGGATGCCTTCAAGAGCTCTCAATGGACCTGTAAGAGTCTCAAGGTTAGCTCAAGACTTAAATTCAAATGACGGATAGATCACTTTCATGCATGCAATTCACAAACCAAATTTCCCTTTGCCTTTATGGAAAACAAGCCCAAGGATCCTTCAGCTTTCCTACCCCGGGGTATGGTCAACTTCAAAATACCCTATCTAATACTTCTAGTATTAATTTTAGCCCGAACAGATTTCGTATGAGAAAGTTATGTCAGTTCAAGGTTCTGGGGCTAAAACAAGGTTCAAACAGGCTGACAGTTCACAGGACTTTTCTCGAAACGCAAGTGTAGAGACTTCAGAAATCACTAATGGCTTGACAAGTATGCCCAAAAAATTACCCCAAAGACTTGGAAATAGAACCCTAGAATTTTGGCCAAAAAAGCCTGTCAATCGCGATCGACAGGTCTGTCAATTGCGATTGACAGAGGTGTCTGTCGGGGCCTGTCGATCGTGATCGACACGTCAGTCGATTGACAGTGTCAATCGCGATCAACAGAGTCGGTCGTGAAGTCCTGTCAATCGCGATCGACGGTGTCAAGGGCGATCGACACTTTTTCCGGGATTTTCGCTATAATTTCAATCGATCGAGGTCCTATCCGTCGCGAGGGACACGTGCATGCGCGAAACTTTTTGTCAATCGTCAAATTTCAGTCGATCGTGTTTGACGGTATCAATCACGACTGACTGAGGTGTCGGTCGTGGCTGTCGATCGAGATCGACGGTGTCGGTCGCGATTGAGAGGGTCAGTCGGTCATGGGGTCTGTCGGTCGTGATCGACAGATCTGTCGATCACGATTGACAGGGTCTGTCGGTCGCGATTGACAGAGAAACACGGAATATTTTAGTTTTGTTTAGTGATTTGGAATGTGCTCTTCATGTGTATTAAGATGATGCACTTTGTTTTACCAAAAGGTGAAATTTTCTGTCGATCGTGATCGACAGATGTCTACGACACAGAGACAGCACCGAGCGTTTCCGTACTTGCACAGCGTGCTGGTGGTGATGAAATAGCCAAATCCTGCAAGGAAGCTCAAAAACATGCAACAACAATGCACACAAATCGCTCTCTCGCTCTCTCTCTCTCACACAAGTGGAATGAGGGAAATGGATGGGAGAAGGTGATATGATCAAATAAAATGAAATTTTTCGCGATGATGGAGATGGAGGTGGGAGATGGTGAAGATGATGATGGTGATGAGAAAAACAAAAGAAAATAGATAAAAGTGGAGAAAACACCTATAAAATGGAGAAAATACCTATAACTCCAACGCCTCAACTCTACGTCTTACCATCACACGCTCGTCCTCAAAGCTCGATCCCCGGCAACGACGCCAAAATTTGGTGTAGCTCAGTGATGAGTAGCACCTCCTTTAATGTCAATCCGGGAAGACGTGAGGATGGTATGATGACCTCGAGCAAGTGAAGGCACAAGTGCGTGAGTGAGAAGCACACCAGCATGCACACACATACACACACACGCGCACACACCGCAAGACAAAGAGAAGGATAATGGAGTTCTCTTAGATTGCTTCCAAAATGCTCATGCAAGTTCAAATCTATTACAAGCTAACCTGAGAAATGAGCTCTCTAGCTCTATTTATAGTTTTTGACTGGTTTTTGGCCCTGACCAGACCTAGTGTCCGGCTTAGTTAAAAATTAGGTTTTCTGGCCTATTTGGAGGTTCAAACGGAGTCCAAAAAAATGTGAAAATTGATAGGTAGGTACTTCTAAAGCTCCTCAAGCTCAAGGACTCCTTGGCTTGCACAGAATGGAGCTACAAAAATATGAAATGATATTTACAATGGTTTTTAGTGATGAAAATCACTATTTTTGTAGGGATTTCTTCTAACAGTTTGACATACATTTCCTGGAGCTCCCTACTTGCTCCTTCTTCTTGTGGGTCCACCTCTATGATATGTTTTAGCTTCATGAAAAAAATAATGGCCTACTTGCCAAATCTTCGTTGACTACTCTATATGCTTGTGCCTTCTCTGCGCTTCGACTCCCTTCGTTGGCTTCCTTGTCTTGTAAGTCTTTCAGTTCCTTGACTCCTGCCAACACCATGTAATATATACCCCTCAGAAATCTCTTCAGCCTTCAACCCCACCACATCCGATCTCAACTTTTTTCCCTCAGAAGAAACATTCCACCTGCTCAGAAACTCTTAGGAAGTGGATATCGAAACATATCCACACGTCGTCTCCGACCCCCTTATCTAACATTACTCCCACCCCGACTAAACACTACCCTTGTAATAACTCATTCATGACTCAACCTTGTACAAATCCACACACTATAAGCCAACATCACTCTAATAACATCTCATCAAGAAACGTATGCATCATCTGAAGCATGTAGGTGTCTAGAGACCTGCATTAGTTTTGCAACAATCATTCCATAAACCACATCACAACACTCGGCTACACAGGTTACACATCGGTTATGGAAAGGGATTGCGGTCTCACTTTAATGGGATCATGATTAATTTCCATACTAATGTGTTAATCTTTTGTAGCAGATCCATTACACACTCACATCATTCATCATGCAGGCAGAAGGACCTTCTAAAGCTGGCCCTAGTGTGCCCATGGCAAATATTGGTGAATTACTAGCTAAACCACATCCTATGGCTCAACCACCAGAATTCTAGGGATTTCCAGGACCCATGCCGATCGACGATCCTCCTAGGGATATACTGAGAAAATTCATCGCAACTCTCACTGGTTTTGAGGATTAACAGGCCCATTGACGGATGCAGATTTCATTTTTGAGGCCAATTTGGCGTTTGATACCCGTACTTGGGCCAAGTACCAGTTTTTCTCAAGAGAGTTTGAATCATTACAGAACATAGAAGACTTAACGCATGTTTGGGCAAGAGCAGGCTTCACAGAGTATTTCAGTGACCCTTTGCCTAAACCAGACTTCTACAGATGCTATTACTTAGTCACCACTTTGATAGCTTTAGAGAACAAGGATCTTTCTGGCACATTTATTTTACCATCCTTGGTGAATGAACCCCCATTCAAAAGGTTTTATTTGACAAAAGATTTGATTAGAGCTTCGATCAAGATACATGGAACGCACACTCCAACAGAGCGTGAAAGGCTAATTCCAGAGCCTATGAAACGTGGGGATGTTACTAAATGGGAAGATATTTCAGCGATCACACCTAAGCTCTCTAAACCATTAAGGATATGTATGTAGCACTTTGCTTTCCCCGCTCAGGACCGATTCACCATGCCCCACAAGCGTATTTGGTTTGGCTTATATTTAGCATGTACTGGACCTCAAACAGTAGACCTAGCAAGCTGCGTAATTGATCAGTTGTACTTAGCCCAACATAGATGGGAAAGAAAGAAGGTCATCAATGGATGTTGCACTCTTACGAGAATTATTTACATGTGTTTGGCCTACGACTTTCCAATCGAGCGTGCAATGACGAGTGAGGAGTTGAAAGCATTCAAAGGGACAGCAAAGAACGCTAGGAAGGCTAGCAAAGGACTAGCAGGAAAGCGCATGAGAGATACTATCCCTTGCCTACAGGTCCTAGAATCATCGTCACCACAACCCTCTCCAAAACAGTCTCCGACAGAAGCCACTCCAATGGTACAACCTATTCGTATACAGTTGTCTCGACCTGTCATTATAGAGGGCACTATTAGTGCGATTACGTCACAACCAACATCTGTTCAAGAACCTACCACCATTGCAGCAGAAGTTCCCACCACTATTGGTGCGAAAGCTTTTTCTTTTTCGATGCCCATTTTGGAAGCGGAACCCATAGATACAACATTTGATTTTGAAATGCCGGATGCCTTCTCAAATGAATTTCAGTTTTCTAAAGGCCAGATTTTCTCTCAGGAATATGAATGGCCAAGCTATCCGACCACTCCCCCGGATCAACCACAAGGACAAGTAGTATCTAGTTCTGAGGACGAAAGAACAGAGATAGATGATGATGAAGACAATGATGAAGCCAGCTAGTGCACTCATGAATCCCAAGAGCATGTACAGACAGATGAACAAGGACAGCAAACAGACGCACAGGGTGATACCAGTACGCATGAAGATGAAACCTTCGAAGCAGCAGCATACACCTTGGCCATCAAAAAGTTGTATCGTACTATGGAAAAAGTTTGGGCGCGTAAGAAGTTATCTGAAGAAGAGAGCCAAGCACTCATTGAACAAGAACTCGTCTCAGGCGGTTTTGAAGAAGTATACATCAAAGGCTTCAGGGAACTTGTTAAATCAGTAGGATCTAACGAAGCATTAAGACATTTGTAGAGGAAACCGTTACCGCAATTTGACCCCGACGAGTACGACTCTTATCAAAACCGGGCGAATACATTCGAGTACCGACAGGTGCTCAATCATCCCAACCCGCACGAGAAGTGCGTCTCCTCCCCAAAGGCTCATTGGCAGAAGACACCATTATCATCGACTCCCCACCCCACACTACTACTGTACATACCACAACTGTGACCGAAGTACCCACCACCCCAACCGCTCCTCCTTCACCTCCCATCCATCCAGTCTCCCCCATACACCCTCCTTCTCCCAGAACATCCACCTCCTTCAACGGTGAAGTAGCAGAAGCCCTTCTAACATCCATTCCTCTCACCATGTCCACACCCACTCAACCTAGCCTTCCACCTAGAACATCCACACTACTGTCCAGTCCATTTTTTCATCCATCCTTCCCATCCTTTCCCACACCTCCAAGTCACCTTTTTCCATTTCCCCTTCCATTAACCTTCTCACCTGTTTCACCTCCCTGACCCACCGTAATTCCTCTTTCCCCTTTCCACCAAGCAGTCCAAGAGAACCCCTCTGTAAATTACTCTTCAACCTTTGTAAACCTTGTATTTACACCCACACACGCACCCATGATCACTCCACTATTCACAATCACTGCACAAGACACCACATCCAGTGACATGGATATATCACCGTCCACCACACCACCACTCACTTCATCCATGGCACAACCATATTTAGGCACTTCACTTTTTTCCACAATAACCACGGCATCCACTTTCCCACCCCCATTCCCCATCCCCTTTGCATCTACACCCACTGCATCTTCACTTGGCACAGCGTTAATCTTATCACCCACTATAGACACCGCATTTCATCAGATGTTCACGTGCATGACTTTTTTCCACAATAACCACGGCATCCACTTTCCCACCCCCATCCCTTTGCATCTACACCCACTGCATCTTCACTTGGCACATCGTTAATCTTATCATCCACTATAGACACCGCATTTAATCAGATGTTCACGTGCATGACTCAAGTAAGAGATGAGTTTGCATCTCTTGGAACTAATTATCAGATGCTGCAGAGGATAACCAATGATTTACAGTCGCAACTCAATTCACTGACCATCGAGAATGCCTCACTAAATACCCGCTACCAAGAACTACAAGAGGCTTATCATAAATTGGAACTAGAAAGTGAAGAAAAGACCAAAGAAGCCATCACTGACATACACAATGTGTTAAGGGCCCAGAAGATTCGCAATGCAACGCTCGCTAGGAACATGGGCTTACTCAGAAGACACTTGGCAGTAGCAAAAGAAGAGAACCAGCGTTTACAAGAACAGAACAGAGAGAATTTAGAAGCTGCTCTAGATCAGCCAGACCAACCATTGAGCCCCAGTCGCTTTAAGGCTGTGCCCTCAAAATCTATGAAAATGTTGCTAGATGATCATGTCAGATTGTTAGATGAGTACGACCGCATGAATGAGGAATATCAGAAGCTAAAAGAAGATCATAAATTACTCCAACTAAGAGCACCTATAGAACAAGGACTACTAGCTCCTGTGGACCCTTCTCCTGAGATCTTAGAGGAACTCAATGCATTACGGGCCCAGGTATCAACTCTTCAATCACAGATAGCTGTATATGAAGCACCCCCAAGGCCAGACTCCCCACCGGAACTCCTAGCAGAGGAAGAAACACTGACCATTCTAGTGGAAGAAACTTTTGAAGAAGCATATGAACCCCAACCCATCCCAGGCACACGCGTCACGGCCGAAGGCCACATGACTTTCGAACTTCCAACTCCCGCATGGATGAAGACGATTGAAGAACTTGGAACAACCCATTCAGCAAGGGTAGAAGCGCAGTTACACGCCATGACAATGATTGAAGAAAGAATTTTACAATCTCCTTATTTCGCTCATTTGGCCGCTCGCAGATACATATCTGGGCATGAGTTACAATACAAGCCTTACTTTATGTTAATGGCCGAATATCAGCTAGCCATAGAAAAAGAAACAGGCAAAAAACCATCTCACGCGACCCAGTTTGAGCCTGAAGATTTGCCACTAGATGCGTAGTAAGGAGAAATCTATCAACCAGATTGGCACAAATATTTATTACAATAATATCCAGAGATGATGAGTACTTGGGTTAAGACACCACTACACTTAAAATACAACCCATGTTGGGGACCCGTGCCACATCGCCGCTCTTGGAAGGCATTTGTTATTAAAGTACAAAACAACAAGCAATGCCAGGATTGGCTCAATTATCCATACTTCAGGCCACCCACAAGACCACCAACCGTTGGATACATGATGGCCACGATTTGCCATTAGCTCCCTCGTTTGAAACATATGGACGATATAGCAGCGCACATGACTCTCAAGATATTTGACATGATGCAAATGGTTTTCAAAGTCTTCCATCGTGTTAAGGCACCTCATGTAAACACCCAGGGCTTCGAGCATGGCAATCTAGATCTTGCATATGATATGAGTAGAACGCCATCGCTATGGGTGTGTTACGCCTAGCATTGCAGAATTAAATACTTACCGGCGTGCTACAAGCAAACCTTGGAAGAAATGTTCACAACCGATTTCTGGGAATACCATTCAGAGGTGTTGATCAGCAGGCCTACACACCTCTTGCAATTATTTGCCTGTGAACAGATGGTATATTCCATGCACTATTAACTCCCACCATCCGATGAACCGCAACCCATTGATTGGGAGAAACTCCAGGCAGATCTGGCCCGAGGAATTCGCATATCAGAACACACCCTCGCTCAGGAACTACTCCAGAATTATATCCGACAGACCCTCACAACAAGGTTCCGTCGCGGATGACAGAAGTGAGAGGGAGGGCGGTGTTGGCAGTAGTCAGAGGCATAGAAGACGCGGAAGCATGTAAAGATAGAGCAGGGAGTCAGTCGAATCAGTTTTTCAAAGACTTATATTTTTTAAATACTTTTCAAAACCTCCAACAGTTATTTTCATCACTTTTGTACCATATGTAACATAGAAAAACCCTTTTTGTAATTTATAGCTCCATTTTGTGCAAGCCGAGGAGTCCTCTAGCTTGAGGAGCTTAGGTAGAATGAGCATACCAATTTTGGTTATTTTTAGATACCGTTTACCCTTTCAAATAGCACCTAGAACCTATTTTTTAACTATGCCGGTCACTAGATGTGAAACCGGTCAAAACTAGTCTAGCATCTATAAAAAGAGCTAGAGAGCTCATTTTTGAGGTTATTTAGTGTTGGTTAGTGTGAGCTTAGAGCTATCTTGAGTTTTTAAGAGTGTTCTTGAGTAATAGAGTTGATTTCCTACCTTCCATTGTGTCTTGCTTGTCTCTTCCTTGTGTGTGTGTATGTGTGTGTGCATCTCCATGCTTCTCACCTTCACTCTCACTACATCTCACATTCACGATCTTCATATCACTCCTATCTCTTCCCCGGATTGACATTAAGGAGGTGGAGCTTCTTAACGTGGTTCTCGCCATTGTGCTAGAGCAACAATAGAGTAGGCAAGCCCAAAGGAAAATTGCACAACCACAATAACAATATCCACCATGATACTCATACCTTATCTAGACAAAGATGCCATGTTTGCCTACACCAACACTAGAGTAGCATGCATATCCAATTACACGTCTATTGAGTCACCATTCAACTAGCCAACTGAACCATGGTGAAAATAGTAAACATGATCTATACTCTCAATAGGATGATTAATCCAATAGCTCTTCAATATATCTAGACTTTTCAAGTGGATATGATGACTACGATAATTAAATTAATGGGTATAATGAGTCTATGTATGTCGGAATATATTGCAAGAATGCTCCACTAGAAAACATGGCTAGACCTAAGACTCTATGTACTCCTCCGAGAGGTCCAAGCTTCAGATGTAATGGATGCGATTTAGTTACACAATTTCCACATGCTCAAATTCCACCATTACCACCCATGTCACCCAAGGTATTTCTCTAATGAGTGTGGAGAAACTCATTTGTATGACTATCCTCATAATCCGGAGAGGCGAAATCCAAGACATAATAACATGTTGAAAACTGTTTCCTTAACTCTATTAATGAATGAAAAAGGAGACAACATCCCCGATGCAAGTGATTATAATGGCATAGTCCATGATAAAAGAAGAATGGTAAAGGCAAAAATGTTCATCATCGTCAAGCCTAGAGAGGGAAGAGAATCTCCCCAAGGATTATCCACATGCAAATGATAATTGGAAGAATCAACGAGCTAGATAGGTAATTAAATAGAAGAAAAAGGTTTTTGAAATTAAGGATTGCCTCAAGTACAAACAAGATGAGATTACTTGGTAAGAAGATGACATCAAAATGATAGAAAATCGGCTATTTCAAGAGCAATAGAGAACTTAGCAACATAGAACATAGCAATATAGGGATCCAACAGTATCACATGCATGTGCATATCAAACCCCATGGCTCTAGCCAAGATTACACCTAGATCACCCTCTTACTAGTGATTTAGAAGCATTTTTGAGAGCATATCATGATAGAAGGGTAGGACCATGAGTTGAGTATCATAACACATGTTACCCATGAGTGGATTTAGGAAATGAGTGAATAGCTATGCGCCAACAAATGAATGAATTTTCGCAGAAATTGCTAGATAAAGCTCCTTATTGTCTTTCACACATCTTACCAAAATAACCATTGCAAAAGGTGGTGCAATCTCACTAAGAAACCTTACCAGTGAATAAAACAAACGAACCATCCCCTAAACCCTAGATAACCTTCATAACTACATCGGGTTTAATTTAATGCTCAACTTTCTCAAGATGATATTGTTGTTCCAAGCATAGAGGGATCTTCTTAACGCAAAATTTGGTATCACATTCTAAAGAAAATGGAATAAGTAGGCCTTTACATAAAATAAACCTCTCTCCTCAAATTTCTAGGCATGCGACATACATGGGCCGATGCGGCTACACACTTGTAAATATCTACTTTCATACATTGGAGATGAGGAAGTAGCCTCAGAGTGCAAGAAAGCAAAATCTTTGAACTTAAGTCCTGAGCCCAAAGGAAAGGAAAAAAGATGGAGAGTTACATAGTGAAGAACTTTCTATAGAGACATTTGGTGATTATCGTGAGATGAATGAGCGAAATGCAATTTTACAAATTAAATATAATGGTGGGACTATGAAGGCTATTGTGGATTTGGGTGGAGGTGTAGCCATTGCTACCCAGAAGGTATGGAAAACCTGGGGTAAGCTAGCCTTATGTCCCACTTCAATTTGAGGCCAAACATATGGAGAGACCCTTACGTCTAATAGAAAATGTTCACTTGAAAATGTGTAGTGTTGAATTTGAACATACCGTTGTCCTATGGGAATTTACGATGGCTATTAACTATGATTATTCTTAGGATGCCCATTCCTAAAACGGATAACAGTGGTTCAGCATTGGGATAGTAACGCAATTTGCATCTAGCACAATGGGACCCCTACCAAGATAAATTTGCAAACCAATGTGTATTTGTTGGAGATAGATGTCTGCAGAAGCACGCGAACAGCACAAGGAAGAAGAAGAAGCTTGGAGCACAAACACACTATAGTGAATGTATTACTAGAGAATGTACAAAGATAAGTAGCCCATTAGGGCAATAGGCGTATATACAAGCCGAGGGAAAAAAACCTCCTAAAGAGGGAAAAAAGTGCCCCGGCGGTCCTAGTATGTTCACACACATCACTACCTAAATATATCAACAAATCCCCCTTGGGAGTGATGCGGTGAACAAGGAGCTGACACTCGTGTATGAGGAACTGCCAAGCTATGTGGAAATCAATCCACAAAAGGAAGTAAGCCCAAAGCTTTGCGGAAAGCTTCAAACTTCTCCCTAGGCAGAGCCTTCGTGAAAAGATCTGCAATGTTCTCCTACGTGGGCACATATGCCAAGCTGATCTCCCCAACAGAGAACCTCTCCCTGACATAGTGATAATGCACCTCAATGTGCTTAGTGCGAGCATGGAACACAGGGTTCCTCGCAACTGCCAATGCGCTCTGACTGTCAGTGAAGATGGTGGTGGCAGAAGACTGGCCAACACCCAAATCAGCGATAAGGTGTCTGAGCCACACACACTCAACAGTCGCTATGAAAGCTGCCCTATACTCAGCCTCACAACTGGAAGTGGCCATAGTAGGCTGCTTCTTGCTCAACCAAGATATACATGAGCTACCAAGCATGAAGCAAAAACCACTGGTGGACACACGAGTGTCATAGCAACCAGCCCAATCTGAGTCAGAAAAAGCATGCAAATCTAGCGGTAGTGATCCCCCTTAGAATAAAACAACCCAAGTAGCCGAGTACCACTCAAGTAGCGAAAGATGCGCTTAACCGCCTTCCAATGCGTGACTCTTGGGCAATGCATAAACTTGCTCATCTGTGAGACAACAAACTGAATATCTGGCTGAGTAATGCATAAGTAAATCAAGCATCCAATAGCCTACTGATAGAGAACATCATCAAATGCATCTCGAGCATCATGAAGACTCAATCGTAAACCTGTCTCCATAGGAGTGGCAATAGGCTTATAGTCTTCAAGGCCAAAATGCTGCAATAATGTGTCAATATATTTCGTTTGACACAAAGCCATTCCACCATCAACTTGCATAAACTGAATGCCCAAATAGTGATGCAAATGCCCCAAATCAGACATATCAAATGAGGCAAGCAAATCAGCCTTGAAATCAGTAATATGCTTCTCAATAGGACCAGTGAGCAGCATGTCATCAACGTAGACAACAATGATCACAAGCACATCATTAGCACGCTTAACATATAAGGTGCTTTCAGTTGGACTGTTCACAAAACCATGTGCAACCAGATAGGCATGTATCTTCTCATACCAAGCACGTGGTGCTTGCTTTAAACCATATAATGCCTTCTTTAACCTGCACACCTGGTTTTCATGCCCTTTCTGCACAAAGCCACAGGGCTGAAAAACATACACTTCTTCATGCAAGTCACCATTCAGAAATGCTGTTTTAATGTCCAACTGATGTACATTCCAACCATGATGGGCTGCAAGTGCACAAATGCTCCGAACAGTAGTCATACGGCATGTAGGTGCAAAGGTCTCATCAAAATCAATTTCTCTTTCCTGTGCATAACCCTTTGCAACAAGCCTAGCCTTATACCTGTCAACTGTACCATCAGGTTTACGCTTTAGCTTGTATACCCACTTAGTGTCAATGGCCTTCTTGCCAGGAGGCAAGTCACATAAAGACCATGTACCATTCTTCATTATTGCATCATATTCAGATTGCATAGGAGCCATCCAATTTTTTGAATTTTGTGCTTCATCAAAAGAAACAGGCTCATTCTCATCACAGAGGCTAGACGCACCCATAACATAGCAATCTGATGCAAAGGAGGCACTATGAGAGCCTAAACGAGTACGATATGACAAAGGTGCATCTAATTTGCTGTCACGCAAAGTCTGCACCAGCCATTTTGGCATAGTTTTTGCCTGCTCAATATCAGCTCTCTCATCAACAAGTACATCATGTAAATCTGCATCAGAAATGGAATGATCTGCATCATCATATGAAACCTGCAAAGGCTGAGAAGTTTCCTCATTAGGACCAACACTAGACTGTCCACCTATAAAAAGAGGCATCAAAGTATCATACATGTGTTTAGAGCTAACAAATGTCTCCTTAGTACATGAAAGCAATGGCTGAATAGCATCTTCCACAAAGACAACATCACGGCTAACAAGAATGTGTTTAGTCTGTGGATGATACAAACGATAGCCTTTATTTTTAGAACTGTACCCAACAAAAATACATTTTACTGCCTTATCATCCAATTTTCTGCGATGTTGTTCAGGCACTAGTGCATATGCCAAACAACCAAAAACTCGCAGATGAGCAACAGATGGCTTGCGATCATGCCAAGCCTCATATGGAGTGATAGACTATAGCGCTTTAGTGGGACACCTGTTAAGTATATATGCTGCACACATGACAGCCTCAAGCCAGAAACTATGTGGTAAAGCCTGACTCTTGACCATACACCTCGCCATCTCCATGAGTGACCTGTTCTTCCGTTCAGCAACTCCATTCTGTTGAGGTGTATACGGCACTCTACACTAGTGTTTTATCCCACGTTCAACTAGAAATGCATTAAACACAGAAGATATATATTCCCCCCCTCGATCAGAATGGAGGGTGCCCATTTTACATGCTGACAGATCTTCAGCCAAAACCAAAAACTGTTTGAAGCACAAAAACACTTCGGACTTTGCCTTCAACGGATATACCCATGCATGCCTGGAAAAATCATCAATGAAAGTCACGAAGTAAAGATAGTTTCCAAAAGAAGGTGTCTGCATAGGACCACAGACATCACTATGTACAAGCTGCAATTTCTGCGTAGCCTGAACTGAACCATCTTTTGGAAAAGAGGAACGCTGCAGTTTGCCCAAAATACAGCCTTCACATACATGTTTTCCAGGTGCCTCAAGCTTAGGCAAAGAAGACACCATATCAAATTTCTGTAGGCATAGCAAACTAGCAAAATTCAGATAACCAAATCGTGCATGCCAAAGCTTTGCATCTAAGATAGCTTGAGAATCATGAACTGCACATGCCGAATCATTCACAGATCTTTCATAGTCTATGAGCTTATACAGCCCACCACATAAAATGCCAGAAGCAATAATAACATCGCCATTTGGCAGATCATGAACTATACATCTGTCATCAACAAATTTCACAACCAAGCCAATCTTGGCTAATGCAGAAACTGATAACAGATTCTTCTTGATCCCTGGCACAAATAAAGCATCTGACAAGGTGAAAGAACTACCATCAGCAGTAGTCAAAATGATTTTACCAACTCCCATAACCGGATAAGAGGAGTTGTTGGCGCATGTGACAGTATTCCCTGTAGGGGCAGGCTCGAGTGAAGAGAAGAAACTCCGCTACGAGGTAATATGTTTGGTCACCCCATTGTCAAAGTACCAAACATCTGAGTCCATTGCAGACATGCACTGCTCATGAGAAGATGGGTCAAAACTGCAAACAGTAGTAAATGCCCATTCTTCTTCCTGCACAAGATTAGTAGACTCTGTTTTTGGTGTAGAGGCTTCTCCAACAACCATTCCAGCCTCCTTTTTCTTTGCCTCTTTTGCAGCCAGTTTTTGGACAGTTCTTTATGATATGATCATTCCCTTTACAGTACTTGCAAAACAATTTCTGCTTTTCTGATTTCTTCTCATCTTTATCCTAGTTCTTCGAATGTGCAGCATTTGCAGATTTCTGCTTACTAGTAGAAGAGCTCCATTTTCCTTTGCCCTTCTGACTAGCCAGGAAAGCTTGATCTGCAACACGCATAATGGACCTGATCTGCCTGGACTGATCTTCCTGCAACCTAACAGAGACTAACTCCTCAAATGATAAGGCATTCGGATTGCCTTTTATCATCAACCGAAGAGTAGAAGCAAAACTCTGATATGAATTAGGAAGACCATTCAGAACGATCTGCACAAGTGAGCTATCTGGTATAACCTCATCAGCAGAAATCAACTGTTCCTTCAAATCTTTGATCTTCGTTAGGAAACTGTCCATAGAATCACCTTCATTCATGTGCTCACTCTCCAACTGTTTTCGGAGGTAAGCAACATGAGCCTCATTCCTAGCTTGTTACATTGTGGTTAGTGTATCCCAAGCATCCCTAGCTGTTCTGCAAGAGCGAATATGAGGAATAATGGCACGTTTGATAGACAAAGCTATCAATCCATGTGCCTGGGCATCTCTGCCATCCCAATAAATTTGCTCTGCAGTAGGTGCAACAAAAATAGCAGCACGAACAGGAATCTGTGGAATATCATCTTCGACACCATCTTCATCAGCCCCAGCACCTGTATTTGCAGTACCTGTCGTTACAGGTGTAACAGGACGTCTTTTTCAACACCCTCCACAATGTTCCACAATCCTTTTGCAACCAAAACATGTCGCATCATATAAGCCCATAATGGGTAGTTGGTACCATCCAACTTATCCTCAACAGCCAACATACGGAATACATCACTGCTTTCACCCATGGCCGGTGACTAAAATACCTTGATGCAGAAAATTGACTGTATCTCAAAAAGCTGAACAGAACTGCCCAGACGAGTTCTGCTAGACATGTAGTAGACTTCAAGATGCTTAAGCTGGCGAACAGAAACCGGTATATACCTTTGGCACAAAAAGACAAAATAGCCTCCACAAGCGCTACGATAGTGCGTTTCGAGACCGAAACGAGCTCAGATCGCGATTTCGGCACCAAAATTCGTGCGATTTTGAGACTGCAAACGGAGGAGTGTCGACGGCGCCCTAGATGAAGCGACGACCTGCTCTGATACCAATTGTTGGAGATAGATGTCTACGGAAGCACGCGAACAGCATAAGGAAGAAGAAGAAGCTTGGAGCACAAACACACTATAGTGAATGTATTACTAGAGAATGTACAAAGATAAGTAGCCCATTAGGGCAATAGGCGTATATACAAGCCGGGGGAAAAAAACCTCCTAAAGAGGGAAAAAAGTGCCCCGGCGGTCCTAGTGTGTTCACACACATCACTACCTAAATATATCAACAATATTGAGATACGCCACATCTCCAATTTCATGCTATACACAATTTTAAGGAGAAAAACTCTATAAAGAGTGCAAATTTGAGTGAGCCATCCTTGATACAAGAAGAAAATGTTTATAAGCCATAGCTATAAGTGTGTGTGTGTAAGTGTATGATATGTGTGTATGTACTTCTATGTTTGCATGTGTGTATATTTATGTGTGCATGAATGCATTTTAAAATGTATGCATGTGTAAGTTTGAATTTCTTCCTAATTCAAATAAATAGTAAGAAATTTCAATGAGAAAATAAATTTATAATTTAAAGTTTCCACTTAGTTGAAGATCTTGCATAGAGATGAAGTAAAATTGCATAGATACAAAGCTCTTCAAGTCTAATGCTGGAGGTCCAATGCTCTCCTTGCCTAATTGTCCTTGACGTACATCAAAATAAAGAAAAAAAACATGAATTGAAGTGAGGGACAAAGAGAGATTAAAAGTGAATGATATACTAAGAAGAGTGAAAAAAATTCATAGAAAGCTACACAAGAGTGACAATAAACATATATTTACTATGTTGTTCTACATCAACTCTCAAATTTGTATTTTGGGTAATGCCATGCACAATGTGGTTTTCTTTGACCATTGAATCATTAGTATATCCATCATTATAAGAATCATGAATTATTTCTTTCCCATCACTATATGGGTCACAATACCAACTCAAAATTTTTAAATTAATTAATATGATATAAAATACTAAGAGATACAATATTCATCATATCAGCTCATTAATCCAAGCATTGCAATCATTGACATGGATGCCATTTCTTAGCCTCTATTTTTTTTCTTAAATATATCTTTTATCCTCTAACATCAAATGAGACATTCATAAACTTCCAATTATATTCATCATCTTGCATGAACCTCAATCTCATGAGTATATTCGTGTTTGAATTTGAAGTTGTAAGTCAATATCAATTCAATTATGCATAATCATTAAGCATTTTTACACACACTTCATGCATCTTTTGTGTGCTTTAGTATCAATTTTAGTCTTTGCTTTGATACATCAAGTGCATGGCAGCGTGAACTTTAAAAAAAGCGTTATCCACCATATAACTCAAGCTGAACTATGTATTGGATTCGAGAGCGTTTCTTCCTTGTGTACCTATAACATGATGTTCATACACATTTTAAACTTTTAGTTTTCATTGAGGTTTTCCACTCAGCCATATGAGGTGGCATCTATATCTTGGTGTTCATGTCCTAGACGTGAAAATTAGAGCATTTGAATCTATAGTTGAGAGGTGAATCTAATCTACACCATCATGCTATTTTTGAGTATGGCTTATGTCATTGTCTCATTGATATGTTCATTACGTCCCTCATGTCTTCTCTATCTTGCCTCATGTGAGAAATATATCTCTGTATGTATGTGTTTATGTACTATATGTATGTATATATGCATGTGTGTGAGTATGTATGTATGTACAAGATGCATGTGTGTATTTCTATGTGTACTATGTTGAGATATCAAGGTCAACATGTGATGATTCAGGATGACACATATCACTTTTTCATTTCTCTAACATATATAGTGGTCACACCGGTATATGTTAGGGACACTTCATTGAGCTTTGTTAGATTTATCTATTGAGAGTGATGACATCTGTTTCTTGCCTGCTCACTCATTTGCAGACATTAGGTTTTTCCTTATGTATTGGTCTTTATATATTGTAGTAGTCGTATTCTTGTTTTTTATGTCATTCTTGTACATTCCTTTTTATGTAATAGAAGAAGAAGAAGATCATTCTTCATTGCATCAATCTGAGTATGTGCTTCTCCTTGATTGTGAGTGTGTGTGGGTGTGTGTTATCTCTCTTCCTTATCTCCTTCGTCATGACATGGTATGAGAGCCAATGTGGCTCTAGAGAGCTCATGGAGAAGGCTGACGGTGAAGAGTATGTGAGATGGTGTGGGGAAAGATCGATTCACAAATGACCTCAGATTTCTACAAAAATTGGCATAAAGGTAGAAGACCTCAAAATATTTTTGAGATGTTATCCCTTTAGGGTCACTCGTTGGTGTCAAATCAATGTTTTAGAGCCATCCCAACCTGCATTTTGAGCTCGCATGATGGGACCCACAGAAACACTAGGTCAGTTTGCAAAACCATAACTTGCATCCTGCTCATCACCATTCATATATTCGAGATGCAGAATTTCAAGTGATTCTGTGTACTAGTGATATATAAAAACTGTGTTTTTTTTTAGATCAAACTGTCACATCATAGTGCGATAGTGTTCAAGAAAAAGTGCTGCTTGTAGTGTTTTCAGTGTTGTCAATTGCTACAGAAATGGCAAACACAAAAGAATGAGTTAGCTTATGAGCGATAAGCTAGACAAGCACAACTTCCATGCTTGGAGATTCATAATGAAGAATTTCTTGATGGGAAAAGGCTACTAGAAGTACATCGAAGGAGAGAATGAAAATGTTCTGGAGTTACCACAAAGGAATCCGACTACAGAACAGTTAAGAGCATATGAGGAATAGAATCAAGGAGCAAAAAAGGTAATGTATTGGCTATTCATACAAGATAACATGATTGGACACATACAAGATGCCAAGACTCCAAAAGAGGCTTGGAAAAGATTGGTCACCTTGTATGAGACCAATACAAAGACATGGAAATTGCAACTCAAGAAGGAGCTGCATACTTTGGAGAAAAAGAGCATGTCGGTAAGTGACTACACCATGAAAATCAAAAGCATATGTGAGTCACTTGCATCTATTGGTGTGAATGTAGATGATGATGATAAGGTGGATGTGTGCCTTGGTGGTCTAGGAGCTGCATATAAGCAGTTCAGAACTTCCATACAAACTAGGGAAAATATTTTGAATTTTGCTGATCTAGTGTCCGTGTTGATTATTGAAGAAAAGAACCTTGGCGAGGACTCAAAATCCCAAGGAAAGCCTAGTTCTGAGCAAGTATTCTACTCTAGCAGAGGAAGAGCCAGAGGTAGAGATGTTGGAAATGGAAGAGGAAACAATAACCAAACCAAGGTCAACAACATAATCATGCAGGAGGAAGAGGACAGTTTCAAGGCAAGGGGAGACAAAGAGGTCGCACAAATTCGCAAAGAAATGATTCAGGTAATGATAGTAAAGGATTCTGGAATTGTGGCAAACCTAGACACTTTGAACGTGATTGTAGGCTGAAGAGTTAGAATAATAGAAGGCAACAAGACAACTATGCATCCACAAGTGTAGATGATTCTAAGAAGTTGTTCATGGTCAACATCACATGATGAATCCAATGTCTATTGGTGTTTCAAAATCAAATGATAATGTCTGGTATGTTGATTCAGGTGCTTTAAATCACATGACCCGTCATGCGGAGTGGTTTAGTATTTTGTAGAAATTGCGAGTTCCTAGATATGTTGAAACAGGTGATAACACATCACACCCTATCGAGCATACAGGAAACATATCATTGTCTATGGAAGACGGGAAGGTAAAACATCTTGCTGATGTGCTGCATGTTCCAAATATAGCAAAGAATCTGCTTTCTGTTGGACAAATGGTTGATGAGGGATTACAAGTCAGGTTCAATGCTGATGGGTTGTATGTAGAAGAATACAAACAAGATGGAAGATTGATTTCCAAATGAAACAAAGTGGGTAGGATGTTCACTTTAAATGTCAAAATTCTTGAAATAAATGCAACCATGTTTGCAAAAGGTGTAGGAGACATTGCTGACATAGAGATCTAGAATAAACGGATTGGACATGCAAACTTGCAAAGGCTGAAATTGATGCAGTCAAAGGAGATTGTCCATGGACTACCAAATTTCAAGGTTGCAGAGATGCAAAAGGTATGTAGAGCATGTCAATTCGGAAAACAGTCAAGAGCATCATTTCCACATGACAAGCATGTTAGTGAGAACATACTAGAAATATTACATACAGATGTTTGGGGTCCTACAAAGACCACATCTATGGGTGGTTGTAAGTTTTATGTTACTTTGATTAATGACCATACACGAAAAGTGTGGGTATATTTCATGAAAGAGAAGAGTGAGGTGTTCACTCACTTCCAGATTTTTAAAGCTATGGTGGAAAAGCAGACAGGGAAGTATATTCAGACATTAAGGTTTGATGGAGGAGGTGAATTTATGTCAAATGAGCTCAACAACTTTCTTAAAAGTCATGGGATTCGACGTTAGTTTTCATGTAGGTACACACCACAACAGAATGATGTTGTTGAACGCAAAAACAGACATTGCAGAAATAGCAAGAGCCTTATTAGCTGAGAAGAATATGCCTCATTGTTATTGGGCACTGAACGCAAAAACAGACATTACAGAAATAGCAAGAGCCTTATTAGCTGAGAAGAATATGCCTCATTGTTATTGGGCAGAAGTTGTGCATACTCCTATATACATCATGAACAGAACTCGGACTGTTGTTGTACATCAAGTTAAACCTGAAGAGAAGTTTACAGGTAAAAAGCCAAACTTACCACATTTGAAAGTTTTTGGCTGTATTGCATATGTACATGTTCCAGATGAGTTGAGGATCAAGCTTGATCCAAAGCTAAAAGTGTGTCTTCATTGGATACTCCCTTGAGCAAAAGGGATATAAATGTTATAACCCACTCACACGAGAGGTGAAGGTGAGCAAAGATGTGGTATTTGATGAAATGTCAAGCATCTATGCAGATGCCAACGATGGGCTTAAACTTGAATCAAATGACAAAGAAAATGTTGAAAAAGCAAGTGCAGAATCTCAAGTTTTGAGTGGACAGGATGCATCACCAAGCAATAGTTCCAACTCAAATCCATGGAGTGGAAGATTGGGTGGAAAGTTCAGTCCAAAACAAATTCATCAAAAACATCCAAGAAAGGTAAAGAAAAGCTTTCTACTAGTCATAAAACATGTGCAGGTTTTGAAGACATTGATGGACATTCAAGCGGTTTAGAAAAGAGTCTTGATTAGGAACTTGGATTGCCCTCTTTGAAGACTCTAGGAGTAATAAAGGCACATGCGGATGATACAAGGAGAAGTGACCTAGGACCAAGAAGATGTGGGAGGATAGCGAATTCAATGCAACGATTGACATATGATAGCTACATGGCTCATCATTGTGCCTACATGACAAAGGTAATACAAGATGCTCAACCTTCTTGTTTTGAATATGCAATTGGAAATTCAGATTGGGAAAAATCTATGGATGAGGAGATGGCAGCACTTTATGGAAACGATACATGGAAGTTGGTTCCATTGCCACAAGGAATGAAACCCATAGGCTACAAGTGAGTTTACAAGGTAAAGCAGAATGCTGATGGTAGCATAAGCAGGTAGAAAGCACATTTGGTAGCAAAAGGATATGCACAAACTTATGGCATTGATTATGAGGAAACATTCAGCCTTGTAGCTAAAATGTCTACTCTGAGAACACTTGTTGCATTAGCTACAACAAAAGGATGGATTTTGCATCAGATGGATGTGAAGAATGCTTTTCTACATGGTGAGCTATAGGAAGAAGTATACATGGACCAGCCACAAGGATATGAAGATTCAAAGCATCCAAAATATGTTTGCAGGTTGCAAACGGCTTTGTATGGGTTGAAGCAAGTGCCTCGTGCATGGCATGTAAGGATTGTTGATTCCTTGACCACCATTGGATTTTCTATGTGTGATGCACATCATTCAATATTAGTAAGGAAGGGTGATGATGGCATCATAATTGTGGCTATCTATGTGGATGACTTGATTTCAGGTGGTGAAGTGATAATCAAGAAAGCATCAAAGAGGCAAAGCAACTTCTTATGCAAGAATTTGACATGAAAGATCTTGGTGTGATGCGCTTCTTCTTGGGATTGGGTTTATACATATAGAAACAAGTATATGGATGTCCCAAAGGCAATATGCCTTGAATATGCTATAAAAGTATGGTCTGGATGATTGTAAGCCAATTTCTATGCCATTAGATCAGATTTTGAAGTTGGATACTACATCAAGTGAAGCATTGGAAAATGCTATTATGTACAACAAAATTGTGGCAAGTCTTATATATCTCATAATTACAAGGCATGATCTAAGTTATACTGTTGGACTTGAAAGTCAGTTTATGCAAGTTCCCAAGAAGCCACATTTGGATGCTCTGGGGCTCACTCTATGTTATGTGAGTGCTACTTTGGATTATGCATTGTTTTATGAAGCTGGTATAGATTTGCAGGTTCATGGATACATTGATGCAGATTGAGCTGGTAGTATTCTAGATAGAAGATCTACTAGTGGCTTTCTATTCTCACTTGGAGGTGCAGCTATTACATGGAGCAAAAAGAAGAAACCCAGTGTTGCTTTGTCGAGTACAGAGGCTAAGTATAGAGGTGCTGCAATGGCAACATGTGAGGCATCAGTTGGAGATGCTACTTGCAGATTTAGG
The DNA here is from genome assembly GCA_020310875.1 of Ceratopteris richardii. Classification (NCBI taxonomy): domain Eukaryota; kingdom Viridiplantae; phylum Streptophyta; class Polypodiopsida; order Polypodiales; family Pteridaceae; genus Ceratopteris; species Ceratopteris richardii. Next base: position 105,801,133 of record CM035410.1, read on the forward strand.
TGTGGAAGTGCAAAAGCCTATCACCTTCTATTGTGATAATCTTAGCAGCACATAGTTAGAATGGAACCTTATTTTTCATGCTAGAACAAAGCATATCGAGGTACATTATCACTTCATCAAAGAAAAGGTATTAACAGCTGATATTGATCTTGTTTATGTGAGAACAGATGAGCAGGTTGCTGATATCTTCACAAAAGCACTTGGAGCAGAGAAGCTGAAGAAGTTTTAGAAGATGGTTGGATTAGAGGACATTACATTGAGCTTGAGGGGGAGTGTTGAGATATCAAGCTCAACATGTGATGATCCAAGGTGACACATATCACTTTTTCATTTCTCTAAGATAGATAGTGGCGACGCCGGTATATGTCAGGGGCACTTCATTGAGCTTTATTAGATTTATCTACTAAGAGTGATGGCACATTTGTTTCTTGCCAGCTCACTCATTCCAAGACATTATGTTTTTCCTTATGTACTGGTCTTTATATATTGTAGTAGTTGTATTCTTGTTTTTTATGCCATTCTTGTACATTCCTTTTTATGTAATAGAAGAAGAAGAAGAAGAAGATCATTCTTCCAGTCCTCAATTTGAGTGTGTGCTTCTCCTTGATTGTGAGAGTGTGTGTGTGTGAGCTCGCTTCCTTATCTCCTTCCTCGTGACATGCTATATGTATGTTCATATGTATGTGTGCATGAAAAGTGATCCTCATGCACACGATTCTAGATTTAGATAAGTGTTATGGGTAAAAAGTGTATGACCTCTTCACTCAATGTGAATCCATATGAATCATCTTGAAAGTAAACACCCTCACGTGGTTCAAACAACTAAACATTAAAAACTCTCAAAACATAAATCAACTCCTAAAATCTTTCAAAGCTACATTTCCTAAAACAAGAGTAATGAATTCCATAGAAGATTGTTTGTCACATGTGTATAACAAAATACTCCCAGCCCTAGCATAGCCGCAATAGCAATATTGCAAAACTTTATAATAAGATGCCAGTTAGGCAGCATCCTAATCAGCAAGGCGAGTAGTAGAGTAGGCCTACTATGGGGAATCATCATGCCCAAAGGAAAATCGCTGCCTACAACAACACTGGAGTAGCACGCATATCCAATCACACCAACCAAGTACTCCTCCAAACTTAATTCAATTTAAGTATGGGCAACCCCGAGAGCCGATAGAGTAGGCTATTATCCTAAGAACTTCTATTAGTGTAGAGCTTATTTGCCAAGAGAACCATGGTGAAAATATCGAACATGATCTATACTCTCAATAATATGATTAATCCACTAGCTCTTCAATATTTCTAAACTTTTCAAGTGGATATGATGACTACTATAATTGAAGTAATAGGTATAGTGAGCCTGTGTATATCCGAATATATTGCACAAATGTTCCACTAGAAAACGTAGCTAGACCTTAGGCTCTACCTACTCATGTGGGAGGTCCATGCTTCATATGTAATGGGCATGATTTAGCTCGAAAATGTCCACATGCTCAAATTCTACCATTACATCCATATCACCTAAAATCTTTCTATAATGAATGTGGAGAGACACATTTAAATGAATATCCCCATAATCCAAAGAGGAAAAATCCAGACATATTAACATGTTGAAAAGTGTTCGTCCATCTCTACTAGTGAAGGCAAAAGGAGACAACATTTCCAATGCAAGTGATTATAATGGCATAAGCCATGAGAAAAAAAGAATGACAACATCATGAAGTTCAGAGAGGGAAGAGAACTCCCCAAGGATTCTCCACCTGGAAATGATACTTGGAGGACTCAAGCAGCTAAATAGGTAAATAAATAGAAGAAAAAGGTCGTTGAAATTAAGGGCTACCTCAACTACAAGCAAGATGAGATTACTTGGGAAAACAATAACATCAAATGGAGAGAATATCAGCTATGTCAAGAGCGATAGAGACCATAGCAACATAGAACATAGCAGTATAGGACTTCAACACTATCACATGCATGCGCATATCAAACCCCATTGCTCTAGCAAAGATCACTCCTAGCTCAACCTCTTGCTAGTGATTTAGAAGGATTATTGAAAGCATATCATGATAGAAGAGTAGGATCATGAGTTAAGTATCATAACACATGTTACCCATGAGTGGATTAAGGAAGAGAATGACTAGCTATGTCCCAAAAAATGAGTGACGTTTCTGAAAAGTCGCTAGATAAATCTCCTATTATTGTTGTTCGCACATCTAACCAAAAACACCATTACAAAAGGTGCTGCAATCTCATCAAGAAGCCTTACTAGTGAGTCATAGAAACGAACCATCCCCTAAACCCCACTTAACTTTCACAAGTACAACCGATTTAATTTAATGATCAACTTTTTGAAGATGATATTTTTGTTCCAAACACAAAGGGATCTTTCAAAAATGAACTTTGCTATCAAATTCTAGAGAAAATGGAATAAGGAGGCCCTTACACAACATAAACCTCTCTCCTCATATTTCTAGACATGTGATGGTATAATTTTAATAACAAGTCTATAGGACCACATGCATGGGCCAATGTGGCTACACACTTGTAAATCTCTACTTTGATACATTGGATATGAGGAAGTAGCCTTAGAGTGCAAGAAAGCTAAATCTTTGAACTTAAGTCATGAGCCCAAAGGAAAGAACAAAGATAATGAGTCACGCATTCAAGAAATTTCTCTAGATAAGTTTGGTGATTATAGTGAGGTGAATGAGGGAAATACAACTTTATTAGTTAAATATAATGGTGGGAATATGAAGGCTATTGTGGATTTGGGTGCAGGTGTAGCCATTGCTACCCAAACGGTATGGAAAACGTGGGGTGAGCTAGCCTTATGTCCCACTAGAATACATCTACAATTGGAGTCCAAACGTATGAGAGACCCTTATGTCTAAAAGAAAATGTTCACTTGACTATATGCAATGTTGAATTTGAACATACGATTGTCCTATGGGGATTCAGGATGGCTCGTAACTATGATTCTTGTTAGGATGTCCATCCCTTAAATGTAATGTTAGGTGCGCAGCAGCTACAACGAGAGACTACGACAGAGTGAGAGACAGAGAGTTCTGTGGAAAAAAACTCCGCACATCGGCGGTCATCACTTACGGCGGTGGAGTTCGTATATTTACATGTTTTTTTGTTTTTACATAAGAGATGCCACATCATCAAATCTCCCCCTCAAGCTCAGAATGAGATTGAATACAAACTGAAAGAAATACATATGTCCATACAAGATGAAATAACATGAAATGAAATCTAGATACAAACTAAAGCTTTCTAACACCTAAAGCTTCTCTGAAGTAGATGAACTTTTCTTTGGGAAGAGCTTTCGTGAAGATATCCGCCACTTGTTCTCCAGTGTTGATGTGAATCAGCTCCACTTCTCCTTCGATGAACTTCTAACGAACAAAGTGATAATGAACTTCGATGTGCTTTGATCTCGCATGATAAACTGGATTCTTCGATAGCATAATGCTGCTCACATTATCACAATAGATGACCACCTTTCCGTCGATGTAGACTCCCATGTCTTCGAGTAGGTACTTAATCCATGTTGCTTCACAAACGGCTTGTGTAATGCCTCTATATTCAGCTTCGGTACTTGACAAAGCGACAGTTGGTTGCTTCTTGCTACTCCAAGAAATGATTGCACTTCCAAGCGAAAATGAAAATCCACTTGTTGACCTTCAATCCATGACATTTCTTGCCCAATCGGCATCTGTGTATGCATATATACATGGCTGAACTTTTCTCTCATAAAATAAGCCAAAATTACATGTTCCTTTCACATATCGCAATATGCATCGCACTGCATCCAAGTGCACTCTACATGGTTTATGCATAAACTGACTCACCAAACCAACTGCAAAACTCAAATCTGGTCTTGTCTTGGTTACATAAATCAAACTTCCAACCATCTTTCTATACATATTTGCATCATGCAAGTACTTTCCATCATCCATAAGCTTAACATTAGCATCAAGTGGCGTATCAACAGGTTTGCATGCACTCATACCAAATCTCTCAAGCATTTCCAGCATATAATTGCGTTGTATCATCCAAATTCCCTCTTTCATTGAAATTACTTCAATTCCCAAAAAGTATTTTAGCTCTCCCAAATCCGACATCAAAAATTCAGATTTCAGTTGCCTTTTCAAATCATCATTCCTCTTCTCATCATTGCCAGTAATGATCAAATCATCAACATAGATCACTAGTAGAATCGTTTCCCTTCCTTGATTCCATACAAAGAGTGAATAATCAGCTTTCGATTGCATAAATTTCAAATCCAACAACTTCTTAGTGAATCGTTCACACCATGCTCTTGGAGCTTGTTTCAAACCATAAAGCGCTTTCTTCAACTTGCATAGTCAGGATATTTTGGATGCACATAACCTTCTGGTTGCAGCATATAGACTTCCTCATGCAATTTGCCATTTAAGAATGCATTCTTAACATCCATTTGATATAATTTCCAATTGTTCATAACAGCCCATGCAATCACGCTTCTTACCGTTGTCATTTTCACGACTGGACTAAATGTTTCATCATAATCCAATCCATATACTTGTGCATATCCTTTTGCAACTAGACGCGCTTTAAATCTTTCCAATGAACCATCACTTTTGCATTTCACTTTATATACCCATTTACATCCAATAGCTTTCTTATTCGGTGGCAATTTCACTAGTTCCCACGTATCATTCTTCTTTAATGCATTCATCTCATCATCCATTGCTTTACACCAATCTTCAATTTGTGACGCATCATAAAAATTCTTTGGTTCCTCATGCTTGATTCTTTCTGTCATGTATGCATAATGAAGCTTCATAGACTTATTGTATAGATTCAATCTATCCACTGGATGTTTTACTCTCGTAGATCGTCTCAAAGGTGTTTCTTCATGTGTCTCTTCCTTGCATGTGGGGGAACATATTTCTCCTTCATATTTTTCAACGTGCCAGGCGTAACTATCTCATCTTCAATATCTGAATCAGACGTGTATGTATCTTTTCCTTTCTCCTTTCTTCTTGCATAGTCTTTTGCATTTTCACTCCATGACGTTTCAGGTGTAGGAAACTCATATGAACCATAGTCTTGACTCTCTTCATGATCAAAATTCCTACGACTTGTTCCTGGCTCATCATGAACATTATGCATAGAATCATCCATATCATTCTCTATTACAGCCATGTCTTTGGGTGCGTACCATGATGCTTTTTCATCGAATATAACATCTCTACTCACTATACATTCTTTTGTAATAGGATTATAACATCGATATCCTTTCTTTTCTTCTGAGTATCCAACAAATATGCACTTTTCAGATTTTGCCTCAAACTTATGTCTCAACTTACTAGGCACATGCGCATAACAAATGCTTCCAAAAACTCGTAAATAGCTAACATTAGGCTTATGCTTCCATAGCCTCTCATAAGGTGTAAGATCATGAACCATGCCTGTGGGAGCTCTGTTTATAACATGCACAACCGTATGACAAGCTTCTGCCCAAAACATATCTGGCATGTTCTTTTCATTCAACATAGCTCTAGCAACTTCCTCTATCACACGATTTTTACGTTCTGCAACGCCATTTTGCTATGGTGTGTATCTACAAGATAATTGCCTTCTGATTCCATGATCACTTAGGTACTGATCAAATTCTCTTGAGATATATTCTCCCCCTGAATCTGATCGTAGGCATTTTATATACATTCCCAACTGCTTTTCAACCACATTTTTGAATCTTACAAAGCACTCAAAGACTTCACTCTTATGCTTCAGAAAATATATCCATGTATATCGGCTATAATTGTCAACAAATATCAGAAAATATAGTGAGCCACCAACTGATTTTGTTCTAGCTGGTCCAACCACATCAGTATGTATTAGCTCTAATGGTCTTCTCCTATGCATTTCTCTTCTTGGAAACTTCAAACGTTGATGTTTTCCAAATACGCATGCTTCACAAATTCTTTCAAAGTTTAAATGACCAAATCTTGGTAATCCACGCACTAACATTTGCTTTTCCATGGACTTTAATTTTCTCAAATTGATATGACCAATTCGTTTATGCCATAATTCAGCTATATCTGAATATTCACTATTCTTTGCATACATGTTCTCATAAAGGGGTGTACCCATATCAAAGGTGAACAATCTACCCATCTTCTTTCCATGACCGAGTAATTTTCCTCTTTTTCCATACTTGAAATCATGTATAAAACAGCCATGTTTGTTGAAAGTAACTTCCATGTCTTGATCTGCTAGTTGACCAACTGAAACTAGGTTCTTTGTAATGCTAGGCACATGTAAGACATCACTTAAAGTGTTTCGAACACCATTTCTTTGTACTAATGGTACATTCCCAACATCGTTAATCACATGTAAGGTATCGTCACCAGTTGCTACATACTCCTTAGTCTTCAAAGCTTCTTTTGATTCAACCCAATTTCCAATACTCGTCATGTGATTTGTGCAACCAGAGTCTATGTACCAATTCATATCATTTCCAGGTTTTGACATACTATTCAATACATGCTCCATCGCAAACATATTATCTCTACCATAGTCTCTATATGAACTTTCTGCAGAGAAATTTCCATGTGCCGCATAATGGCTTCTACCTCTTCCTCTTTGACTATTTTGCTTATAATAACAATCTTTCTCAAAGTGGCCATACTTGCCACAATGGTAACAATTTCCAGGTGCCTGTGATCTTCCTCTACCTCTAGAGTATGATCTTCCTCTACCTCTTGACATATCCATTGTATTTGCATTTCTAGAAGATGATCGTCCACGACTAAAACCTCTTCCTCTATTCTGAAAGAATGCATGATCTCTCGAATTGCCACTTCCTGATGCGTTCAAACCAAGCTTTACTTCTTCTGTCATGCAAAGAGCTACTAGCTCGTCAAAATCTGGCATAGTGCCTCTCACTGAGATAGAGGTATCTAAACTCTTATACTACGGTCCTAGACCATTTAGCATAACTGAAACCATATCATCATCTTCGACTTTGCAATTTATAGAAGCTAAATCATCAGTGATCTTCCTAATTTCAGCCACATAATCTGTTATGGACCTATTTCCACGTCATACACTAAGCAACTTTTGCTTTAAGTGAATTTTTCTAGCTTCTATCGACGTACCATATATCTTATGGATTATATCCCATGCTTCCTTCGGTGTGCTAGCTTTCATAATATGTGGAATCAAGCTCTCTGATATACATATAGAAATCCAATGGAGAACCTTTCTAGATTTTTCTATCCACGTTTTATATTCTTTTTGCTCTTCTGCATTTGGATTCTCTGGCAACTCAGGACACTCATCCTCTCCATTCACTAGTACCCATAGACCTTTTCCCATCAAGAAATTTTCCATTCGATAAGACCATATGTGGTAATTGACTTTATTCAGCTTATCACCAACTATTTGTGCAATATTATCACCCATCTTTGTAATTTAAGCACTTCTCTATGCTATGACAATTTTATGGCGAGACCTAGAAAAATTTCGGGAGCATTTCGGCTGTATTTCTAGATATGTGCACCAAAAAGTGAATCTTCATAAGTAATCTTAATGATTTGCCTCTTATTCTTAGCACTCCCTGCGTTTCTATGCACTTATATGCTCAATTTCTACCTCTCCAAAAAAATTTCGGTAGAGTCTCCTTTGTCCGAACTATATATGAACCAAGTCAACTATAGTCACTCCACTCCAAAACCCAAACTTTGGGTAAAAGCATCAATAAGAGTCCGTAGCGTAAGCAAATATACTCTGACGGGAGGCCTCAAAAATATACATTCATCCCGTGATCGATACACGAGGTCTTTGGATTGTCTTCTCTTTGGTCTTCCACCTATATCACCAGAGTATCTCCAAGCATGAGAATACCCCAGTTAAAAACCTTACCACGTCCCTCAGTTTTTGTTTAAATTCAAGGTTTTAGCAGGGTAATAAAAAAACCTCACAAGGCACGTGAGTTGTCCAACTAAGGACCCACAATATCATACATTCGTCTCACAACGTGTGAGTAGTGTCCATTCACGGACCCGCAAGAAATATGCATGTCGTCGCCTGCCACATGCACTCAAAAGAAAACCGAAACTCAAATGTGTACCTGGCTATTTCAAAATTTCAAAATTGATTTCTGTGATTTGGTGGATGTTGATCCTTATGGTTCTCGATTTGTTTTTCTTGACTCTGCAATTCAATCTGCGGAACTGAAGGGTAAGAGGACATGGCAGTTTTGCACCGTTGCGTATTCAGACTCACGAGTCACAGCAGCAGACTATTGAGCAGCTGAAACTATTAACATTTTATAGGGAAAAAACTAAATTAATCTGCGGACACCATCATCGCGATGAAAAGTGTAGTACAGTTCACTGTCGACTTCTCTTTACTGTATTACTACTAGATTCTCTTTACTGTATTACTAGATTCTACAACGTAGCATAACGTGACTCTTTACTGTATTACTAGATTCTACAACGCAGCATAACGTGAGCACTGAGCTCTGATACCAGACTGTTAGGTGCGCAGCAGCTACAACGAGAGACTACGACAGAGTGAGAGACAGAGAGTTCTATGGAAAAAAAACTCCGCACATCGGCGGTCATCACTTACGGCGGTGGAGTTCGTATATTTACATGTTTTTTTTGTTTTTACATAAGAGATGCCACGTCATCATGTAACACAATTTACATCTAGCACAATGGCACCACTACCACATCTACAATGGTACCACTACTACTACAACTATCACTACCCCCATTCCTTAAATGTAGCGCAATTTACATGTAGCACAATGGTACCACTACCACATCTCCAATGGCATGGTATACAGAATTTTGAGGAGAAAAGCTCTATAAAGAGTGGAAATTTGCGTCAGCCATCCTTGATACAAGAAGAAAATAATCTTTGGTTGCATCAAAAGAGAAAGGTAGAACCAAGTTAACCACTCGAAAAATCAATTAGTTATTCATATTACATCCACCTCTAATCTCAAAGACGATGACTTTGATACTTTTTGTCTGGCCACATATTTTACGAGACATTGAAGTAGTTGTGAACGAGATAATGTTGATGCCCTCGCAACATTTGCAACATTATAGAATAGAAGATGAAATTAAAAGTTTTCAAAGTTGTGATCTCTTTTGAAGCTTTGCTGATATTCATGATTTCTATAGTTTCCCAAATCATTTGATGATACTGAACTTTTTTTAGCGAGAACGAAAATAAAAAGGTATATAGAAATAAGTTTGTATGTATGTATTTGTGTGTACATGTATCTTTTGTTTCTGTCGATGAGTCTATATGAATGTGGCATGTATGTATATGTGTTTGTTCAATTCTATATGTGTGTATGCATGTATTTCCAAATGTATGTGATGTCATTGTGTGCATATGTATGACTAGTCATGTGTCGTCTGCCTATGTATGTGTTTTATTATGTGTATGTATGTATATTTTGTGCATGTTTATCTTCATGTGTTTGTGTGAGCCTATGTGTGTATATACCTAAATGTATGTGTTTATGTTTCTTTATGTGACTATGTATAAATAATTATGAGTCCGTATGTATGTATTAGTGTGTTTATGTACGTATATGAAGGTGTGAGTGAAACCATGTGAATATATGTGCACGTATTTATGTAATCTGTGTATGTATATGAACGTGCATATGTGTGTATCACTAAATATGTGAATGCGAGTGATTTTGCGAATGACTATATGAAAGGTAACTGGTGTGTAAATGTCTACTTATCTATGTGTATGTCTATGTAGTTATGTATCCTTTTTATGATAAAAAATTGGTCCAAGATTTCTTTACTTGAATCCTAATGTTTGTCCATCCTTTTCACATTTTTTCTAGTAAATACCTAGGCTTAGAGCACCATATGTGCGTCATAAGGTAGGCACATCCATATAGTTCGACTTGATCCACCTAGGTAGGCAACCTTCTATCCGAGAACGTAATAAACATGTTTCCAAAATTAATATTCTTCCTCTTTTCAGTCTATGTTCCAAGAGTATGAAGATTGAATTCTGGGCTCCTCATAGAACTTCTTTAAATGACCTTTGGGAGAGTTTCTTCCCAAAGGACCATTCACGATAAAGTCATCAAGCTGGTTTCTGTCTATCTCCATGAACAATTTACTTTCTTTGGATTCTTGAAGAGAAGCATATGTTCACTCTAGATGTTGTAGTTCTTTAGACCACAAGCATCTCTTAGGCTGATCAAATGATCTCCTATTTTCTTCTTGATCTTTGGGCTTAAAGTCTCGCACACGTATTTTGTGAGGGAATCTACCTTGGACTCTAACGAGGAAATGTTTGATATCCAATAGAGTCAAATGTTTGCTACTTTGATGGTGATGCAAGCAAACATATAACCTCATAGCACACATTCTTTAGTTCACTTGAGCCTACCTCTATAGTGAATATTGTCACATGCATTAACAAATCCTCTTATCCTGTAATGTGAGTTGGTAAGATGATTTAGACAACTACTCATGGTAGTTACTTCACATTATTAGATGATTTTTAAATTCCAAAGATCAAAAAATACCTATTTTCAGCTTCAACATTAGCCAAGATTTCTTGTTGGATATTTCTTCATAGTTCCATAACAAATTCTTCACGAAGACTGGAGAATCCACAAGAAAGTTTTGAAATATAAAGGGACCTCTTGTTGAGCACCTTAGACTAATGGAATGATATCCAAAATCCAATTTCCTTGTTGAAATAATGTGAGCTTCAAAGTTACTCAAAAAATATAGCCGAGCAACTATTTTTTTCTCCACCTCATGGCAACTCTTTGAGAAATAAGTCTCATATCTTATTGGAACCATTAATCCTACATCTCTTCCCAAGAAAGATAAGTAATTTTTTGTAGTAGTAGGTTACGCCAACAAGTGGGATGAAACAATTGTTTCATCTTATTTTTATTGTTGCTAATTTTGTATATGCTAGCATGTTTTGAAGATATGTTTGTCCATTAGAAATTTGAAATGAATAGGGGACACACTGTTAATGAAGTTTTACAACAAATATTTAGCAAATAAAAGATTCTCCATGGCACTTCATATGATTAATACCCAAGACAAAGTGGGCAAGTAGATGCAAAAAGAAGGTATTGATAAGAGTGCTTAGAGAGGGGTGTGGTGCAAGGCCTACTATATGGGGTAGTATACATCTAGGGGCTATATGAGCATACATTCTAGCATGCAAGGAAGCCACATGCCAATCTTCATCTCAATTGGTGTATGAGCTAATTTTGATTGAGCTCTTTGATTTTTTGCATGGGTCTCCTAAGACACAAGCTAGATGTGTTATGCATTTGGATTCAATTGAAGCACCCATGTATGAAGATGAGAGAAACCATCCATATTATCTCCTTGAGGAAAACAACCAACATCAGTTTACACATCATGGCTTGCAAATATTTGTGAATGGCATCCCTAGAGCTATTGTCACTCCAAGTGGAGAGAAAATCAGTTATGTCAAGAGCAATATAGAAGTTAGCAACATAGAACATAGCAATATAGGGCTCCAACACTATCAGAGGCATGTGCATATAAAATGCCATGGATCTAGCCATAGGCACCTCCTAGATCACCCTCTAACTAGTGGTTTAGAAGGATTTTTGAGAGCATATCATGATAGAAGAGTAGGAACATGAGTTGAGTATCATAATGCATCTTACCCATGAGTGGATTCAAGAAAGGAATGAATAGGTATGTGCCAAAAAATGAATGAAGTTTCTCAAAAGCTGCTAGGTAAAGCTCCTATTATTGTTGTTCACACATCTAAACAAAAGAACGATTACAAAAAATGGTGCAATCTTATTGAGAAGCCTTACTAGTGAGTCAAACAAATGAACCAGACCCTAAACACCAGATAACTTTCATAACTTCAACTGATTTAATTTAATGATCAACTTTCTGAAGACGATATTGTTATTCCAAACATAGTGGGATCTTGTCAACATGAACTTTGGTAGCACATTCTAGGGAAAATGGAATAAGGATGCCTTTACTCAACATAAAACTTTGTCCTCAGTCTAGACATGTGATGGTGCAATTATAAGTGACTTACATATTGAAAAGTCTATAGGACCACATGCAAGGGCCGATGTGGCTACACACTTGTAAATCTTTACTTTCATACATTGGAGATGAGGAAGTAACCTCAACGTGCAAGAAAGCTAAATCATTGAGCTTAAATCCTGAGTCCAAAGGAAAGAACAAAGATAAGGAGTCACATAGTCAAGAAATTTCTCTAGATAAACTTGTATGATTATAGTGAGGTGAATGAGGAAAATACAATTTTTATAAGTAAATGAAATGGAAGGACCAAAGGCTATTATCGATTTGGGTGCAGGTGTATCCATTGCTACCCAAAATGTGTGGAAACAGTGGGGTAAGCTAGCCTTATGGACCACTAGAATACATCTACAATTAGAGGCCAAACATATGGAGAGACCGTTACGTCGAATAGAAAATGTTTGCTTGAAATTGTGAAAACATTTGGAGAGACCCTTACGTCCTATGGGCAGCATGATTATCATTCTCTATTTTTCTCTTCATAATGTGAAAAAGCTCATAAATAATTCTTTATTTTCCTCTTTACAATGTGAAAAAGCTCATAAGCACTAATATTATGGTCAATAAGAGTGTTTGTTAAATTCCATATCCAATCAGTAATTTGCATCATTATTATATCTTCAAAATATGTGATCATTGATGAAGGAATGATCTCATATAAAAAGAATAAAAACAAGATGACAACATCCACAGATGGCTCTAGGAGACAAAACAATTAGTTATGAGTTGTAAGAAGACACCTACTATGGTAGCCCATCAGTCTTTCAACTAGTGAAGCAGTAGCTTGCTAAACACATCCAATGTTTTATAGGTTCTCCCCACACTCATTCAATATCAGCATTTTTTATATTGTTAGATCCCAAAGAGAGGAATCGGAATGGATAACTAAATGAGTAGTAAGTTTAAGGAGTGATGAAGTTTGGATCTTGATCAAGTGCTAGTAGAGACTAGAGGAGCACAAATATATTTTGTCCTCTCATGAATCTAAGCCTTCCTGCAAATGATCTATTGGGTATGTATCGATAAGCTTGTAAAAGAGTTGCATGATAATATATATACAATCTAGAGCTCGTATGCATGGTTTGCATTCATTTTCTTAGTCTCTCGTTATATAAAACACGTATATGAGCTATAAATTCATTTAGAAGATCTTGTCCATGCTTTCAATACCAACTACATGGCCACTCCACTTGTAAGCTCTTAGGACTCACAAGAAGTTAGGACCTTATTAATGCTATTATATGTAAAATCTTGGTGATGATTATTCCGTGTACATTCTATCTCACATCAAATTATGTATCTCCAAGAGGAGTAAATCACCACATGTACTGCCTCAAGCAAATGGGATATAAATCCATCTCCAAAGAGAAGATAAACTCATTCTACAAAGAGGATTCCACAACATAAAGCAAAGACGGAGAAATATATCGGAGCACAAATGGAAAAGTTCATTCAACAAACATAAAACAGGAGACAAATGGAAAGAAAACACTATGTACCCCATGAGTTCAACCATGTTCATGTCTAGGGAGTCCATACATCCCTAAATCCACTGCATCCACTGAGAAAAAAAAACAAAGAACAAAGACACAGAGAGAGCATGGATGCCATATATTTGCAAAAATAGAACCATGTGGATGTTATATGCGCATGATAACCAAGGAATTCCATATGCCATGCACTTGGTTATGTCTAAGTATCTTACATATATATATATATATATATATATATATATATATATATATATATATATATATATATATATATATATATGTGTGTGTGTGTGTGTATGTATGTACGTACATACGTTGTCCGAATGATTTTTACATTCTAGTTGACATCCAAAAAAATTTAAAATTTTTATATTGATAAATTTCAAAATGAGTAAAAATATGTTTGATATGAGTTTTTAATTTGTCTCACATCACTTTTAAGTAGTTGTAGATTGAAACCACTAGAGATGAGGATCGAACAAGAACCTTTAATGGAATTTTGATTTTTGCAACTATGAAATTAAAATATGTGGTACACCAAGTGTGAACCTCTATTCATGTGAACCTCTATTCACCTGCATAAAAATATTAAAATATGTTGTTTCTTTGCATATTTGCATCAACTTTTTTTAGTGCTAGTTTAACCAGATTCAAAACAGGAGTAATGGGAATCCAGCAATATACAAATATGAAAACTATAAATCAAAATGAAAGTAATGAATCTTACACAAATGAATTGCAAGAGCAAATTCCAAAGAGTGTTGAAGAGTATGTGAATGCATTGATTGATGAAAAATTGAAAACATGGAAAGGAACATTTGTCAAAATGGAGAGTAAGGCTAATGAAGAGATACAACATAATTTTAGAATTATTTCAACTTTACATGAAACCATAAGTGATATATCAGAAACTCTCCAAGTATTAGGAATTGGCCTAAGAACATGCAAAGAAGAAATGAATGTTGAAATTGTAGAAATGAACCAAAAATATGAATTGTTTTCCAAATAAATAAGAATTAGAATTAGCTAAAGGTAAGCATGAAAATGAGAGAAAATACCAAAGTCTATCTGCATCCCCTTCTTTTGAAACCCATTCAGATGATTTCAGAAGACCCACTCCTAAATGTCCACAAGGAATGCCAAATAGGATTCAAAAACAACCTTTAGCAGTGTTTTTGGTGTGATCAGTATGGACACACATTTTGGGCTTGTAGTGTTGGAGATAGACATCTGCGGAAGCACGCGAACAACACAAGGAAGAAGAAGAAGCTTGGAGCACAACACACAAGACTGAATGTATTACTAGAGAATGTAAAAAGATCAGTAGCCCATTAGGGCAATAGGCGTATATACAAGCCGGGGGAAAAAAACCTCCTAAAGAGGGAAAAAAGTGCCCCGGCGGTCCTAGAGTGTTCACACACATCACTACCTAAATATATCAACAAATCCCCCCTGGGAGTGATGCGGTGAACAAGGAGCTGGCACTCATGTATAAGGAAGTGCCAAGCTATGTGGAAATCACTCCAGAAAAGGAAGTAAGCCCAAAGCTTTGCGGAAAGCTTCAAACTTCTCCCTAGGCAGAGCCTTCGTGAAAAGGTCTGCAATGTTCTCCTGCGTGGGCACATATGCCAAGCTGATCTCCCCAGCAGAGAACCTCTCCCTGACATAGTGATAATGCACCTCAATGTGCTTAGTGCGAGCATGGAACACAGGGTTCCTCGCAACTGCCAATGCGCTCTGACTGTCAGTGAAGATGGTGGTGGCAGAAGACTGGCCAACACCCAAATCAGCCATAAGGCGTCTGAGCCACACACACTCAATAATCGCTGTGAAAGCTGCCCTATACTCAGCCTCACAACTGGAAGTGGCCACAGTAGGCTGCTTCTTGCTCAACCAAGATATACATGAGCTACCAAGCATGAAGCAAAAACCACTGGTGGACACACGAGTGTCATAGCAACCAGCCCAATCTGAGTCAGAAAAAGCATGCAAATCTGGCAGTAGTGATCCCCCCTTGGTATAAAACAACCCAAGTAGCCGAGTACCACTCAAGTAGCGAAAGATGCGCTTAACCGCTTTCCAATGCGTGACTCCTCGGCAATGCATAAACCTGCTCATCTATGAGACAACAAACTGAATATCTGGCCGAGTAATGCATAAGTAAATCAAGCATCCAACAGCCTGCTGATAGAGAACAACATCAAATGCATCTCCAGCATCATGAAGACTCAATCGTAAACCCGTCTCCATAGGAGTGGCAATAGGCTTACAATCTTCAAGGCCAAAACGCTGCAATAATGTGTCAATATATTTCGTTTGACACAAAGCCATTCCACCATCAACATGCATAAACTGAATGCCCAAATAGTGATGCAAATGCCCCAAATCAGACATCTCAAATGAGGCATGCAAATCAGCCTTAAAATCAGCAATATGTGTCTCAATAGGACCAGTGAGCAGCATGTCATCAACATAGACAACAATGATCAAAAGCACGCTTAACATATAAGGTGCTTTCAGTTGGACTATTCTCAAAACCATGTGCAATCAGATAGGCATGTATCTTCTCATACCAAGCACGTGGTGCTTGCTTTAAACCATATAATGCCTTCTTTAACCTGCAAACCTGGTTTTCATGCCCTTTTTGCACAAAGCCACGGGGCTGAAAAACATACACTTCTTCATGCAAGTCACCATTCAGAAATGCTGTTTTAATGTTCAACTGATGTACATTCCAACCATGATGGGCTGCAAGTGCACAAATGTTGCGAACAGTAGTCATACGGCATGTAGGTGCAAAGGTCTCATCAAAATCAATGCCTCTTTCCTGTGCATAACCCTTTGCAACAAGCCTAGCCTTATACCTGTCAACTGTACCATCAGGTTTACGCTTCAGCTTGTATACCCACTTAGTGCCAATGGCCTTCTTGCCAGGAGGCAAGTCACATAAAGACCATGTACCATTCTTCATTATAGCATCATATTCAGATTGCATAGCAGCCATCCAATTTTCTGAATTTTGTGCTTCATCAAAAGAAACAGGCTCATTCTCATCATAGAGACTAGATGCAGCCATAACATAGCAATCTGATGCAAAGGAGGCACTATGAGAGCCTGAACGAGTACGATATGACAAAGGTGCATCTAATTTGCTGTCACACAAAGTCTGCACCAGCCATTTTGGCATAGTTTTTGCCTGCTCAATATCAGCTCTCTCATCAACAAGTGCATCATGTAAATTTGCATCAGAAATGGAATGATCTGCATCATCATATGAAACCTGCAAAGGTTGAGAAGTTGCCTCATTAGGACCAACACTAGCCTGTCCACCTGTAAAAAGAGGCATCAAAGTATCATACATGTCTTTGGAGCTAACAGATGTCTCCTTAGTACATGAAAGCAATGGCTGAATAGCATCTTCCACAAAGACAACATCACGGCTAACCAGAATGTGTTTAGTCTGTGGATGATACAGACGATAGCCTTTACTTTCAGAACTATACCCAACAAAAATACACTTTACTGCCTTATCATCCAATTTTCTGCGATGTTGTTCAGGCACTAATGCATATGCCAAACAACCAAAAACACGCAGATGAGCAACAGATGGCTTGCGGTCATGCCAAGCCTCATATGGAGTGATAGACTGCAACGCTTTAGTGGGACACCTGTTCAGTACATATGTTGCACACATGACAGCCTCAAGCCAAAAACTATGTGGTAAAGCCTGACTTTTGACCATGCACCTCGCCATCTCCATGAGTGACCTGTTCTTTCGTTCAGCAACTCCATTCTGTTGAGGTGTATACGGCACTGTACACTGGTGTTTTATCCCATGTTCAGCCAGAAATGCATTAAAATCTGAAGACATATATTCCCCCCCTCGATCAGAACGGAGGGTGCCCATTTTACATGTTGACAGATTTTCAGCCAAAACCAAAAATTGTTTGAAGCACATGAACACTTCGGACTTAGCTTTGAGTGGATATACCCATGCATGCATGGAAAAATCATCAATGAAAGTCACGAAGTAAAGGTAATTTCCAAAAGAGGGTGTCTGCATAGGACCACAGACATCACTATGTACAAGCTGCAATTTCTGCGTAGCCCGAATTGAACCATCTTTTGGAAAGGAAGAACGCTGCATTTTGCCCAAAATACAGCCTTCACAAACATGTTTTCCAGGTGCCTCAAGTTTGGGCAAAGAGGACACCATTTCAGATTTCTACAGGCGTAACAAACTAGCAAAATTCAGATGACCAAATCGTGCATGCCAAAGCTTTGCATCTGACATAGCCTGAGAATCATGAACTGCACATGCCGAATCATTCACAGATCTTTCATAGTCTATGAACTTATACAGCCCACGACATAAAATGCCAGAAGCAATAATCACATCGCCATTTGACAGATCATGGACTGTACACCTGTCATCAACGAATTTCACAACCAAGCCAATCTTGGCTAATGCAGAAACTGATAACAGGTTCTTTTTGATCCCTGACACAAATAAAGCATCGGACAAAGTGAAAGAACTACCATCAGCAGTAGTCAGAATGATCTTACCAACTCCCATAATAGGATAAGAGGAGTTATTGGCGCATGTGACAGTATTCCCTGTAGGGGTAGGCTCGAGTGAAGAGAAGAAATTGCGCTGCGAGGTAATATGTTTGGTCGCCCCACTGTCAAAGTACCAAACATCTGAGTCTACTGCAGACATGCACTGATCATGAGAAGATGGGTCAAAACTGCAGACAGTAGTAAACGCCCATTCTTCTTCCTGCACAAGATTTGCAGACTCTGTTTTTGGTGTAGAGGCCTCTGCAACAACCATTCCAGCCTCTTTTTTCTTTGCCTCTTTAGCAGCCAGTTTTGGACAGTTCTTTATAATATGATCATTTCCTTTACAGTACTTGCAGAACAATTTCTGCTTTTCTGATTTCTTTTCATCTTTATCCTGGTTCTTCGATTGTGCAGCATTTGCAGATTTCTGCTTACTAGTAGAAGAGCTCCATTTTCCTTTGCCCTTCTGACTAGCCAGGAAAGCTTGATCTGCAACACGCATAATGGACCTGTTCTGCCTGGACTGATCTTCCTGCAACAGAACAAAGACTAATTCCTCAAATGACAAGGCATTCAGATTGCCTTTCATCATCAACCGAAGAGTAGAGGCAAAACTCTGATATGAATCAGGAAGACCATTCAGAACGGTCTGCACAAGTGAGCTATCTGGTATAACCTCATCAGCAGAAATCAATTGTTCCTTCAGGTCTTTGATCTTTGTAAGAAAACTCTCCATAGAATCACCTTCATTCATGTGCTGACTCTCCAACTGTTTTCGGAGGTAAGCAACACGAGCCTCATTCCTAGCCTGGTACAAAGTGGTAAGTGTATCCCAAGCATCCTTTGCTATTCTGCAAGAGCGAATGTGAGGAATAATGGCACGTTTGACAGACAAGGCTATCAATGCATGTTCCTGGGCATCTCTGCCATCCCAACGAATCTGCTCTGCAGTAGGTGCAACAGAAACAGCAGCACGAATAGGAATCTGCAGAATATCATCTTCGACACCATCTTCATCAGCTCCAACACCTGTATTTGCAGTACGTGTCGTTACAGGTGTAACAGGACGTCTTTCAACACCCTGCACAATGTTCCACAATCCTTTTGCAACCAGTACATGTCGCATCATATAAGCCCATAATGGGTAGTTGGTACCATCCAACTTATCCTCAACAGCCAACATATAGAATACATCACTGCTTTCAGCCATGGCCGGTGACTAAAATACCTTGATGCAAAAAATTGACTGTATCTCAAAAAGTTGAACAGAACTGCCCAGACGAGTTCTGCTAGACCTGTAGCAGACTTTGAGACGCTTAAACTGGCGAACAGAAACTGGTATATACCTTTGGCACAAAAGGACGAAATAGCCTGCACAAGCGGTGCGATAGTGCGTTCGGAGGCCGAAACGAGCTCAGATCGCGATTTCGGCACCACATAGCGAAGCTGTTTTGATCAGGGAAACACCCTGAGTATGCTCACCAAATTTCGTGCGAATTTGAGACTACAAACAGAGGAGTGTCGACGGTGCCCTGGAAGAAGCGACGGCCTGCTCTGATACCAATTGTTGGAGATAGACGTCTGCGGAAGCACGCGAACAGCACAAGGAAGAAGAAGAAGCTTGGAGCACAACACACAAGACTGAATGTATTACTAGAGAATGTACAAAGATCAGTAGCCCATTAGGGCAATAGGCGTATATACAAGCCGGGGCAAAAAAACCTCCTAAAGAGGGAAAAAAGTGCCCCGACGGTCCTAGAGTGTTCACAGACATCACTACCTAAATATATCAACATGTAGGTCATATGAAGATGCACAAAAACAAAATTTAGTGATTGAAAAGGAGCGAAAAATTTATAATTATCATAATTTATTACCTTTACAATTAAATTTGGGAAGAGGTTGAATGAAGGAATTCATAAAACAGACCCAGACTAAACTAAATCCAACAAAGCTAGATGAAGAGAACCAAAACTTATCCAAACCTAACATACATGTGCACATTTAAGAATATGGACAAATAAGTGCGAGTACATTTACAATAGAAATGAAGTAATGAAAGAAATCAACAATAGTAAAACCAAAGAGGAAAATCAAAATTTTGAACCCATTAAGAGACAAACATTTGGATATAAAGCAAAGTGAATGTGATCATGAAATACGAGTTGGATCAAGGAAACTTGAAAATTTTGAGGTTTCATTTGATCCAATGCTCCTTGCCAATGAGAAGTTTTTTGATCAGGAAAACGTTAGGGAATTACAAACTCAAATTAACAAACATGAGAAACAAGAAGGAATTAAGTAAGAAGAGATCAATAACATTATTAAACAAATTGAGAACACTATAAACATAAATTCAAAAAAAAATCAAAAGCTTCAAAACTGAACAAGAAAAACTAAGAGTTTATCATTGAAGAAAATACATGAGTTTATGATTGTAAAAAAATAGATGAATTGATTAAATTACCAATTTGAAGATGAAACAAACTATGTTAAATACAAAGAATCTAACTATTGGATTATGAAAAAAATTAAGAGTTATTTTTTCTTTTGGCCTTTGAATATGAAACATCTTGATAAACAAAAAGAAGTTCTCTTTTTACAAAATAAAAATACAAAGAATTTAAGAGTCTTTTAAATATGAAACATTTTGATTAACAAAATTATGACAAAACAATTAACTCTTAGATTAAACAAAAGGAATTTTTCTTTTTACAAAATACTTACTATTTTACGAAGCTATTTTACGGATGAAAAAGATAAAAAATGATGAGTTTAAAGCCAAGACAAAGGATAAATCTATTTAAAAGAAGGGTAAGCAGTGAATTCCAGCTTGATAAGGACTTCCTAGAAGATGAAGAAGAAGATGAAGCATAATCAGGTGAAATAATTCTAATTGTTCTTTAATGTTTACAAAAATTTATTTTTATGCATTTCACACTTAGGAATTGATTCATTTCTGGTATAAAAGGAAATTTATTAAAGTTATGTAGATAATGGAAAAGAAATCAAAGTAGGAATGTGTATGTAAGTTGAAGGTCCAATTTAGGGAACTTCTAATTTGTATGAGGGTAGAAGAGATACGAGCTTTTGACTAGGAGTTGCATTTATGCTACTTCTCTTAGTTTCCCTTTATCAGATTTGAAACATTAAATCTTGTATTAGGCTTTTTATCTAAGGATTTGTATAGGAGTATCTTCAAAGTATTTGTATTAGCACTTTTTTTTTCAAAGCACTTGTATAGGATTATTTTGATTCTTAGGAATTAACATTATTACAAATAAAGTTCAATTATGAAAATGAAACGTTATATTACACTTTATTTCTCTTGTCTACAAACAATGCCTCTTACAACTGATGAAAAATTAATCTTACAATCATATCGAGATGTTGTTTCTAGGTATAGAGATGCACTCCCTTACTGACCATAGACTCATAGGCTAATCTTTAATAGTGCTATAAACTATAGCTAATAACTCCCCACATAGTGAAAACACATCCTAGATCCTAAAGTACGCAATGAAACACCCAACGTGTAGTCACATAGTGAGGTTAACGCATGTGTACTTCTGATCTACGCTTGCCTCCTTTCACACCCCTTGCGATATGCAGCTGAGGATTTTCTCTAGTTGTATATACATTCACTTCCTTCTTTGTACTCTTACACAGGTGTGCTGGCTCGCACGATGACAGAGGAGAAAGAGAGGAAGAGAGAGGGAGAGAGAGAGAGAGAGGGAGAGAAAGAGAGAGAGAGAGAGAGAGAGAGCAAGAGAGAGGGAGAGAGAGAGAGAGGCATGGTGAGCACGTCAGCAAGAATGCACGGTTGCATGAGAGACATGGGGATGAGGGAGGTCGCTATGAGAGAGAGCTTCTCTTCTCCTCCCCCCCCCCCTCTGGGCCTGTTCTGATAGGCATAGACGCTGAAATGATGAATAAAATACCAATTTGAAGATGAAACAAACTATGATAAATACTAAGAATTTAACTATTAGATTATGAAACAAATTAAGAGTTATTTTTTCTTTTTTCCTTTGAATATAAATCATTATAAATAAAAAGAAGTTTTCTTTTTACAATATAAAAATACTAAGAATTTAAGATTCCTTTGAATATGAAATATTTTGATTAACAAAATTATGATAAAACGTTTAACTCTTAGATTAAACAAAAGGAAGTTTTCTTTTTACAAAATACTTACTATTTTACGAAGCTATTTTACAGATGACAAAGATTAAAAATGATGAGTTTAAAGTGAGGACAAAGGATAAATCTATTTAAAAGAAGGGCAAGTAGTGAGTTCCAACTCGATGAAGACTTCCTTGAAGATGAAGAAGAAGATGAAGCATAATCAGGTGAAATAATTCTAATTGTTCTTTAATGTTTATAAAAAATTCTTTTTATGCATTTCATACTTAGGAATTGATTAAGTTTTGGTATAAAAGGAAATTAATTAAAATTATGTAGATAATGAAAAAGAAATCAAAGTAGGAATATGTATGTAAGTTGAAGGTGTGCTTTAGGGAACTTATAATTTGTTATGAGGATAGAAGAGAGGAACACTTGACCTACGACCCTTAGTAAAAGTAAATTTACTTTGTATAAGTAGGCTTCTTCATTTTCCAAAAATGTTTAGCAAATGAGATCCTAGTTCTGATTATAGCATGCTTCTAGATCCTCAGCTCTGATTAGGGTTTAAGCCTTTCCCCTTAAACAAAAAAGTTGCAAAGCAAAAAGAAAGAAAAATGAAGACATCAAGGAGTAAATTAATGGTTGTTGCAAGATGAAAAAAGAAAAAGAAAAGATTAAAAAAAAGGAAAAGAAAAACAAAGAGAAAGAAAAAGAAAAATTATTATGATTCAGCTGTGGTCTCGAAAATCACTCCTAAAATTTATTGCGGGCTATATGAGGCGGAGGTCTGCTACAGAAGATTTAGTTAGATGTATCTTATGGCGGATGACTAATAGATAAAAGATAGATTACTTATTTTAATTAAATATTACTTGTGAATAGGGTTAATGGAATGGTAAGTACTGCGACTCTCTAAATGACTATTATAGAATTTTCTAAATTTGTCTTTTTGACTTCATACATTTCATGAAATGATTTCCAATTCACATTTACATAATTTTATGAATTTTCTTTATTATCAAAAACTTAATTTGAATTTAGAAGCATTTTTCATCATCTTATTTAAAGTCAATTTATCAACTTTTTCCAAATAATTTGATGATGTTTTCCATGATCTACAAGTTGGCCCATCAAGACGATGTGCAGGTTTCATGGGGGGTGGATGTCGGAGGAATTTCCACATCCAAATAAATATTCAAAGAAATAAAAATATTTTGTTTTTAAAATGATTAATTCTTATCTCTCTCAAACCTTTTGGTACATTTCTTTGACTTGACTAACCTTTCCTCTTAGTACCTGTAGGTAGCAAATCTCTAAAGATCTGGAATTGATCAAAGATCTCGTCATCTAAATTACATATGTTTATGAAGTCTTAAGTAGTTGAATGCAAACAACTCTTATGAGTATCCACATATTAATTATGATCATATGTGTGTATGCATGGGTATCTTCCATGTATATGCATGATCATTGATGTTGATTACAAGGGTAAGAATGTATTGCAATGATTATGGGTCTTTATGTTTATGTTCATGCATGTGTGATTCCATGTAGATATGAAGATATGTATATAACTATGTGTTTCCAATTAAATTCCTACTCTTGAGAGAGAGAGAGAGACCAAGATAGAGATGGAGAGGGAGAGAGAGAGAGAGAGAGAAAGAGAGACGGAGAGAGAGCGAGAGAAAGAGAGAGAGAAAGAGATAGAGAGAGAGGGAGAGAGAGAGAGGGAGAGAGAGAGAGAGGGAGAGAGAGAGGGGGAGAGAGGGAGAGAGAGAGAGAGAGAGAGAGAGAGAGAGAGAGAGGGAGAGAGGGGGAGAGAGAGAGAGAGAGAGGGCCGGTTAGCAGGTCGACAAGAATGCATGGTCACGTGGTAGGCATGGTGTTGACGGAGGTCGATGTGAGAGAGAGCTTCTTTTCTTCTCCCCCCTCACCCCGGGCGGTTGTTCTGACTCGAAGAGACGTTGAAATGTCAGCTTGTGGTAGGATCCACACCCAGCAAGAGATATGAGAGAGAGAGAGAGGATATATATATATATATATATATATATATATATATATATATATATATATATATATATATATATATAGAGAGAGAGAGAGAGAGAGAGAGAGAGAGTGATGAGAGCTATTTTATGTTTTAAAAAAGAAATAATATATGATAAATTCTAAGTTAATTAATTAGTTAATCTAGTTTGATTTTATAAGTTACATAATTAATTAGTTTAATAATTGATTCAATCTTAAACTTATTTTATGTATGAGTGATGGCATTAATATGTATGCATGAGCATGTAAGAGAATATATATGCATGTTGATGTAGATGAGATGCATATTCATATTATTAGGTATGCATATATGAATGTGTGATAGCATAAGTATGTGATTATGTTAGCATGTGAAAGTATAATAGCATGTTTGAGCATATACTAGATGTATGAATGCATAATAATGCCTAATTAGTTATATTTATTTGCATGCATATGAGTTAAATGCATGTGCATGAGAAATGCATGTATGGATATGTATGAGTATGAATGCATGTGCATATGAGAATGTTCATGTGCATATAAGAGGTAGTGAATACATGATCATAAATTTGAAGGCATAAATGCATGTGTATTTTAGTAGGAATGCGTATGCATGACCATGTGTATGCATGTGTATGTAGGTGAGTGCATGAGCACATATGTGAATGTATGAGTGCATCTAAAGAGTTGAATGCATATGTATGTGTATGTCAGGTGAGTTGAATGCATGCATATGATTGTGAGAACTTGCATATATGAAGTGTGAAGTACATGAATGTGTGCATGAGTTGTATTCATACATATGAATGTGAGATGCATGTGTATGAATGTATACATGAATGAATGTTAGTAAGAATGCATGTATGTAAGCTAAGGAAAGCATGCATGATAAAGAGAGAGCATATATGCATGAATGTGATGTGAGCATATGTGCATGAATTTATGGCTAATATGTGCATGTAAGACGTAGATATGTGCATGTGCATGTAAGAGGAAGATGAATGCTTGTGCATGTGTATGTATACAAGAAAGTGCATGAATATGCATATAAATACATGTATGCATGAATGCATGTTTATGTAGTGTATGCATGATAGGCATGAATGTAAGTGTATTAAATGTATATGATAGTCTATGAATATGCATAATAAAGTTAATGTTTGTGTGCATACATATGAGCTACGTGTATATGAACAAGAAATGCATATGAAAAAGAGTATAATTGTAGAACATAAATGCATGGTAATCATGAATGAATTGCATAAGCATAATGCATCTATAAGTGTGTTCTATGAATGTGAGTTTTATGTTTTATGAGACATACTTATGTTTTTTTTTCTCAATGATGTTTTGACAGATCATTTGAAGAAAATTAATGAATACTAATGACTTGACAAAGCCTAGAAGCTTTTGACTAGGAGTTGCATATATGCTGCTTCTCTTAGTTTCCCATTATCACATTTGAAACATAAAATCTTGTATTATACTTTTTATATAAGGATTTGTATACGAGTATCTTCAAAGTATTTGTATTAGGACTTTGTTTTCAAAGGACTTGTATAGGAGTATTTTGATTCTGAGGACTTGAGATTATTACAAATAAAGTTCAAGCATCAATTGAAACATTATATTACACTTTATTTCTCCTGTCTGCAAACAATGCCTCTTATAACTGATGAAGAATTAATTTTGCAATCGTACCGAGATGTTGTTTCTAGGTATAGAGTTGCATTCCCTTATTGACCATAAACTCATAGGCTTATCTTCAATAGTGTTATAAACTATAGCTAATAACCCCCACACACAAAAAAAACATCGTAGATCCTAAAGTATGCAACAAAACACCCAGCGTGTAGTCACATAGTGAAGCTAACGCATGTTAGTTCTGATTAGCGCTTGCCTCCTTCCACACCCCAGGACAACATATGTATGTATGGATGTATGTGTGTATGTATGTATGTATGTATGTATGTATGTATGTATGTATGTATGTATGTATGTATGTATGTATGTATGTATGTATGTATGTATGTATGTATGTATGTATATATATATATATATATATATATATATATATATATATATATGTATGTATGTATGTATGTATGTATGTATGTATGTATGTATGTATATGTATATAAATATATATATATATATATATATATATATATATATATATATATATATATATATATATATATATATATATATATATATATATATATATATATATATATATATAAACCAACATGCTAAGTGATGGCATCTTTCACTAGTCGTTTGCATTACAGTAAAGAGGTCAGAACATGAAGGGAGGATGTTGAGATGTCCACGCTCTACCCTTTTCTACAAAGCCTCTTGAATTCTACTACATTCTCCACAATCCCATGTGCAAAGAGATTTGCCCTGTAGTCCATAAAGGAGGGTCCCCTTTAACACCTCACAAGCTTTGTCATGCAAGATCATTTCTAAGCATCTACACACTCTCTACTCATGGACTCATGATGCTCATACAAAATTCTATAGAAGTTGTTTATATTTGAGTTAATCATCATGTTATTATTTGTTTTTTTTTTCATTCTCAAGAGTTTATTTAGTGTGTTATCAATAGTAGATAAGGAGTTTTTTTTAATTTCAATACAAGTGCCGCTTATATATTAGTGTTTAGTGAAATACAAATGTGCATATCATTATGTTTAGGTTTTTTTTTGAGATTTTGGATTGGGAAGATATTTGAGAAAGTGGCTCTCATGATTCATTCCCCATCACTTTTCTTAACCCATGCAAAAAACTTTAGTGACTTGAAATGATGATGAGTAAGAAACCATGGGTTCATAGAGAGCTTTGTATTTTTGTAGTTTAAATTCATTAGAAGGTCTCTCTTTTAATGTCTCCATTTTCTTGTTTAGTTTTTGGAAGCTTGTCCTCTTTTCAGTAGACTACCTCCTTGCAGGTCGAGTTATGCATAAGTAAATCATGGATCCAACAACCTATTGATAGAGAACAACATCAAATGCATCTTCAATATCATGAAGACTCAAGCATAAAACTATTTTCATAGGAGTGGGATGAGATTTTTAATGTTCGAGGCCAAGATGCTGCAATAATATGGCAATATATTTTGTTTGACACAAAACTATTCCCCCATCAACTTGCATAAATTAAATGCCCAAATAATGATGCAAATGCCCAAACTTAAATTCACCAAGATTCTTCTCATTAAGAATGGTGTATTTTTGTGAAAATACACCCTTCATAGACAGGTTTACAATGTCCCTCAAGTTTGGGTAGAGAAGACAACATTTCAAGATTGTATAGGCATAGAAAGCTAGTGTAGTTTAGATGATTAAAGAATTCATGCCAAAGTTTTGCATTTAAGATAGTTTGTGAATCTTAAACTCCACATGCTGAATCATTCATAGATTTTTCATAGTCTATGATCTTACACAAGACACAACATAGAATGATAGAAGCAATAATAACATTGCCATTTGTGAGATCATGAAGTGACATCTCTCATGGAAAAACTAGACAACCAAGGGAATCTCTGCTAATGTTGAAACTAACAGTAAGTTTTTCTTAATCCTTGGTATATACAAATCATCAGATAGTGTGAAAGCACTACCATCAATATTAGTCAGAATCATCATACCAAATCCCATTAGAAGATAAGAGGAGTTGTTAATGCATGTGACAATATTCACTATAGAGATAGGCTCAAGTGAACTAAAGGGATTGCATTGTGAGGCAATATGTTTGGTTGCATCACTATCAATGTACCAAACATTTGAATCTACTAGAGACATACACTCCTCATGAGAAGATGAATCATAGCTACATACAATAGTAAATGCCCATTCTTCATTTTGAACGAGACTAGCAGATTTGTTTTTAGGTGTAGAGGCCTCTACAAGAACCATTCTAGCATCTTTTTCTTTGCCTCTTTTGTAGTGAGTTTTTGACAACTTTTTATGACATTATCATTTCCCATATAGTATTTGCAAAACTCTTTTTCTTGTATTGTTCTACTTCTTTGGTCCTGCAACATTAGCAGAATTGTGCTTACTAGTAGATGAGATCCATTTACCTTTGCCCTTCTTACTATCTAGGAAAGCTTGATCCAACACATGCATAATGGAACTACTCCGCTTGGACTGATATTCTTGCAAAAAAACAATGACTAACTCCTCAAATGTTAAGGCAGTTGGATTGCGTTTCATCATCAATCAAGGTGCAATATCGACTACAACATCAACAGGAATTTGAAGACCATCATCTTCAAGACCATCTGCATCACCTTCAATAACTGTATTTACAAGTGTAGTATTATGTTTTTCAACACCATTCACATTGTTCCAGAGTACTTTTGCTACCAATACATGAAGCTTCATATACCCCAGAATGGGTAATTAGTACTATCCAACCTATCACCAATAGCGAACACATAGAATACATCAATGCTTTCAGCCATGGGCACTGACTAAATATCGTGATGCAAAAAAAAAGACTCTATCTAGAAAAGTTGAATAGAAATACTCTCTCGACCTCTACTAAACCTATAGCAAACTTCAAGGTCTTGTACTCGCAAAGGAAAACTTGTCAATATGTTTGGAACAAAAGGACAAAATTTCCTGCATAGGCATTATGATAGTTCATTTAGAAGCCAAAACAAGCTAACATCAATATTTTGAGGGCACATATCAAAGTGGCTTTGAACTCCTAATCACCATGAGGATGCTCACCAATCTATGTGATTCTCAGGGTGTGATCAGAGGGTTTTTTGAAAACACCCTAGATGAATTGATGACATGCTTTGATACCAATTGGTGGCGTTTGAGGTTTGTAGAAGCATGCCAATAGCAAGAGGAACAAGAAGAAGAAGCTTGAAGCACAACACAACACAACAGAACATAACAATTAATTATGAGCCGTGAGAGGACACCTACTATGGTAGCCCACCAATCTTTCAACCAATGAAGTGAAGCGGTAGCGTGCTGAGCAGATCTAGTCTTTTATAGGTTCTCCCCACACTCATTCAATATCAGCACTGTTAGATCCCAAAGAGATGAATCGGAATGGATAACTAAATGAGTAGAGTAAGTTTAAGGAGCGATGATGCTATAAACACTATGAAGTTTTGGATTTTGATTAACTACTATCAGATAGAGGAGCAAAAATATAGTTTGTCCTCTCATGAATCTAAGCCTTCTTGGAAATGATCTGTTCGGTATGTATCGATAAGCTCGTAAAAGAGTTGCATGATAATGTATATAGAATCTGGGAAGGAAGCTTCGCTGTAGTCAATTTGGCATAAAGATAAGACTATAGGCAAGCTATTTGCATCCAATTTAATCTCACCAACTCACAAAAAAGACATAATGAAGACGGAAGTTCAGATCATGTGACACTACTATTATCGTAGAGAGGAACTAGAACTCGTATGCATGGTCTGTATTCATTTTTTTAGTGTCTCATCATATAAAACACGTATATGAGCTATAAGTTCGTTTAGAAGATCTTGTACATGCTTTCAATACCACCTACATGGCCAATCCACTTGTAAGCTCTTAGATTTCACAAGAAGTTGGGACGTTGATGATGATTATTCCGTGTGCATTCTATCTCACATCAAATTATGTGGGATAAAGCAGCACATGTATTGCCTCAAGCAAAGAGGGAGAAAGATATCGGTGCACGAAAGGAAATGTTCATTTAACAAACATAAAAGAGGAGAAAATGGAAATAAAACACTATCTACCCTATGAGTTAAAATATGTTCATGTCTAGGGATGCCATATATCCCTAGATCAACCCCATCCACTGAGGAAAAAAACGAAGAGAGAGAGAGAGAGAGAGAGCATGGATGCCATATGTTCGCAAACATAAAACCATACAGATGCTATAACCCCATGAAAACGAAGGGATTCCATATGCTCGGCACTTGGTTATGTCTAACTATCTTATACGTCCTTTTATATATATATATATATATATATATATATATATATATATATATATATATATATATATATATATATATATATATATATATATATATATATGTGTGTGTGTGTGTGTGTGTGTGTGTACGGCATGCGCTTGTAACATGTGTTTGTTGTACGGCATGCTTCCAATGCATGGCATAGAAGTTAGATCATTATCTTGACTTATTGCACAAGACTGTTGACTAAGCATGCTTTGGTTGTACATAAACGAATTTCTACAATTTATGTTGTTAAAAAAAAAAAAGAAAGTTTTTTTTTGTTTTTTTAAGGTTACAAGCTTTCAAAAGAATTTCAATCAATTTGCAACTGTGAGGCACTTCAAGTTGCAATCTTTAGGGGGCATTTTGATGCCAAAAATGTGTTTAAAAGATACTTTGGGCACTCTTTGATTCGATAGAAATGGTGAGTGTTTAAAAAGGATGCTAGCTTCATAGAAGTAGTCATCCATCCTCATGATGTCAAACATAGAAAAATCTATAGATTATAAATCACATGAGCATAAATATGGGGTATTGGCTTCCTTTCAGGCAAATAAAAACGGATGTGTGCCATGGATTGGGATATTATTCAACACGCAATTGATAATGAAAAGTAATCCTCTTTAGAATTAAGAATTTCCAATTTTAACCATTTAGAAAATTAATACCTACTCCTCACTTGGTAATTTCATATCATTGACAATTTGAGAGCATGGGAATTAGGAAATCTTTGAAGTTCTTGAACCATTGCACAATAAATAAATAAACGATACATTGCTATATGTTATATGGTGAATCACAACTCACTATCTAATATTCTTGATCATTGCTAGAAAGCATGAACGTATCCAAAAGCATTCAAAATATGTATGGAAAATAGTTAATCCATAATATGAATGACCAGAATGGCAATTATGCAAGTTCTTATCCAACTTACTAACATATAGGTGTGGATGAGAAGAGTGGTAAAGACTTCGACAATAAGGCTTCCAAGTGCTACGACAATGAGTTCTCAATGTTCTCACTCAAGTTGCAAAGAGGCAAGTTCAACTTTGAAGTTTTTGGTCGAAATTTGATACTAGATTAGAAATTATATTCACTAGAAATGTTCTATAAAAAATCAGAAAAAGATACCCCTAAAGTTTATTTTTTGCAAAACTCATCAATGCTAAGGGACCAAAGTGTAGATAGAAAGAATGACTACTATGTGACATGCCCAAATTCAAATCCTACTATCAAGCGGCAACAACGTTGGATATATATATATATATATATATATATATATATATATATATATATATATATATATATATATATATATATATATATATATATATAGTTGGGGATACCCGATTCTTGAACATGGGCATCCTTTGATGCCCAAACCCCTGTTTGGTGCCCATTTTGGGCATCAAATTTAAACACTGGTTGGAGGTTGCGGTACGACTGGGAGAGGGCGAGACCGAGGCAGATGAGCGTATCCTTAAAGTTTCCAACCACGGAATTCAAGGCAATGGATGTACTCTAGTATGCATGCAAATCGAGACACTCTGCGTATAAATAGCCACCCATTAAACTCATATTCCGGCAGGTCTCGACAAACTCACATTGCAAAATTTAATAATTTATTTAATGTTTAGTCAGTCAGAAGTCACTACATAGAGCACAAAAGAGTATGAAGCGCGAACAACAATAGATGATCATTTACAAAGAGAGGGTTGTCTGCATTCATTGTTACACCAAACAAAAGTAGAAGAAGTGTAATCACTTTCTGAAGCAGTTGCGCCATTCTGTCTCCTTGGTATTGAAGAAGGAGTGGTTGACCTCATGAGCCTACACTTCAGCGGGTCGATTGAAGACTTGCTGCAGCTATGGCGACTTCGCATACACATAGAGATGACAATGGAGAGAGTGAGTGAGAGAGAGAATTTTAGATGACACTTCATTCACGTCGCACTAGCGGTGGAATACTTATGTCATATTAGTTCTTTTGGTTTTTACATATAGTACCAGGTCATCAAATCTCCCCCTCAAGCTCAGAATGAGCTTGAATACAAAATGAAAGAAATAAATATGTCCATACAAGATGAAATAACATGAAATGAAATCTAAATACAAACTAAAGCTTCCTAACTCCTAAAGCTTCTCTGAAATATATGAACTTGTCTTTGGGAAGAGCTTTGGTGAAGATATCCCCCATTTGTTCTCCAATGCTGATGTGAATCAGCTCCACTTCTCCTTCGATGACCTTCTCACGAACAAAGTGATAATGAACTTTGATGTGCTTCCATCTCGCATGATAAACTGGATTCTTTGGTAGCATTATGCTGCTCATATTGTCATAGTAGATGACCACCTTGCCGTCAATGTAGATCGCATATCTTCAAGTAGGTACTTAATCCATGTTGCTTCACAAACGGCTTGTGTAATTCCTCTATATTCAGCTTCTATACTTGACAAAGCGACAGTTGGTTGCTTCTTGCTACTCCAAGAAATGATTGCACTTCCAAGAGAAAATGAAAATCCACTCGTTTACGTTTGATCCATGACATTTCCTGCCGAATCTACATCCGTATATGCATATATACATGGCTGAACTTTTGTCTCATAAAACAAACCAAAGTTGCATGTCCCTTTCATATATCGCAATATGCGTTGCAGTGCATCCAAGTGCACTCTACATGGTTAATGCATAAACTACCTCACCAAAACAACTGCGAAACTCAAATCCAGTCTTGTCTCTCTTACATAAATCAAACTTCCAACCATTTATCTATACATATTGGCATCATGCAAGTACTTCCCATCATCCATAAGCTTAACATTAGCATCAAGTGGCGTATCAATAGGTTTGCAAGCACTCATACTAAATATCTCAAACATTTATAAGCATATAATTGTGTTATATCATCCAAATTCCCTCTTTCATTGAAATTACTTCAATTCCCAAAAATTATTTTAGCTCTCCCAAATCCGACATCAAAAATTCAGATTTTAGTTGCTTTTTCAAATCAGCAATCCTGTTCTCATCATTGCTAGTAATGATCAAATCATCGACATAAATCACTTATAGAATTGTTTCACTTCCTTGATTCCATACAAACAATGAATAATCAGCCTTTGATTGCATAAATTTTAGATCCAACAACTTCTTAGTGAATCCTTCACACCATGCTCTTAGAGCTTGTTTCAAACCATAAAGCGCTTTCTTTAACTTGCATACATAGTTGGGATTTGTTAGATGCACATAACCTTATGCTTTCTGCATATAGAATTCCTCATGTAATTTGCCATTCAACATGCATTTGATACAATTTCCAATTATTCATAGCAGCCCATGCAATTACACTTCTCACGCTTGTCATTTTAACCACTAGACTAAACGTTTCATCATAATCCAATCCATGTACTTGTGCATATCCTTTTGCAACTAAGCGCGCTTTAAATCTTTCCAATGAACCATCACTTTTGCACTTCACTTTGTATAACATTTACATCCAATAGTATTCTTATTCAGGGGCACTTTCACTAAATCCCATGTATCATTCTTCTTCAATGCATTCATTTCATCATCCATTGCTTTGCACCAATCTTCACTTTGTGATGCATCATGAAATTCTTTGGTTCATCATGCTTGATTCTCTAAGTCATGTATGCATAATGAAGCTTCATAGTCTTATTGTATAGATTCAGTCTATCCACACGATGTCTTACTCTCGTAGATCATCTCACAGATGTTTCTTCTTCTGATCTTGAATGTGTCTCTTTCCTTGCGTGTGCAGGAACATATTTCTCCTTCATATTTTTCAACATGCCAAGTGTAACTCATCATCAATATCTGAATGAGATATGTATGTATCTTTCCCTTTCTCCTTTCTTCTTGCATAGTCCTTTGCATTTTCACTCCATGAGGTTTCAGGTGTGGGAAACTCAGATGAACCATAATCTTGGCTTTCTTCTTGGTCAAAATATCTATGACTTGTTCCTGGCTCATCATGAACATTATGCATAGAATCATCCATATCATTCTCTATCACAACCATGTCTTTAGGTGCATACCATGATGCATTCTCATTGAATATAACATCTCTACTCACTATACATTCTTTTGTAATACAATTATAACATCTATATCCTTTCTTCTCTTCTGAGTATCCAACAAATATGCACTTTTCAGATTTTGCCTCAAACTTGTGTCTCACCTGAGTAGGCACGTGCGTATGAAAAATACTTCCAAAAACTCATAAATAGCTCACATTTGGCTTATGCTTCCATAGTCTCTTATAATGAGTGAGAACATGAACCATGCCTGTTCGAGCTCTATTTATAACATGCACAGTCGTATGACAAGCTTCTGCCCAAAACATATATGGCATGTTCTATTCATTTAGAACTTCCTCAATCACACGATTTTTGCGTTCTGCAACACCATTTTGTTGTGGTGTGTATCTACAAGACAATTGCCTAAGGTATTGATCAAATTCTCTTTATATATATTCTCCCCCTGAATCTGATCGTAGGCATTCTATATAGATTCCGAAATGCTTTTCAACCATATTTTTGAATCTCAAAAGGTACTCAAAAACTTTACTCTTATGCTTCAGGAAATAAATCCATGTATATCGGCTATAATCATCAATGAATATCAAAAAATATAGTGAGCCACCAACTGATTTTGTTCTAGCAGGTCGAACCACATCACTATGGATTAGCTCTAGAGGTCTTCTTCTATGCATTTCTCTTCTTGGAAACTTCATACATTGATGTTTTCCAAATACGCATGCTTCACATATTCTTTCAAAGCTGTCTTCAGAGCCTCCCATGTAGCAAAATGGCCATCTGCATATTGACTGTACCGTTTGTCAACAAGGCCTTCCAATGTGGATGGGAAGAGTACCAGCATTGCATCCTCTCTATTCTACAGTCCTCGTCCACGACATAGGGAGATGAATCTCCTCACATGATCATCAAAATCCTCATAAGCTTGTCCCTTAAAGGTAGGGAACTTGATATTGATTCTAGAGAGTAAGTAAGAGAGATCCTCCATTGCCAGTGGTGTTTCCTCTGATGTATTTGAGGAGAAGTCCAATGTTCTCCTATGCTTTTCCTTTGACAGTGGTGTCGCACCCAAATCAATATATAAATTCAAAGAGGGTAGAGGGGAGCTAGGTTCACTATTCGAAGATATAGCTGACTTTTTAAGGCTCCTTCATTCATGAAGAGGCTCCTTATCTGCTCACGTATGGGTCATGTACCTAATTGCAAGATGCAATGGGGCAAAAATGATGGAAAAGGACTATTAACTATGCTCACGGACTCTCACAAAAATGCAAGCGTCCCACCGGGCGTGCCAAACTGTAGAGGAGGTACTAGGGAATCTACTTTTAGCAAGATCATGCAATATTTACTTCTAGTACTTTGACTA
>CM035410.1:105841874-105916874 GCA_020310875.1 Ceratopteris richardii
CCTATCCATGTTTTGAGCGAATGCTATTTGCACGTGTTAATCCAAGAAGGATTCAGAGAAGGAGCAAAAAAGCAAAGAAATTGACTTGGAAAGAGATAAAAAATCACTTTACTCAAAATCTATGCTACCATAGATATCACACTAATTAAACTCTTGAGTATGTAATAAAATAGATAATAACGTGATGATTAAATCAAATAGAAACAACTTCAATAGAATGCTTTATGAACATTACAACTCCATGAGGAGAGAGTGGGCAGATGATTAGCAACGATCTTGAATGATGAAGCTTGTGAGTTGTGAAGGGAGAGCCTCCTTCATGGAGTAGAGGGAAAATCTCTTTGCATGTGGGATTTTGGAGAGTGCAATAGAGTTCAAGAGGCTTTGTAGAAAAGGGTAAAGCACGGAAATCTCAACGTCCTCCCTTCATGTTCTGACCTCTTTGTTTTAAGGCAGACAACTAGTGACAGATGGCATCACTTAGCATGTTGGTATATATATATATATATATATATATATATATATATATATATATATATATATATATATATATATATATATATATATATATATATTTATATATATATATATATATATATATATATATATATATATATATATATATATATATATACACGGACATATAAGATACTTAGACATAGCCAAGTGTGGGGCATATGGAATGCCTTGGTGTTCATGGGCATATAGCGTCCATATGGTTTTATTTTTGTGAACATATGGCATCCATGCTCTCTCTCTCTCTATCTCTCTGTCTCTCTCTCTCTCTCTCTCTTTGTTTTTTTTTGTCAATGGATGAGGTGGATCTAGGGACATATGGCCTCCCTAGACATGAACAATATGGTTCAATAGGGTAGGTAGTATTTTCTGTCCATTTGTATCCGCTTTTATGTTTTTTGAAGGAATATTTCCTTTTGTGCACCGATATCTTTCTGTCTCTTAGCTTCATGTTGTGGAATTCTTGCTCCTCTTCGTAGATGGTGTTTATCTTCTCTTCAGATATGGATTTGTGTCCCATTTGCTTGAGGACATGTGTTGCTTTATCCGTCTTGGAGATAAAAAAAATTCGATGTGAGATAGAATGTACATGGAATAATCATAATGAAGATTGTACTTATAACATTCATTAGCTCCTAACTTCCTGTGAAGTCTAAGAGCTTACAAGTGGCCATCACTACAAGGAATACGGGCGTGTAGCGACGGTTAACGCGACAGAATTTCGTCGCTATAAAATTGCAACTTGCGTCGGAATTACCGTCGAGCGCGGACCGTCGATTATACGACGCAAAAAACGACGGTATTTGCGACTGTATTTGCCTAACGTGGCTTAAACGACGCTTGTCAAAGGCGTCGCTTAAGCGACGCTTTTTTGCGTCGCTTAAGCGACGCTTTTTAGCGTCGCATAAGCGACGGTCCATAAGCGACGATCCATTATGCGACGGTCCATTATGCGACGGTCCACACTGTCGTATAAGCGACGGTGCAGACCGTCGTATACGTGACGCTAAGCAAATGTCGCTTATACGACGACGCGTTGCATCACTTATACGACGATCTGTTGACGGAAAAAAATTAAAACGTTGGAGGCTCTGCAATCGGCATTTTCACGCATCCGATCGAAGAGCTCTCCAACGTTCGCAATTGCGCTGCGCTTACGAGCTGAAGCAAGTATATGCAGAATTGTTGTTTTGCTTAAGCTCTCTGTTATTGTCTCCCTCTGTCTTTGTTTCTCTCTTTCTACATTTTTCTCTCTTTGAATTTTCTCTCTCTCTCTAGATCTCTCTCTCTCTAGATCTCTCTCTCTCTAGATCTCACTCTCTCTCTCTAGATCTCTCTCTCTCTAGATCTCTCTCTCTCTCTCTAGATCTCTCTCTCTCTCTCTCTCTCTCTCTCTCTCTCTCTCTCTCTCTCTCTCTCTCTCTCTCTCTCTTCTCTCTCTTTATTGCAGGTTATTCAAGAAGCTAACCAAGCAAAAACTATGGATCACAATTGTAAGTACAATTTCTATTATTTGTAGATCATTTGAATTGTGTTATTTTCATTACATACCATACTCACACTTATTGATATGCACTCATACACTTATACATGAAGTGGGGCTTCTCCAGATGTGAGCCTAGAAAGATGATCAGCTCTCAAATGAGTCCTCCCTTTCCTTACCACAACCTCGAAATCATATTCCATTAGTAAGAGAAACCATCTTACTAATCTTCCTGTATTGCATGGCTTGTTCACTAGATATAACAATGCTTGGTGGTCAGTAAAAAATTTAAACTTATTTGCAAGCAGATAATGTCTAAACTTTTTGACCGCATACACCATGCCTAAGCCTTCTCTCTCAGTAGTGGTGTAATTTCGTTCAGCTGCATTCAATTGTCTACTAGCATAGGCAATTGGAAGATCCATATTACCTTCACCCGTAGGTTGTGCGAGTACACATCCAATAGCATAATTGGATGCATCCACGTGAACATGGAATGGCTTGTTCCAATCCGGTGTGGTTAAGATTGGTGCTGAACATAATCGCCGTTTAAGCTCATTGAAGGAATTCTCACATTCCTCAGTCCACTCAAAGTTTGTCAGAAGTCCGTACATGGGCTTTGCAATGACAGCATACATGTGAATGAACCGGCGGTAGTAACCACAATGTCCCATGAAAGCTTGTACTTCCTTGACATTCCTTGGCCTTGGAAGCTCGGCTATGGCTCTCACTTTCTCTTCATCAGTGGATATGCCATTCTTTGACACTATGTGTCCTAGAATCTTGCCTTGCCTAACCATAAAAACGCACTTTTCTGGGTTCAGGCAGACTTGATATTCTCTACATTTGTCAAAGATTTGTCTGAGTTCAAGAATATGGGTTTGTCTAATGTTGGAATGAGCACAAAGATCATCAACATAGACTTCTAAATTCTTCCTCAGGAACTCCTTAAATACATGGCACATTAGTCTCTGGAAGGTAGCTGGTGCATTGGTAAGCCCAAATGGCATTACACGAAAGGCAAATATACCCCACTCTGTGGCAAAAGCTGTCTTATGCTGATCTTTTGGAGCTATGGCTACTTGATTGTAACCCGAAAATCCATCAAGGAAGTTGTACACTTCCTTGCCTGCCACTCTTTCTAAGAGATGTTCTGTGATGGGAAGCGGATAGTTATCTCGGATTGTGGCTGCATTGACCTTCTTTAAGTTAATGCATACACGTAGCTTGCCATTCTTCTTGGGCACCACTACGATGGGGGATACCCACTCAGTGTGCTCAATGTCATAGATGAATCCGGCTTCAACCAGTCTATCTATCTCCTCTTTAATCTTGGCAGTGTAATTATCGTTATATGTATAGGGCTTTTGCTTAGAGGGTTTAGCATCTGAGGTCATGGGGATAGTGTGTGAGCATATGTCAGGGTCAACACCTTTCAAATCCTTGTAACTCCAAGCGAATACATCTCTGTATTCTCTAAGCAAGGCAATTAACGCATGCTCTTCTTCCTCTGTTAGGTCATGGCCTATGTACGTGCATCTCTCCTCTCCTTCTTCTAGGGCCACTACTATTTTCTTGGTGGTTTCTTTGTTATCATAGGCCTCTCCTACTTGTGCCTCTCATTTAGGCATTCTTATCATGACTATCCTGTCGTCTATCTCATACTTCTTAAAATTTTCCAGGACCTCAAACAAAGATTCTTCCTCTTCTAGTGAGACTTCTCTCTTCTTTCGTTTCTTTCCTTCTTCCTTCGGGGTCACGTGTGTGGCTAATCTTACATCATTTGTAAGCTCTCCATGCCTCTGGGGTTGAAATTCTACTTCATGGAAGTATTCTTCATCTGATGCAAATGGTGGGTCCATAATGATTGACTCTAGATCGGAGTCACTTGCATCCTCAAATGCATCAGGGCTAAGTTCACATTCTTCTAGAACTGCCTCTCCCATGATTGGCTCTATGGAGAAGACTGAAATGTCATAGCCATCCTCATCACAGTGAGGTGTCCATTGTTCCTCATTGATGGCTACATCCATTGTTGCTAGGATTTCTGCCCAGCCATGGGGTTCAAATTCCTCATCTGGAAAAACTACAGGTGCATAGGTTGGGTCTTGAATTGATCTATGGGTTTCTTTTGCACCTATCTCCCTG
Organism: Ceratopteris richardii; assembly: GCA_020310875.1. Classification (NCBI taxonomy): domain Eukaryota; kingdom Viridiplantae; phylum Streptophyta; class Polypodiopsida; order Polypodiales; family Pteridaceae; genus Ceratopteris; species Ceratopteris richardii. The sequence continues at coordinate 105,846,022 of CM035410.1, forward strand.
GCTTTTTCTCTCTTCTCTTCTTCTACTGCTACCTTACACATCCATAAGTGAGTGTCTTCATGCATCCATGAGGATCCTGATCCTAGGGAATGTACCGATTCCGTATCATCTTTGGCTCTATGGATGGGGTTCCATTGGATGGGAGGGACATCTCTATGAGAGTAATCTTTGAGATTCACCTTGGTCGTAACACCTAGGTGCTGCAGGTACAAAGAATTGGTTCCCCAATCCTATACCACTTGCAACTGTCGCATAAAGGGTCGTCCCAAGATCATTTCATAGGCATGGTTCTTGCTAAAATCACATATGGCAAAGGTATGCTCGAACTCGACACCACAGGTGGTGAGAGTTATTCCTTCTAGAAACCCTAGGGGTCTCTCTATGTGACCATCGGCCATCTGCAATTTCATTCTTGTTGGCCTGAGTGCTGGCTTGCCCCAACGCTTCCATAGGGAAGTGGTGGCAATTGCCACTCCTGCGCCTGAGTCCAAAATTGCCTTGATGGTGTACTCCTGGTAGGTAATGGGAAGATAGGTGTTCCCTTCTTCACCTTCACACATATCTCCTATCTTATCCAAGGGTATCTCTGGCACCGTCCTATGTGATCCTACCTGGGAATGAGGTTTCACTATCGCTGGTACTTGTTTGGCGACATGTTTCCATAATTCAGGTCTAACCTTGAGTAGCTCTTCCAAAGTGAGATTGCACTGCACTTTGGTGTTTTTCACTACCTCTGTGTTCCTAGGTATGACTGAGTCCTCATTTCGTACCATGACCGTGGGTGCTCTCATACAAGTAGACTTAGCTTCCCATGGGCCTGTGAAGTGGGGTAATTCTTGTAGAGAGTTAGACTCGAAGTCTAATCTTTCCTGAGAGTGGGTGCTCTCCTGCTCCTCATAAATGGATGGGATGTCTTGTGGGAATTGGTCGTGTGCATCATCCACAAGTTCAATAGGAGGAGGGACTTCACTCTCTTTAGCCCATTTGTCTTCTTGTATCTCGCGTAGGAATTCTGGTGTTAACCGATTCATAGAAGATGATGTGTCTGGCTCCGTAGAGTTAGGCACATAGGCTTCAGGCACATAGGCTTCCTGAGCAGGAATGCTTAATCTTTCACTGGCCTTGTCCTTGTGTTGAGAGGCGGGTTCCTTTTCTGATTGTGCAATCAGCTTCTCTATTCTTTCTAACAGTCCATCAAAGTGCAACTGTGTCTCCGCTGAACTAGAGATGTTAAACAGGCGACTGACCTCAAACATGGTCTGAGCCAATTCCACCATCTTAGCACAAATTTTGTTCGTTCTAACTCTAGTTCTGCTCTTGGGTAACATTTTTCATGATCAGTTACGTTTGGCCCTTCTTGGATTCTGGCCTGATATGCTTTAAGCATCATATTAAGGTCTTCGGGAGTGGGATCTGCTAGGACTGATCCTACTCTAGGGGGTGGTGGAATTAGTTGAGGCGGGTCGGAAGGTGGCGGTTCGGATGGAGTTGGGAATGGTGGAAGTGGGGTAATGTGAGAGGGAGTTTGAGATGTGAGTTCAGTTATCCTGGCCTTTGTTTCTCTGAGGCTTTCCTCGAGTTCACTCATCTTTTTTGCCCATTGCCGTTTCATTCTTTCACGGCTATCTCTCCAAGCTCTAGTCCTCTTTTTTGTCATGCTCTCTGTTTCACTAACATCTGGGCTCTTCTCCTGGTTTACCCCTGGGTTTTGCTGCAATGCTTGAGCTCTAGTGATCACTTGCACGGGTGTAGTGGAAGTGACACTTCCTGTGGAATCTACTACTAACCCAATAACGTTAATAGGAGTAATTTTTGGCATATTATTAGGATTCTTGGGGCAGTCTCGTAAGAGATGATCCTTTCCACACTCTTGGCAAAAACCCTGAATCGTCACTGACTGGGGTTGTGTAGGTGGAGGCAAGGGACAATCACGAATGAGGTGATCCCCCTGACATCTGTAGCATGGTCCTCTAGGGAAAGGGGGTCTTACCTGCCTAGGTTGAGGTCTAGGGTTGGGGTTTGCATACATGATGTTTGTGTAATCTGCCTCCCAACTAGGTTCATTTGGCTCTTCACTATAGTAGGACTCACCATGTTCAGGAGATTGCATGTAGTAAGCCTGGGGGCTATCAACATGTGTAGAATCGAAGCTATGGTCACTAGGATCACTTTCTGAAAGCACTGGTGTTACAGGGACTATAGCTCTATTCAGGTTTTCTTTTGCAGCAGCATACTTTACCGGAATCACATTAGCTGGAGCTGGGGGTTGTTGTGCTAGCACAGGCGGAGGCCTTTGTTGGTTTTGGTAGGGTTGGTAGGTTTGTTGAGGCCTCGCATACTGCTAAGGTGGGTACTGGTTCTGGTATCTTCCTTGTTGAGGGTATGGCTGTGGGTACATCTGCCTAACGGTTTGCTTATTGTAGGGGCAATGCGCGGTGTGATTGGTGTACCTTCGTTCTATGGTGCAGTACTGGCTACTAGGATTAACTTGGGGTTGGGCCATAATGGGACATACATTCGCCATGTGGTTGCCACCACAAGTATAGCACCTTTTCACAGGGGCGAACCTTGGGATTTGTTTGTTAGTGACACCTAATTTCTGAGCTACTTTCTCTGCAAGTTCCTCAATTGATGTGGATTGCGTGGAAGAGAGGTTAGAGGCACTATCCGAATCTTTATATATCTTGGAAAGCTCTAACTCCTCCCCTAGGTTATCCTCAATGTCAATGCACATGCGTACACAATCTTCTATGGTCCTAGGGTCCTTCAAGTACACATAAGATCTCAATTTGGTACTTAGCAATCCATCCAAGAATAAAGCCACTTGCTTAGCTGGTGTGGGTAGCTCCGAAACAGGGTATCTTTCTAAGTATTGCCTAAATCTTCTTCTTGCAAGTCTCACGGTTTCTTGAGGGGTTTGCTTGAAGCTGTGAATCAGCGAGGAGGTATTATGCCTTATGCCACTCTTAGAGAATTCAATAATGAAAGCCTCTAAGAGTTGGTCTATGCTTCTGAACTGCCTCTCATTTAGTGGCTGAAACCATGTCAGGGCAGTGTTCCTAAGGGTCAGACCAAAGGCATTGAACTGCGTGAATAGATCCTCCACTTGTTCAGCTCTCAGGACTTGCCTAAACTCAGCCACATGATCGTATGGATCTCCAGTGCCATCGAAGTAATTCTTCATGGACTTAACTAGCTGAGTCGGTCTCAAAGTCCTTGTGTGCTCTCTAGGTCGTGGTAGAGGGAACTCATCCGCATTTCTTTGATTCCTGTGAGCTCTAAGTATCTCAGGTTCTACTCTATTTGTTTCCGTCCTCGTTCTTTCTCTGCCCACTGGGTTGGCAAAGCTTACTTCTGGTCTATCTCTACTTCTGTCTCTTTGCATTCCATGAGCTTGGGATGTTCCAGCTCCAGGGTGACCATAGGATACATTCGATCTTGGTTGGGGGAAAACGAATTCACCCTTCCAAGTGTAAGCATGCCTATCATTTTCTGTCACCACAAAGATCCTCTCCGAAGCGTGATCTAAGTAGGTCACTCTACCTGGGCTATTAGGATCCTTAAACTCATAGATCATGATTGTTCCTATATCAATTGGCCGATCAGGTTTGTACCTCCAAAAGGCTTCGTCAGTCTCTCGATTGAGGAGCAAATCTATGCTCTTATTATCCTGGGGAATCCACTCCGGTGTGATAATCCTAGTGAGAACCGATTTACCTTGAGGGGTTCTAGGTTCTGCACCCATGTTTCCTTGCTCCAGGTCACCTAAGTCTGCTTCGGGGATCACATTTCCAAATTCGTCCGTTCTATCTGGGTGACTGGTGACTACGTATATGGTTCCTTCTTTGTCCAAGTATGCTCCATTTTCAAACTTGACAGCTGGGTGCTCTAATCCAATGGATTGATCAGGATTCTTAATCTGTACCACAAATCTTCCTAGGACGTCCTCATAGATGTTGGCACCTAATTGGTTGGTCCTAAGGTATTCCAACTGCGTTTTGTAAGGGCCTTCTACCCTGTGCAAGTATGGCACTCCTGAACTTCCTGTAGGTCTCTCCATACCTTGAGACATCTCGGATTCACTAGTCTCAGAACTTGGGTAGTATGAGTGGTGGCTCAACTGCTGGGCCCACGACCTAGCAGTGTGGTTGACACTAGCCTCTGAAGACCTAAGGCTTTGTCTATCCCTTACTAGATGTCGCCCTGATCTAAGGTTCATAAGCCTAGCTGAATAGCCCAAATTTGCCCAAGTACAACCTCGTTGCAGAGTCCTTTTGTAACAGTTACTTGATTCTTTTTAGTTGATTCCTGTGTTAAAATTCTTGTCTGATATCACGTCGCAAGGTATATTTGAGTGTAGTTCCGCACTTAAAGTTGCTCGTTCCACGTTAAGTTCTTTTCCTTTAAAGTTCTCGATAGTACAAAGATAATGTCCTTAGCTTGAACTTGAGAGTTTAGGTCTGCTTCAACTTGATAATTGCCTATCGTCGCCCTGACTTACTCCTACCTCTAGTCGTTCTTAGCCTAAACTAGGAATTGACAGAGAGGGTTGAAAGTTTCCAACCTTTTCTGTCCTGCTTGGTTGCCCTTGAATGCCCAGGAAGTGTGTTCCCAAGCTTGCACTTACACTTGCTTAGAACGCCTTTCGATGCTCTCAATAGATCTGTAGAGTTCCAAAGTTAGCTTTAATATTTAAATTCCAAAGAGAGAACCAATGATTCTCATTCTTGTAGCACAAATACTAATTTGCATAGTGAATTTTAGGAAAACAATTCTTAAGACCCCTAACTTTGATCCCCGTGGGTATGGTCAACTTCAAAATACCCTAGCTAAAAATCAATGCATTATCTTTATAAAAAATAGTTGAGGGCGTGTAGTATATGCCACAAGCTTTGCAACAAGCCCTAGAGCTCAAAAATTGGATTTCGTATGAAAAAGTTATGACCGTTCAGGGTTCTAGGGTTAAGACAGGGTTCAAACAGGATCACTGTGCAACAGGTTTTCCCCAAGTTGTTTTCCTAAGGCCTCCTTATGTGCTCTAGAGTAAGATGTTTATGCCCAAAATTAGCCCAACTCTTCAATTTAAAAACCCTAAAAAATTGGCTAAAATTGGCTGTCAATCGCGATGGACAGGGCTGTCAATCGCGATGGACAGGAGTCGGTCGCGATGGACAGGCAGTCAATCGCGATGGACAGAGTATCAATCGCGATGGACAGGGCAGGCAGTCAATCGCGATGGACAGAGTATCAATCGCGATGGACAGGCAGTCGATCGCGATGGACAGGTAGGCTGTCAGTCGCGATGGAGAGGCTATCAATCGCGATGGACAGGGCAGGCAGTCAATCGCGATGGACAGAGTATCAATCGCGATGGACAGGGCAGGCAGTCAATCGCGATGGACAGGCAGTCGGTCGCGATGGACAGGCAGGCTGTCAGTCGCGATGGACAGGCTGTCAGTCATGATGGACAGGCAGTCGGTCACGATGGACAGAGCTGTCAATCGCGATGGACAGAGCTATCAATCACGATGGACTGAAATTTTGTAAGATTTTCAAAAATTTTTGTGGAAATGTGGTGTGCAGGGTCTCTAGTCCACTGTGGTGCACTCAGATTTACCAAAAGGTGAAAATTTCTGTCAATCGCGATCGACAGGAGTCGGCGACTGCGAGACGGTTCTGCACATTTCCGTACCTGCGCGACGTGCTGGAGGGGATGATGATGTTGGAACCTGCAAGAAACTCCAAAAGCATGCAGAAAATAGCACACAACAGTTCGCTCTCTCTCACAAGTGAAATAAGGGAAATGAGGTGGAGAAGATGATATGATCAAAAAATTGAAATTTTCGCGATGATGGAAGTGGAGGTGGAAGATGATGATGATGATGATGGTGATGGTGGTGGTAAGGTAAGAAAGAGAAAAATAGGAAAAGTAAAGAAATTACCTACAACGCCAACGTCTCCAATCTACGTCTTACCATCACACGCTCGTCCTCAAAGCTCGATCCCCGGCAACGGTGCCAAAATTTGGTGTAGCTCAGTGATGAGTAGCACCTCCTTTAATGTCAATTCGGGAAGACGTGAGGATGGTATGAAGACCTTGAGCAAGTGGAGGCACAAGTGCGTGAGTGAGAAGCACACAAGCGTGCACACACATACACCCACACGCGCACACACGGCAAGACAAAGAGTGAGAAGCAATGGAGTTCTTAGATTACTTTCAAAAAGCTCTTACAAGTTCATTTCAATTACAAGCTAACCTCAAAAATGAGTTCTCTAGTTCTTTTTATAGTTTTTGACTAGGTTTTGGCCCTGTCCAGACCTAGTGTCCGGCCTAGTTAAAAATTAGGTTCTAGGGCCAATTTGAGGGCTTAAACAGAGTCTAAAAAATACGAAAATTGATATGTAGGTACTTCTAAGGCTCCTCAAGCTCAAGGACTCCTTGGCTTGCACAAAATGGAGCTACAAAAATATGAAATGGTATTTACAATGATTGTTAGTGATAAGAATCACTGTTATAAAGATGTTGGTTTGGAAAATTTGAAGGGCCTATCTGCCAGATTTGCGTCGACTGCTTTGTCTACTTACTCCTTCACCTCGCTCTGACTCTCTCCGCTGGCTTCCTTGTCTAGTTAGTCCTTGGGTGCCCATACTGCTCTCAACAAGGAAGCTTCCATGGAAGAAGCTATTGTGGAAAGCTTTATATTTTCCAAGTCATCCATACAACTAATTCAGAAACAAATGCAGAATAGTCTTTCTAATTGCATCCTTTTTGTTGGAATTGCTTTTGTCAATAATTCATGTTTTTCTTGAAGTGGCATACTTCATGTTTCTCTTGAAGTGACGTTCTCCATTTGGGTAATGTTTCTTATGGAGTTAACATCATTGTCTGTTATGAAAGTCCCATCGATACACCTTTGACATGTGAGAAAAGTTCCTATTCCTTGAATAGCTTTGATGCCTATGTAATTAAGAAGATGTCATTCTTGGATTTAGGTTATGCAATCCTTCTAAATCACAAGGAAGTTATGATGCCTCTAAGGATGGAAACTTGATTTCATCCAATGATGATCACCATAAAATGGCCAGAATTTTTACATGAAATATGGAAAATGGAGATGAAGAGTGTGAAAAGTACAAGCAATATTATGCCTATCCATGTTTTGAGCTAATGCTATTTGCACGTGTTAATCGACGAAGGATTGAGAGAAGGAGCAGAAAAGCAAAGAAATTGACTTGGAAGGAGATAAAAATCCACTTGTACTCAAGATCTATTATGCAAAAGGGGAGGAGAAAAAGCAAAACTCACATACCTATTTTTTTTAGCATATCTTACACGCAAGCTACATGGACTTGGTGATTGGCCCTCAACACTATACGTAGAATTATTCACTCTTGTAGCAAACATGATCACTACACTCAATTGTTTTAATCCAAAGACGATGGCAACCCAACCAATTAGAGTTTGCAATTGTATGCAAACTAGATGGTTATAGAATCCAACCCATGAGGCCTCACATTACCAATATCATGTTCCCTTAAGTAAGCACATGATTCATCAGGGTAGGAGTGTCAAGCAACACATTGCGTTTCGTAAGCACAAAGTGCCTCAAAATCGGAAGATCCTTAAGAAAACACACGATGACTGAAGAAGCTATTTTGCCTTATGAGAGTATGCCTTGAAAGCCCACATTGCCTTAAATCAACAATGTCTAAACATACACTTTCCGAAGAAAAAAACAAAATCCCATTGTGGCTGGAAGCTACCTACAAACTAAAGCCAATATAGGTTATATCATGTATCATTGGGAAGCTCCCAAAGTCGCTTCGAGATCTACATATAGTACAAAGAAATCTTATTTTCTTGTACCGGGTCTCTATGATCATTCAAGTAATGTCTCAAAGACAATGCTCAAAATTGATGGGCATCCAATGGCTATTCGGGCATCATTTGATGCCCATCGAGAGGGTGTGGGCATCACAACGGATGCCCACTCTTGGGACCTAGGCGGTAGTCTTATGCAATACATTTTATTGCATTTGGAAAGAATAGAGAGATATTGTAGGCATATTACAATGGACAATGCGAGGCATTGGCAAGTATTACATTAAGTCTTTGCATGAAGGCATGCGTCACCTGGAATTTGGTCAGTAAGATATTAACACACAAAGCACCAGAGCTGCCTTCAGAACCCATATCCTCCAATGGAAAATTCAAAAATCTATTCTACGAGCCTTGCATTATAATAATATATTTCCCAATGCCCAGGACCCATGTTGTGCACACGGCTAGCCTAGCCAAAACTTTAACAAGCAAAACTGAGACTATGTGAGGTTCGCGCTCTAAAACCAAGCCTAAAAATCTAGAATTGTTCCCACTACTTTGCCAAATACTAGCATGTGAAACCTGCAAGAGTGGTTGAAGTCCCTGGTAACAACTAGGCGTGCATAGAAAACCTTGCACAAACACTGCAGGTTCGAGTGCACACTCTCAGCAAATATCATTGAATGAAGTTCTAACAGAGCCGAAAACTCACTGAAAAACTATTTGTGAGTGTGTGGAAAACTTTGTAATAAGATTTTGACTCTGAACGAGTGATTCATCAGCATCTTCGTCATGAGTGTTTTACACTTGAGCAGTGGCCTTGAGTTGTTAACTTCTGTGGCTTCTAAGGAACATGTTTCTTTGTCCTTGCACTTCTGCAAAAAAAAGTGCACTCAGGACTCATATTATCTCGAGAATTTATGAATAGATTGTGGGCTATAAATTGGTGAGGTTGAAGGCGCATCAAATGGTTAACCCTACGAAGCCTGCTCATGTTATCTCAAGACTTCATGAACAGCTTGTGAGTTGCCAGTTGCTTGTTTGAGCATTGTGGGAGTAGAGTATTGTGCATTGTGCAAGCTTCAAGACTCTACCTAAGTTCTCATGATTGCAAGCTGCAACTTTCCCTTCAATATGTATTGTTGCAACTTTCCCTTCAATATGTATTGTTCAACAGTGCCCCATGCCTTAACCTTCAAGCAAGATTAGCAACAAAAAAAGACATAGAAGAGCTTTGACATGGTTGGTATAAGTTCATTCAATCCTTGAAACATTAAGCCTATTGGAGCTTGTCTTTACATGCAAGATGTAGGTAAGAAAATATTTGAATTGAGAAGAGAAGAAAAGGGTTCGTTATACTTATTTTTAAGAGGTTATTGATAATCTCTATTGACTTTTTTAATTACGAAAGTTTTCGAGTTTAACAGTTTGTTGTATGCTTCAAATAGTGAACTCTTTAGATATATGGAGGAGAAGAATCTATGTCTTGAGGTATAATGTCGAGTTTAATTTCTTTACTATACAAATAAAAGACTCTTGATTTTTTTTTTGAGAAAACAAGAAATTTGTATTAAAGATGAAATGTAAGTTAGTACAAAGGGTAGGGCACCCCCACCATAAACAGAGATAGGATGATCACAGAGATCAGAACAATCACTCCAGGAAGAGAGGTCATCTCAAGGTGATGGATACAACGAACTTAGTGCATACCAAAAGGCCAGGTTAAGTACAAAGAAGGACCATTTCTCTTCCACGTCATCTTAGGGTGATGGATACAATGACCTTAGTGCATACCAAAAGGCTAGGTGAAGTACAAAGAAGGATAATTTCCAATCGGGTATTATAGTAAAAGTGGAGCAAAGAATCTCTCCATTTACAAGGAGATGTAGAAGCAAGATGATCAGCCAGACTAAAGTTATCAGGAGGGGCATCATTGATAACAGAAATGCACTTTTGACCAAGAGTCGTGAGTCCCTTGAGACAAGTCTACAGAAGAGAGCAACTCGTGTTACTCATCACCATGTCATTCCTGGATTTTGAGATGTGCCAGAGCATATGTCCTCTCCAGATGTTCCAAAGGACATAGTCCATTCTATTGTTGGAGCCCACTAGAGTCTCGCTGCAAGTGAGCTTGACCTTCATCTTGTGGCAAAAGGGATAGAGCATACTCCAAAAATTTTGAGCATGCTTATAGTTGAAGAATAGGTGGGGGATGTCCTCGTCAGTGCCACAAAACTTACAAACTTCATCTTTGATGCCAAATTTCCTGGCTTTGGTACCACACCAAACCCCATTATGCAAGATGAGCCACATGAAAAAAGAATGCTTGATGTTATAGGGAAGGTTCCAAAGGCTCGTGAATCTATGCTACCAACTTAAACTCCATCTTAAACTGCGTAGAATTCCAACTTAAACTCCATCTTGAGTTCAGCTTGTGCAAGATCCTATTTATAGTTCCTCTCTGCTTTTTGAACCTTCTCAATGTATCATGAGTAACCTCTATAAGACTCACATTTTTTCTCCTTGCTAGCCTTGACTTACATGTTGTGCTGAGCTCTAAATTGAGGCATCTTGCTTGGCTGTCATTCTTGGCTTGTATTTGGATGGGGGATTCTTGCTCTCTGTACAAAGTGACATACCATCATTAATATAATTTCTTGTCTTCCATTAGTGCTAAGTAAGCATTCTTAGACAATGGCCCCTACAAGAGAACACTGATCGATGCTGGTATAACTTGAAGCTTTTGTGGTAATGTTCACAGCAATAGTATGAAAGTAATTTCTCTACATTCTAAAATCAAAATCATGTGAACCATTGTTATCACATTATAATTGCAATTAGTCCTCCCATATGATTGTGATTTATGCGCAGTTTGGATGAAAAATTGTGCATCAATCAATAATTCTAAACTTGTGTGAGTTGCAAGGTGGAAGATGCCCACTCTTGATTCTAAACTTGTGTGACTTGCAAGGTGGAAGATGCCCACTCTTGATTCAAGGGCATCACTAAAATTTTAGTGATGCCCATGTCATTTCAGTGATGCCCATGTCATTTCAGTGATGCCCATGTCTGGGCACCATTTGAGCAGTGCATAGAAGTACAAGCCATGTTTGTCGCAAATCAGATCGACCGAGTCTATTTCATCATTGTCACAAGACAACAGACAATCATGTCTCTTGAAAAAAACATTTGTGGTGGATTGGATTGATGGAGTCGATTTCTGTGCATACGGATAAGATTCCACAACCGCATTGCTCGTGTGTCGTACTGGATGGGATCGATGGAGTCAATTTCATCAAAAGAAGAGGAGAAGACGACGCCCAATTGTGCTTCTCGTGAAGAACACCTACAATCTTGTCTTTTAAACAAACGTAAAAATGCAAAACAGCATTTATCCCTGAAAATAGTCGACCGGATCAATTTCACTTATGTACAATCATGTTCCTAAAATGTACACGAAAAAATATACAAGCTAAGCTAACTGTGCACCCACAAACATATCTCGAACTCTGAGTTGCAAAGGCTATAAAGGAAGCTTCCGTGAAAGAAGCTTCATCATCGTGGAAAGCTTTATATTTTCCTGGTGATCGACCCGCTGTAGTGTAGGCTGAGGAGGTCGACCAGTCCTTCTTCAAAAGCGAGGAGACAGAATGGCGCAGCTACTTCAGAAGGTGATTACGCTTCTTCTACTTCTGTTTGGCGTAACAAAGAATGCAGACGACCCTCTCTTTGTAAATGATCATCTGTTGTTGTTCGCGCTTCATACTCTTTTCTCCTCTGTGTAGTGACTTCTGACTGACTAAACATTAAACAGATTATTAAATTTTGCAGTGTGACTTTGCCGAGACCTGCCGGATTACGAGTTTAATGGGCGGCTATTTATACGCGGAGTGTCTCGGTTTGCATGCATACGAGAGTACATCCATTGCCTGAATTCCGTGGTTGGAAACTTTGAGGGTACGAGAGTACATCCATTGCCCTCTCCCAGTAGTGCCGCAACCTCCAGCCAGTGTTTAAATTTGATGCCCAAAATGAGCATCAAACGGGGGTATCAAAGGATATCCATGTTCAAGACCCGGGTATCCCCGAATATATATATATATATATATATATATATATATATATATATATATATATATATATTGCCAATGTTATTGCCGCTTGATAGTAGAATTTGAATTTGGGCATGCTACATAGTACTCATTCTTTCTATATACACTTTGGTTCCTTAGCACTGATTTTCTATAGAACATTTCTAGTGAATATAATTTTTAATCTAGTATCAAATTTCGTCCAAAAACTTCAAAGTTGAACTTGCCTCTTTGCAACTTGAGTGAGAACATTGAGAACTCATTGTTGTAGCACTTGGAAGCCTTATTGTCGAAGTCTTTACAACTCTCCTCATCCACACCTATATGTTAGTAAGTTGGATAAGAACTTGCATAATTGCCATTCTGGTCATTCATATTATAGAGTAATTATTTTCCATACATATTTTGGATGCTTTTGGATATGTTGATGCTTCCTACCAATGATCAAGAATATTAACTAGTGAGTTGTGATTCACCATATAACATATAGCAATGTATCGTTTATTTATTTATTGTGCAATGGTTCAAGAACTTCAAAGATTTCCTAGTTCCCATGCTCTCAAATTGTCAATGATATGAAATTACTAAGCGGTGAGTAGATATTAATTTTCTAAATGGTTAAAATTGGAGATTGTTAATGCTAAAGGGGATTACTTTTTATTATCAATTGCTTACTGAATAATATCCCAATCCATGGCACACATCGGTTTTTATTTGCCCAAAAGGAAACCAATACCCCATATTTATGCTCATGTGATTTATAATCTAAGATATAGATTTTTCTATGTTTGACGTCTGGATGACTACTTCTATGAAGCTAGCATCCTTCTTAAGCACTCACCATTTCTATTGAATCAAAGAGTGCCCAAAGTATCTTTTAAACATATTTTTGGCATCAAAATGCCCCTAAAAGTTGCAACTTGAAGTGCCTCGCAGTTGCAAATTGATTGAAATTCTTTTGAAAGCTTGTAACCTTAAAAAAACAAAAAAAAAATTCTTTTTTTTTACAACATAAATTGTAGAAAATTGTTTATGTACAACCAAAGCTTAGTCAACAATCTTGTGCAATAAGTCAAGATAATGATCTAACTTCTATTCCATGCATTGGAAGCATGCCGTACAACAAACACATGTTACAAGCGCATGCCGTACAACAAAACACATGAAAATAAAAGCACCCTTCATGTTCTGACCTCTTTTTTGTAATGCAGATGATTAGTGACAGATGGCATCACTTAATGTGTTGGTTTACACACACATATATATATATATATATATATATATATATATATATATATAAAGACATATAAGATACTTAGACATAACTAATTGCGGAGCATATGGAATCCCTTGGTTTTCATGGGTTATAGCATCTATATGGTTTTATGTTTGCGAACATATGGCATCCATGCTCTCTCTCTCTCTCTCCTTGTTTTTTTTTCCTCAGTGGATGGGGTGGATCTAGGGATATATGGCATGCCTAGACATGAACATAGTTTAACTCATAGGGTAGATAGTGTTTTCTTTCCATTTTTCTCCTCTTTTATGTTTGTTGAATGAACATTTCCTTTCATGCACCGATATCTTTCTCCCTCTCTGCTTCATATTGTGGAATCCTCTTCATAGAATGTGTGAATTATCTTCCCTTCGGAGATCGATTTGTGTCCCATTTGCTTGAGGCAATACATGTATAATCATCATCAACATTGTACATACCGCATTGATAAGGTCCCAACTTCTTGTGAAATCTAAGAGCTTACAAGTGGATTGGCCATGTAGGTGGTATTGAAAGCATGGACAAGATCTTCTAAACGAACTTATAGCTCATGTACGTGTTTTATATGACAAGTTCTAGTTCCTCTCTACAATAACAGTAGGGGCAGTAGGGTGACCAGTGAGTGCGGTGGCACATGATCTGAACTTCCGTCCTCATTATGTTTTTTTTGTGACTTATCTTTATAAAAGCATGTAATGCCAAATTGACTACAGCAAAGCTTCCTTCCCAGATTGTACATACATTATCATGCAACTCTTTTACGAGCTTATCGATACATACCCAACAGATCATTTGCAAGAAGGCTTAGATTCATGAGAGGACAAACTATATTTTTGCTCCTCTATCTGCTAGTACGTAATCAAGATCCAAAACTTCATAGTGTTTACAGCATCATCGCTCCTTGAACTTACTCTGCTCATTTAGTTATCCATTCCGATTCATCTCTTTGGGATCTAACAATGCTGATATTGAATGAGTGTGGGGAGAACCTATAAAAGACTAGATGTGCTCAGCAAGCTACCGCTTCACTTCATTGGTTGAAAGACTGGTGGGCTACCATAGTAGGTGTCCTCTCACGGCTCATAATTAATTGTTATGTCTGCTAGAGCCATCCATGTTAGTGCTTCAAGTTATCTTCTGCCCGAGTACCACCTCATAAATCATTTGACATGGGGGAAAATAAAGAATGATTTATGAGCTTTTCCACATTATAAAGAGGAAAACAAAGAATGCTAATGAATATGCTATTCGCATGGGAGGGCGATGGATAGAAGAACGAAAAATGACCTCCAAAGGTGATATATGGGTTTCAAGGAGGAAGCACAACAAAGAATTTTAAATTTATGCTAACATAGAAGAATGATGCCAACATAGACCTATGAAAAAGGAGATTGTAATTGTTGATATATCTCGATAGTCATGTTTGTGAACACACTTAGGACCATTGGGGCATGTTTTTCCCTCTTTAGGAGATTTGTAAATTCACTTGGTAATTTCTTGAGTGTTGTGTTGTGCTTCAAGCTTCTTCTTCTTCATCCTCCTATTGACATGCTTCTACAAACCTCAAACTCCACCAATTGGTATCAGAGCATGTCATCACTTCATCTAGCGTGTTTTCAACAACCCTCTGCTCACACCCTAAGAATCACATAGAAACTGGTGAGCATTCTCATGGTGATTAGGAGTTCAAAGCCGCTTTGATATGTGCCCTCAAAATATTGATGTTAGCTTGTTTTGGCCTCCAAATGAACTATCATAGTGCCTATGCAAGAGATTTTGTCCTTTTGTTCCAAACATACAGACATGTTTTTGTTTGCGAGTACAAGCACCTAGAAGTTTGCTATAGGCTTAGTAGAGGTCGAGACAGTATTTATGTTCAACTTATCTAGATAGAGTCTTTTTTTTTTGCATCACCATATTCAGTCAGTGCCCATGGCTGAAAGCATTGATGTATTTTGTGTGTTGGCTATTGACGATAGGTTGGATAGTACTAATTACCCATTCCCGGCCTATATGAAGCTTCATGTATTGGTAGAAAAAGTACAGTGAAACAATGTGAACGGTGTTCAAAAACATAATACTACACTTGTAAATATAGTTATTGAAGGTGATGCAAATGGTCTTGAAGATGATGATCTTCAAATTCGTGTTCATGTTGTAGTCCCTATTGCACCTTGATTGATGATGAAACGCAATCCAAATGCCTTAACATTTGAGGAGTTAGTCTCTATTTTGTTGCAAGAATATCAGTCCAAGTGGAGTAGTTCCATTATGCATGTGGTGGATCAACCTTTCTTAGAAAGTCAGAAGGGCAAAGGTAAATGGATCTCATCTACTAGTAAGCACAATTCTGCTAATGTTGCAGGACCAAAGAAGTAGAAAAAATACAAGAGAAAGAGTTTTGCAAATACTATATGGGAAATGATCATGTCATAAAGAGTTGTCAAAGACTCACTACAAAAGAGGCAAAGAAGAAAGATCCTCTACACCCAAAAACAAACCTGCTAGTCTCGTTCAAAATGAAGAATGGGCATTTACTACTGTATGTAGTTATGATTCATCTTATCATAAGGAGTGTATATCTCTAGTAGAGTCAAATGTTTGGTACATTGATAGTGATGCAACCAAACATATTACCTCACAGTGCAATCTCTTTAGTTCACTTGAGCCTATCTCTATAGTGAATATCATCACATGCATTAACAACTCCTCTTATCTTTTAATGGGATTTGGTAAGATGTTTTCAACTACTATTGATGGTAATGCATTCACACTAATTGATGATTTGTATATAGCAAGGATTAAGAAAAACCTATTGTCAGTTTCAACATTAGCCAAGATTCCGTTGGTTTTCTAGTTTGTCCATGAGAGATAATTCATGATCTCTCAAATGGCGATGTTATTATTGCTTCTGTCATTCTATGTTGTCCTGTGTAAGATCATAGAATATGAAAAATTTATGAATAATTCAGCATATGGAGTTTAAGATTCGCAAACTCTCTTAAATGCAAAACTTTGGCATGAATGCTTTAATCATCTAAACTACGCTAGCTTTCTATGCTTGTACAATCGTGAAATGTTGTCTTCTCTACCCAAACTTGAGGCACATTGTAAACATGTCTATGAAGGGTGTATTTTCACAAAAATACACCATTCTTAATGAGAAGAATCTTGGTGAATTTAAGGCTGATTTTCATGCCTCTTTTGAGATGTGAAATTTGGGCATTCAATTTATGCAAGTTGATGGGGGAATAGTTTTGTGTCAAACAAAATATACTGCCACATTATTGTAGCATTTTGGCCTCGAACATTGAAAACCTCCTCCCACTCCTATGAAAATAGTTTTATGCTTGAGTCTTCATGAAATTGAAGATGCATTTGATGTTGTTCTCTATCAATAGGCTGCCAGATCCATGATTTACTTATGCATAACTTGACCTGGAAGGAGGTATTCTACTGAAAAGAGGACAAAATTCCAAAAACTAAACAAGAAAATGGAGACATTAAAAGAGAGACCTTCTAATGAGTTTAAACTACAAAAATACAAAGCTCTCTATGAACCCATGGTTTCTTACTCATCATCATTTCAATTCACTAAAGGTTTCTACATGGATTAAGAAAAGTGATGGGGAATGAATCATGAGAGTCACTTTCTCAAATATCTTCCCAATCCAAAATCTCAAAACAAAGCTAAACATAATGATACGCACATTTTTATTTCTCTCAACACTAATATATAAGCGGCACTTGTATTGAAATTAAAAAAAAAAAACTCCTTATCTACTATTGATAACAAACTAATTAAACTCTTGAGGATGGAAAAAACTAAACAATAACGTGATGATTAAATCAAATATAAACAACTTTTATATAATGTTGTATGAGCATCACGAGTCCATGAGTAGAGAGTGTGTAGATGCTTAGAAATGATCTTGAATGACAAAGCTTGTGAGGTGTTAAAGGGGACCCTCCTTTATGGACTAGAGGGCAAATCTCTTTGCATGTGAGATTGTGGAGAATGCAGTAGAATTCAAGACGCTTTGTAGAAAAGGGTAGAGCGTGGACATCTCAACATCCTCCCTTCATGTTCTCACCTCTTTATTGTAATGGAGATGACTACTAAAAGATGGCATCACTTAGCATGTTGGTTTACATATATATACTGACATGCATTAGCCTCACTATGTGACTATGCACTGGGTGTTTCGTTGTGTACTTTAGGATCTACGATGTGTTTTCACTGTGTGGGGTGTTATTAGCTATAGTTTATAACACTATTGTTGATATATTTAGGTAGTGATGTGTGTGAACACACTAGGACTATCGGGGCACTTTTTTCCCTCTTTAGGAGGTTTTTTCACCCGACTTGTATATACACCTATTGCCCTAATGGGCTACTTATCTTTGTACATTCTCTAGTAATACATTCAGTATTGTGTGTTGTGCTCCAAGTTTCTTCTCCTTGCTTGTGTTGTTCGCGAGCTTCCGCAGATGTCTATCTCCAACAATTGGTATCAGAGCAGGTCGTCACTTCATCTAGGGCGCTGTCCACACTCCTCCGGTTTGGGGCTCATTTCGGCCTTCAAATGCATTATCGCAGTGCTTATGTAGGCTATTTTGTCTTTTTGTGCCAAAGGTATGTACCAGTTTCTATTCGCCAGTATAATCATCTTGAAGTCTGCTACAGGTCTAGCAGAATTTGTATGGGGACTTCTCTTCAACTTTTTGAGATACAATCAATTTTTTGCATCAAGGTATTTTAGTCACCGGCCATGGCTGAAAGCAATGATGTATTCCGTATGTTGGCTGTTGAGGATAACTTGGATGGTACTAACTACCCATTATGGGCTTATATGATGCGACATGTATTGGTTGCAAGAGGACTGTGGAACATTGTCCAGGAGGTTGAAAAACATCCTATCACACCTACAACTCTTACAACTGCAGGTACAGAAGCTGAGGCAGAAGGTGTCAAAGATGATGATATTCTGCATATTCCTATTCGTGATGTGGTTTCTACTACACCTACTATAGAACAAGTTCATTTGGATGGTCGAGATGCCCAGGCACATGCATTGATAGCTTTGTCTGTCAAACATGCCATTATTCCTCACATTCGCTCTTGCAGAATAACTAAGGATGCTTGGGATACACTTACCACATTGTAGCAAGCTAGAATGAGGCTCGTGTTGCTTACCTCCGAAAACAGTTGGAGAGTGAGCACAAGGAACAATTGATTTCTACTGATGAGGGTATACTAGATAGCTCACTTGTGCAAACCGTTCTAAATGGTCTTCCTGATTCATATCAGAGTTTTTCTTCTACTCTTCGCTTAATGATGAAAGGCAATCCAAATGCCTTGTCACTTGAGGAGTTAGCCTCTATTCTATTGTAGGAAGATCAGTCCAGGTCCATTATGCATGTTGCAGATCAAGCTTTC
Organism: Ceratopteris richardii; assembly: GCA_020310875.1. Lineage (NCBI taxonomy): Eukaryota > Viridiplantae > Streptophyta > Polypodiopsida > Polypodiales > Pteridaceae > Ceratopteris > Ceratopteris richardii. The sequence continues at coordinate 105,864,651 of CM035410.1, forward strand.
CTGGCTAGTTAGAAGGGCAAAGGAAAATGGAGCTCTTCAACTAGTAAGCAAAAATATGCAAATTCTCCACATTCGAAGAAGGAAGACAAAGATGAGAAGAAATCAGAAAAGAAAAAATTGTTTTGCAAGTACTGTAAAGGGAATGATCATATCATAAAGAATTGTCCAAAACTGGCTACTAAAGAGGCAATAAAGAAAGAGGCTGGAATGGTTGTTCCAGAGGCCTCTACACCAAAAATAGAGTTTGCTAATCTTGTGCAGGAAGAAGAGGTGTTTACCAGTCTCTGCAACTTTGACCCATCTTCTCATGATCACTGCATGTCTGCAATAGACTTAGATGTTTGGTATTTTGAGAGTGGGGTGACCAAACATATTACCTCGCAGTGTAGTTTCTTCTCTTCACTCGAGCCTATCCCCACAAGGAATATTGTTACATGCACCAATAACTCCTCTTATCCTGTTATGGGAGTTGGTAAGATCATTTTGACTACTATTGATGGTAGTTCTTTCACCTTGTCAGATGCTTTATTTGTGCCAAGGATCAAGAAGAACTTGTTATCAGTTTCTGCATTAGCCAAGATTGGCTTGGTTGTGAAACTTGTTGATGATAGGTGTACAGTTCATGATCTGTCAAATGGCGATGTGATTATTGCTTCTCGCATTTTATCTCGTGGGCTATATAAGCTCATAGACTATGAAAGATCTCTGATGATTTGGCACGTGCAGTACATGATTCTCACGCTATGTCAGATGCAAAGCTTTGGCATGCACGCTTTGGTCATTTGAATTTTGCTACTTTGCTACGCTTGCAGAAATCTGAAATGGTGTCCTCTTTGCCCAAACTTGAGGCACCTAGAAAACATGTTTGTGAAGGCTGTATTTTAGGCAAAATTCAGCATTTCTCCTTTCCAAAAGATGGAATAGTTCGGGCTACTCAGAAATTGTAGCTTGTACATAGTGATGTTTGTGGTCCTATGTAGACACCTTCTTTTGGAAATTATCTTTACTTCGTGACTTTCATTGATGTTCTTTCGAGGCATGCATGGGTATATCCATTGAAGGGAAAGTCCAAAGTGTTCATGTGCTTCAAGCAGTTTTTGGTTTTGGCTGAAAATCTATCAGCATGTAAAACGGGCATCCTCTGTTCAAATCGAGGGGGGGAATATATGTCTTCTGATTTTAATGCATTTCTGGATAAACGTGGGATAAAACACTAGTGTATAGTGCCATATACACCTCAACAGAATGGAGTTACTAAACAAAAGAACATGTCACTCATGGAGATGGTGTGGTGTATGGTCAAGAGCCAGGCTTTATGCAAGAGAACAAGGATTACGACCACCACATGCTAGAGAGATGACTCTCCTCCCAACCAAATGCCTCTATATATAGCTCTCTCCAGGGGACTGCCTTCTTGGGCAGGTGGATACTAGCCAGCCAAGTGTCAGCCATGTAACTACATGTGCGCCAAGTGTCCCAGCTAACTCGAGTTAACTCAAGTGGATGCTTCTAGAAGGCTCTAGATCTCTTTGGGCAAAATACTCTCCCCATGTCTCCCATGGGGATTGAAACCAAGACCTCTTCCTTCACATCCTTGAGACTTAACCACTAAGCTAAGTGGATCACTTGTTCACAAGAGCACAAAACCTCCTAGTAAGTCTAAACTCGAGATCTTTGGTCATACACACGGATGACCAAACGGTGTCCGATTTCAGGTCTGTCTGAACCGGTCAGACCCTTGGATCGTAGACTTACTTTATTACATTCTTCCCCCCTTGGAAAATATTTTCGTCCCCGAAAATAGAGCTATATACATACTATAGGCAACCCCCGAGCCTCATGTTCTAAAATTGGAAGAACATGGTCATGTTCTAGAACTGGAAGAACATGTCTCATCTCTGTGGTGGCATCCTTGCCCAAATGATTCAAAACACTATCTGGTTTTGCACTTTGATGAACGGGACAAAGTACAAACTAGTGAAGAATAATGAGGGTGGATCTAAACACATCCCTGGCTAATTCACAGTTTTTGGATGTGCGATCTAGGCACAAACATGTGAACTAGGTGGATTCAAATTACTAGTCCATTTCTAGGCATAACTGGTGCATGGACTTAGTAATGAAGGTGGGATTTTTATCCCTTTCAAGACTTAAAGGATTCTTGATTCACTTGAATTTGTTTTGGAGAACTTGAAGTTTGGTTGTCCCATACATCTAACTTTAGATGTTAGTACAATGGTTTACTTTGATCCAACAATTACTTGATTTTTTCACCCGACTAGAGGACTACTTTATCCTAATGAGTTTAAAAATCCTTTGTAAACTGTAGGAGAAAGTTTACCATTTCTTTGAGTCAACCATACTATAACTTGCCCAATACAAATCCATAATGAAATTTGTCCAACTTAGGACACTTTTCTCAAAGACTTTAACTGAAAGTTCTTGGGAATTGTCAATCTAATGAGCAATTCCTAACTTCTTTATTCTAGAGTATACTGGACTCTAGGAAATCATTTACGCTATACCTTGAAGCAAACTCAAATGAACAAGTCCACTTAGACTTATTATCTTTTGAAGATTGAAAAGTTTCTTGTACATAACATCTATCTAGGATGTTCAAGTTAGTTATCTAATTCTAACCGGCTATCCCTGGTCTTTTGCAAAAGAAATCAGATACCATATATGAGTAAATTCCAAAAGATTGGAAAAGCAGAAAGAAAAAACTAAAACTCTGTACAACCAATTCAAACTTCGAACATACATAAACTTGCTATGAGTCAAAGGCTAGATGACTCAGGATTTCAACTTTTCAAAGATCTATTTCAACAGGATATTGAAGCATTGTCTTTATCTTTAAGAGAAATAACCTGGATTCTCAAAAAGATACAAAGAAAACCAAAAACATCATCCAACCACAAGATACTAGTGTGGCAATTACCATCAGTGTGTCGACCCACTGAGGTTTGTTTGATGAGTTTTTTACTCTAATAATGCTTCACTTGATACTAAGTTCAGGTCACATTCAATCTTTTTGACTCCTAATCGTGAATGCAATTCTCGTGCATTTCTTTGAGTCAAAAGAGTGAATTTACCAAGTTATACTAGAAACTTGATGCTTGACTTAGTCAATTAAATCTTTAGTTGAAAAGATCAACTCAAAATCAAAGTCCAACTTAGTGTTCTAAGAAGATCTTGGAAGTTACTTACTTCATATCTTCAGTTTCCTTGATCTTGAAGTCGTCTTGAAGTATCTTGAGATTCTTCTTGAATTTAAACTCCTTCTTTGAAGTTTTAATTCCCTTGAAGATCAAACCTAACTTCAAGATCCAAATGAAGACTCAAAGATAATCATCATCTCACGGTCCGATGTCCCATACCATCTTTCCTACATCAATCTGAGTATAAAATCTGGTGTCCCATACCACCCTATTTTATACTCACATTAACGTGTGAGTGAAATTTATCCTAAAGTCTACAACATATCTTGATAGAGAACCTTCTAGCTTTAATTCTTGACAAGAATTTCGTAGTTTTAGGCACTATCTCTATCTTGATATTCTAGGTTTTAATCCCTTGACATGATCGTTTCACGATCTTGTGCTTAACCTTGGGAACTTGAAAACCTTTAATAGAATATCTCCAATCCTTTTTGCTAGGGCTTTCAAATGAAAACTAATCAGAATTCCAAATACTTGAATTCTCTCAAATTCAAGTTCAATTGGTTTATCCTTAACCAATTTTGTAGTGACAAGAGCTTTTAGCTTCTTGTCTTTAGATTCCTTTCTTAACTGATGCTTTTAGGTACCTATCCTGGCCAGGACTTTTATAGGAATCTCTCTACTGCATAAGTCTGAGCATCCACTCATGCTTTCTGGATTTGCACCAAAATCCTTTTAAGGATAGGCAAACACTTATGTTTTACCTTCCACAGACTTAAGTACCGTCTTCACGGTTGCAGACTACATTTTTGGAATTCCTTCACTCTATTCATACTTGGAACAACTTACTTTTTTCACAATTTTCCATTTGATAAATGGAACTTGAGTGAATCATTCCTAATGGAATTTTTACTGCCAATACTTGGGCAATCTATAGAGTAGTTCTAGTCGCACATTCTTGGACAATCATGGCCAAGTTTGATCAATTCTGGTTGACACTTGCGACAAAAATAAAGACTTAGTCTTTATCTTTAAGATCTCTTAAACTATCTTAAGCTTCTTTGCTTACCTGCAGGATTTTAGAGATCTTTCCCCTCAACTTAAGTCCAAGCATTTTCTAATGCTTTTCAGATTCCAAAGCGAAGAATCTTTGATATACCGTTCGGTTATATCACTTATTTGGACTTAAATACCAAACCTGGTGGTTAGGGATTTGCTGGGAACTACTTGCTATAAAACTTCTCTTGAAAGATGCTAGTCTCACATATGGGGAGATTTTTCTTTCAAGAACTTTTTGATTCCTACCAAGGAATCAAGTAATAAGCTAATGATTCACTTTAGAACCTTTTGCTTTCCAGACAATGATTCATCTTGGAATCTTCTCCTTTACTGGAAAGATCTTCAAAAGGAATTCTAGACTTTTGGATAAGACCAAGACTTAAGGCTTTGCTTGTCCAAAAGACATTCTCATTAGATAGTTAATTGGACTCTTTCATTAGCTTATCTTTAGGAAATAGCTTAATTTCCAAAGATTACTTTGCTTGGGTCTCTTCAAGGATTTACCACTTGAACTAATCTTTTTAGGAAAGAACTTGTTTCCTAAATTGTCTTTAGAAAATATCGTGATTTCCTAAGATATCTGTTTCAAAAATGAAAATAATTTGAATTATTTCACTAATTGTCATGACTTTAGGAAATTACTCGATTCCTAAAGATCAATTAATATTTGTCTTGGTTTCTTTTTTAAGCCTTGAGTTAGCTTAAATAGAATCAAGCAAGTTTTCTTCAAAAGTTTTTGTGTCAATTGAAGACCTTGCATCATGCCTCGAGATGCATTTCTGGAAACTAACATCTATGAACACTAGAGTTCAAGAGATTCTAGAAGTTCAATACTTCTACTTATTTTCATCAATGTTTGATGATTATTAAAGTATTAAACCTTCCAAAATTTGTTGTACTTACTTGTTTCAACAGAAACTTCTCTACTTGGGTGCATGAACATGAATATCCAACAACAACTAAATCCTCGATAGTTGCTAACAATGTCTAGGTTTCTTCCCAAACTTAGACTGAGCATGCAGATTGGAAAGTAGCTCTATGAATACTTACTTTCAACATGCTTTCTTTTCCTCAAAAAGACTCCTACTAAGTGGTACCTATGTATCACTTTTTGGGAGAAAATAGACTAGATACTTAGTTGCATGATGGTCAAGATCCTTGCAACTAGGTGATTTTCTATTTTTTCCACCTAGCTAAGTCTAAGTTAGAAAAAGAAAGGAACGAAAGTATACGTGTTCAGCTACTTACCAAAAGATCATGCGTATGCTCATGCGTCTACTTGCATGCAAATGCATGTATGCAAATGCCCATTCTTGGGTGCAAATGCATGTGAGTACATGCAAGTGTAATGAACTTAAGCAAATCTCAAGCTTATTAGGTATGCAAACAAGCATCCATGCAAAAACAACCTACTTGCTATTCTGGCAAAAGGTAACTATTCAAGTGCATGAACTGGAGAATTAACTACCTTTCCCAAGCAAGTGCAAACTTGATGTGCATAAAACATTCTTTTATGCACAAATAATCTTTTCATTTTTGTGCATGAATGGAAATAGAAATTTCAATTGCATGTCTAAAAATCAAAAGTACTTTATATACTTTTGTGTCATTTCAATACCATTTAGTTCTCTAATTAGCTTTCATGTTGAGATAACCATAATTGGACTATGCTTTTAGTCCTAATTAATGCATCCTAAATGAAAGCATTCGAGCTAACAAATATCAAAATGAAAACATAATTTGGAAAATACTTAGCTTCACATAGAGCTATGTCCTTCCCTTGATCCTTTGGAAGAGTGATTCGTCCTCTTGATCCGCTGGAAGAGCCAATTTTGATCCTTTGCCTTCGGACTATGCAGAGATGAATGATGCTTCACTTTACCCTTCCTACTTTGACTTATATATTATCAAAGTATCCATTTGAACTAAGCATAGCTCATGCCAATATAGTTTTCAGAAGAGTTGAAGCATCTATGGCCTTCTATTGTATCTATTGTAGTAGGCAAAATCTTAGCCTTTGAAATGGGATATTTCGGGTTGGACTTCTGTTCCTTAAGTGCTTCTTCCTCATTGAGATTGCAATCAAAAGAGTACATAATATATGCTCTACAGCAATGCTATAGACGACCGCACGTAGTACTTTGGATATGAGAGTACTTTGTTACCTTGCAGGTCAAGAGTTCGAATTCGGTGAGCAGACTGTATAAGGATCCAGCTTTTTAGATCTCTCATCGGGATTCTTTTGCTACGCAAAGTTAGGTGAAAATTGTCCGATTACTCTTGAGTAAGACAACGCAATCTCCACGCCCAGATCACGGGTTCGAATCCGGAATTGGACATTTCTGCAACACTTTCTTTTCCTCTTCACTTATGGATTGTTCAGCACCGACTATGAAGCAGTGATTAGTAGTTCTGTCTCACTCCTACAAAACACATGAATCGAACTGGCGTCGTGGATAAAAGGATATCCTCAGCTGGGGGGTCAAAGAATCAAATCCCGTCGCCGTTCTACTGAATATTTTCCCTGTTTTGCTCCTTGATGAGGTCTTCTACAGCGCGGCGTCGTGGATAAAAGGATATCCTCAGCTGGGGGGTCAAAGGATCAAATCCCGTCACCGTTCTTCTGAATATTTTCCCTGTTTTGCTCCTTGATGAGGTCTTCTACAGCGCGGCACTCAAACTAATAACAGCTGCGCCAAATGTTACTCGCGAACAGTTACTGGCCTTATGGATAGGCGATTATCGCCGCTAGACAAATGTCTTCAGTTCGAATCTGATGTCGACCACAGCATGAAAATTTTTTTGCTAATCTCCTTGATGTTTTGCGCCAAAATCAGAACCAAAATTTGTTGCTCTCAGTTCCAAATCGAGAAAGGTTGTTTGGCCTTGTGTATAGCAGGTCAGCCTCCTAGGCGGGGGACGAGAGGTCGATTCCTCTCTATACTCGCAACAGAGGTAAATTATTTTGCTACTCTTAGCTCCTTAAGAGAGTCTTATTCAGCACGGTTTCCAAGCAATGTTTATTCACGTGATGGTACGCAGGTCACGAACACCTATAGGATCTGCAGGTAGCGCAGCGCTCCCTAATCGGATGGGCGAGAGTTCAATTCCCACTCATGCTCCCATTGAAGGTGATTACACTTTTGGTACTCTCTAACCTTCTCCTCAAGCCATATCTGCCAAGATCACATCGATTCGGGAGGATATTTCGAAATAGCCGCGAGCAGAGATTGACGAGCAAGAAGCTATGGAGAGAGTAAAAATAATGAGCAAGAAGCTAATGGAAAGAAAGATCATGAAGCCCACTCCAAGGTCACCATGAGAGCTTGGCTCTGATACCAATGCAAGAGAACAAGGATTACAACCACCACATGCTAGAGAGATGACTCTCCTCCCAACCAAATGCCTCTATATATAACTCTCTCCAGGGGACTGCCTTCTTGGGTAGGTGGATACTAGCCAGCCAAGTGTCAGCCATGTAACTACATGTGCGCCAAGTGTCCCAGCTAACTCGAGTTAACTCAAGTGGATGCTTCTAGAAGGCTCTAGATCTCTTTGGGCAAAATACTCTCCCCATGTCTCCCATGGGGATTGAAACCAAGACCTCTTCCTTCACATCCTTGAGACTTAACCACTAAGCTAAGTGGATCACTTGTTCACAAGAGCACAAAACCTCCTAGTAAGTCTAAACTCGAGATCTTTGGTCATACACACGGATGACCAAACGGTGTCCGATTTCAGATCTGTCTGAACCGGCCAGACCCTTGGATCGTAGACTTACTTTATTACACTTTACCACATAGTTTCTAACTTGAGGCTGTTATGTGTGCAGCATATGTGATTAACAGGTGTTCCACCAAAGCACTGCAGTCTATCTTTCCATATGAGGCTTGGCATGATCGCAAGCCATCTGTTGCTCATCTGCATGTTTTTGGTTGTTTGGCATATGCATTAGTGCTTGAACAACATCGTAGAAAATTGGATGATAAAGCAGTAAAATGTATTTTGGTTGGGTAGAGTTCAAAAAGTAAAGTTTATCGTCTCTATCATCCACAGACAAAATGCATTATGGTTAGCCGTGATGTTGTTTTTGTGGAAGATGTTATTCACCCATTGCTTTCATGTACTAAGGAGACATCTGTTAGCTCCAAAGACATGTATGATATTTTGCTGCCTCTTTTTACGAGTGGAAAGTCTAGTGCTGGTCCTAATGAGGCAACTTCTCAACCTTTGCAGGCTTCATGTGATGATGTAGATCATTCCATTTCTGATGCAGATTTACATGATGCACTTGTTGATGAGAGAGCTGATATTGAGCAAGCAAGAACTATGCCAAAATGTCTGGTGCAGACTTTGCATGACAGCAAATTAGATGCATCTCTGTCATATCATACTTGATCAGGCTCTCATAGTGCCTCTTTTGCATTAGATTGCTATGATATGGCTGCATCTAGTCTCTATGATGAGACTGAACCTGTTTTGTTTGATGAAGCACAAAATTCAGAAATTGCATGGCTGCTATGCAATCTGAATATGATGTTATAATGAAGAATGGTACTTGGTCTTTATGTGACTTGCCTTCGGGCAAGAAGGCCATTGGTACTAAGTGGGTAAGCTGAAGCATAAGCTTGATGGTACAGTAGACAGATATAAAGCTAGGCTTGTTGCAAAGGGTTATGCACAGGAAAGAGGCATTGATTTTGATGAGACCTTTGAACCTACTTGTTGAATGACTATAGTTCATAGCATTTGTGCACTTGCAGCTCATCATGGTTGGAATGTACATCAGTTGGACATTAAAACAACATTTTGGAATGGTGACTTTCATGAAGAAGTGTATGTTTTGCAACCCCGTGGCTTTGTGCAGAAAGGGCATGAAAACCAGGTGTGTAGGTTAAAGAAGGCATTATATGGTTTAAAGCAAGCACCACGTGCTTGGTATGAAAAGATACATGCCTATTGCACATGGCTTTGAGAGCAGTCCAACTGAAAGCACCTTATATGTTAAGCGTGCTAATGATGTGCTTCCGATCATTGTTGCCTATGTTGATGACATGCTGCTCACTCCTCCTATTGAGAAGCATATTACTGATTTTAAGGCTGATTTGCATGCCTCATTTGAGACGTCTGATTTGGGGCATTTGCATCACTATTTGGAAATTCAGTTTATGCAAGTTGATGGTGGAATGGCTTTGTGTCAAACGAAATATATTGACACATTATTGCAGCGTTTTGGCCTTTAAGACTGTAAGCCTATTGCCACTCCTATGGAGGTAGGTTTGCGATTGAGTCTTCATGATGTTGGAGATGCATTTGATGTTGTTCTTTATCACCAGGCTGTTGGATGCTTGATTTACTTATGCATTACTCGGTGAGATATTCAGTTTGTTGTCTCATAGATAGGCAAGTTTATGCATTGCCCAGGAGTCAAGCATTGGAAGGGGTTAAGTGCATCTTTTGCTACTTGAGTGGTACTCGACTACTTAGGTTGTTTTATCCCAAGGGGGGATCACTACCGCCATATTTGCATGCTTTTTTTTTACTCTAATTGGGCTGGTTGCTATGACACTCGTGTGTCCACTAGTGGCTTTTGCTTCATGTTTGGTAGCTCATGTATATCTTGGCTGAGCAAGAAGCAGCCTATTGTGGCCACTTCTAGTTGTGATGTTGAGTATAGGGCAGCTTTCACAGCGACTGTTGAGTGTGTGTGGCTCAAACTCCTTATGGCTGATTTGGGTGTTGGTTAGTCTTCTACCACCACCATCTTCACTGACAGTCAGAGCGCATTGGCAGTTGCGAGGAACCCTCTGTTCTGTGCTCGCACTAAGCACATTAAGGTGCATTATCACTATGTCAAGGAGAGGTTCTCTGCTGGGGAGATCAGCTTGGCATATGTGCCCATGCAGGAGAACATTGTAGACCTTTTCACGAAGGCTCTACCTAGGGACAAGTTTGAAGCTTTCCGCAAAGCTTTGGGCTTACTTCCTTTTGTGCAGTGATTTCCACATAGCTTGGCACTTCCTTATACATGAGTGCGAGCTCCTTGTTCACCACATCACTCCTAGGGGGGGATTTGTTGATATATTTAGGTAGTGATATGTGTGAACACACTAGGACTATCGGGGCACGTTTTTCCCTCTTTAGGAGGTTTTTTCCCCCGGCTTGTATATACGCCTATTGCCCTAATGGTCTACTTATCTTTGTACATTCTCTAGTAATACATTCAGTATTGTGTGTTGTGCTCCAAGCTTCTTCTCCTTCCTTGCGATGTTCGCATGCTTCCGTAGACATCTATCTCCAACAACTATTAAAGATTAGCCTATGAGTCTATGGTCAGTAAGGGAGTGCAGGTCTACACCTAGAAACAACGTCTCGATATGATTGCAAAATTAATTCTTCATCCGTTATAAGAGGCATTGTTTGGACACAGGAGAAATAAAGTGTAATATAGCCTTTCGATTGATAATTGGACTTTATTTGTAATAATCTTAAGTCCTCAGAATCAAAATACTCCTATACAAGTGCTTTGAAAAAAAATGTCCTAATACAAATACTTTGAAGATACTCGTATACAAATCCTTATATAAAAAGCCTAATACAAGATTTTATGTTTCAAATGTGATAAAGGGAAACTAAGAGAAGCAGCATATATCCAAGTCCTAGTAAAAAACTCGTAGGCTTCGTCAAGTGGTCACTGTTCATAGATCTTCTTCAAATGGTCTATCAAAACATCATTGAGAAAAAAAACATAAGTTTGTCTCATAAAACATAAAACTCACATTCATATAACACGCTCATACATGCATTATGCTTACACACTTCATTCATGATTACCATGCATTTATGCACTACATTTATACTCTCTTTCATATGCATTTCTTGTTCATATGTACCTAGCTCATATCTATGCACACAAACATTAACTTTAGTATGCTATTCATACACTATCATATACATTTAATACATTTACATTCATGCTTATCATGCATACACTACATAAACATGCATTCATGCATACATGTATTTATATGCATATTCATGCACTTTCTGGTATACATACACATGCACAAGCATTCATCTTCCTCTTACATGCACATCCACATATCTACTTCTTACATGCACATATTATTCATAAATCCATGCACACATGCTCACATCACGTTGATGCATATATGCTCTCCCTTTATCATGCATGCTTTAATTAGCTTACATACATGCATTCTTACTAACATTCATTCATGTATGTATACATTCATACACATGCATACACATGCATCTCACATTCATATGTATGCATACAACTCATGCACATATTCATGTACTTCACACTTCATATATGCAAAATCATATGCATGCATTCAACTCACTTCACATACACATACATATGCATTCAACTCTTTAGATGCACTCATACATTCACATATGTGCTCATCCACTCACCTACATACACATGCATACACATGTTCATGCATATGCATTCCTACTAAAATACACATGCATTTATGCCTTCAAATTTATGATCATGTATTCACAACCTCTTATATTCACATGAACATTCTCATATGCACATACATTCATATTCATACATATGCATACATACATTTTCTCATGCACATGCATTCAACTCATATGCATGCACATAAATATAACTAATTAGGCATTATTATGCATTGATACATCTAATATATGCTCAAACATGCTATTATACTTTCACATCCTAACATAATCACATACTTATGCTATCACACATTCATATATGCATACCTAATAATATGAATATGCATCTCATCTACATCAACATGCATATATATTCTCTTACATGCTGATCCATACATATTAATGCCATCACTCATACATAAAATAAGCTTAAGATTGAATCAACTATTAAATTAATTAATTACTTAATTTATAAAATTAAACTACTTTAAATAATTAATTAACTTAGAATTTATCATATATTAATTCTTTTTTAAAACATAAAAAAGAATTAATATCTCTCTCTCTCTCTCTCTCTCTCTCTCTCTCTCTCTCTCTCTCTCTCTCTCTCTCTCTCTCTCTCTCTCTCTCTCTCTCTCTCTCTCTCTCTCTCTCTCTCTCTCTCTCTCTCTCCCTCCCTGCCTCCCTCCCTCCCTCCCTCCCTCTCCTCTCTCTCTCTCTCTCTCTCTCTCTCTCTCTCTCTCTCTCTCTCTCTCTCTCTCTCTCTCTCTCTCTCTCTCTCTCTCTCTCTCTCTCTCTCTCTCTCTCTCTCTCTCTCTCTCTCCCTCTCCCCCCTCCCTCCCTCCCTCCCTCCCTCCCCCCCCCCCTCTCTCTCTCTCTCTCTCTCTCTCTCTCCCCCCTCTCTCTCTTTCCCTCTCTCTCTCTCTCTCCCTCCCTCCCTCCCTCTCTCTCTCTCTCTCTCTCTCTCTCTCTCTCTCTCTCTCTCTCTCTCTCTCTCTCTCTCTCTCTCTCTCTCCCTCTCTCTCTCTCTCCATTCCCCTAGCTCTCCTCTCTCTCTCTCTCTCTCTCTCTCTCTCTCTCTCTCTCTCTCTCTCTCTCTCTCTCTCTCTCTCTCTCTCTCTCTTCCTCTCTCTCGTATCTCTTGTTGCACGTGGATCCTACCACAAGCCAACATTTCAGCATATATGCCTGTCAGAACAACTGCGAGCAGAGGAGGGGAGAAGAAAAGAAGCTCTCTCACACATAGACCTCCGTCATCGCCATGTTTGTCATGTGACCATGCATTCTTGCTGACCTGTTGACCACGCCTCTCTCTCTCTCTCTCTCTCCCCCCTCTCTCTCTATCCCTCTCTCTCTCTCTCCCTCTCTCTCTCTCCCTCTCTCTCTCCCTCTCTCTCTCTCTCCTTTGGTCTCCCCCTCTCTCTCTCTCTCAAGAGTAGGAATTTAATTGGAAACTGATAGTTATATACATATCTTCATATCTATATGGAATCAGAAATGCATGAACATAAACATAAAGACCCATAATCATTGCAATACATTCTTACCCTTGTAATCAACATCAATGCTCATGCATACACATGGCACATACCCATGCGTACACACACATGATCATAATTAATATATGGATACTCATAAGAGTTGTTTGCATTCAACTACTTAAGACTTCATAAACATATGTAATTTAGATGATGAGATCTTTGATCAATTCCAGATCTTTAGAGATTTGTTGCCTGCAAGTACTAAGAAGAAAGATTAGTTAAGTCAAAGAAATGTACCAAAATATTTGAGAGAGATAACACTTAATCATTTTAAAAACAATTTTTTTTTTTGAATATTTATTTGGATGTGGAAATCCCTCTGACATCTGCCCCCACCAAACCTGCACATCATCCCGATGGGCCAGCATGCAGGTCATGGAAAGCAACATCAAATTCTTTGGAAAAAGCTGATAAATTGACTTTAAATAAGATGATGAAAAATGCTTATAAATTCAAATTAAGTTTTTGATAATAAAGAAAATTCATAAAATTATGTAAATGTGAATTGGAAATCATTTCATGCAATGTATGAAGTCAAAAAGATAAATTTAGAAAATCCTATAATAGCCATTTAGGCCGTCGCGGTACTTACCATTCCATTAATCATGTTCACAAGTAATATTTAAGTTATATAAGTATTCTAACTTTTATCTTTGTCCGCAATAAGATACATCTAACTAATTCTTTTGTAGCAGACCTCCACCTCATATAGCCCACAATACATTCTAGGAGTATTTCGAGACCACAACTGAATCATAATAATTTTTCTCTTTCTTTTTCTTTCCTTTTCTTTTTCTTTTTTTTTATCTTTTCTTTTTCTTTTTTCATCTTACATCAACCATTAATGTACTACTTGATGTCATCTTTTTTCTTTTCTCTTTCTTTGAAACTTTTTTGTTTAAGGGGAAAGGCTTAACCCCTAATGAGCGCTGAGGATCTAGAAGCATGCTACATTCAGAACTAGGATCTCATTTGCTTAAGGTTTTCAAAAAATGAAGAAGCCTACTTATACAAAGTAAATTTACTTTTACTAAGAGTCACAGGTCAACTGTTCCTCTCTTCTATCCTCATAACAAATTATAAGTTCCCTAAATTGGACCTTCAGCTTGTTGATATATTTAGGTAGTGATGTGTGCGAACATAGTAGGATTGCCAAGGCACTTTTTTCCCTCTTCAAGAGGTTTTTCCCCCGGCTTGTATATATGCCTATTGCCCTAATGGGATACTTATCTTTGTACATTCTCTAGTAATACAATCAGTATTGTGTGTTGTGCTCCAAGCTTCTTCTTCCCCCACGTGTTGTTCGCGTGCTTCTGCAGACGTCTAACTCCAACAATTGGTATCAAAGCAGGTCATCGCTTCATCTAGGGCGCCGTTGCCACTCCTCTATTTGCAGTCTCAAAATCACAGGAATTTTGGTGAGCATACTCAGCATGTTTTCGAGATCAAAATTGCTTCGCTCTGTGGTGCCAAAATTGTGATCTGAGCTCGTTTCGGCCTCCAAACACACTATCGTAGTGCTTGTACAGGCTATTTTGTCTTTTTGTACCAAAGGTATATACCAGTTTCTGTTTGCCAGTATAAGCATCTCAAAGTCTGCTACAGGTCTAGCAGAATTTGTCTGGGCAGTTCTGTTCGACTTTTTGAGATATAGTCAATTTTTTGCATCAAGGTATTTTAGTCACAGGCCATGGCTGAAAGTAGTGATGTATTCCGTATGTTGGTTGTTGAGGATAAGATGGATGGTACCAACTACCCGTGGGCTTATATGATGCGACATGTGTTGGTTGCAAAAGGACTGTGGAACATTGTGCAGGGTGTCAAAAAACGTCTTATCACACTTGCAACTGTTATAACTATAGGTACTGAAGCTAATGCAAAAGGTATTGAAGATGATGGTATTCTGCATATTCTTATTCGTGCTGCGGTTTCTGCTTCACCTACTGTAGAGCAGATTAGTTGGGATGGAAGAGATGCCCAGGCACATGCATTGATAGCTTTGTCTGTCAAAGGTGCCATTATTCCTCACATTCGCTCTTGCAAAACAGCTAAGGATGCTTGGGATACATTTACCACATTGTACCAAGCTAGGAATGACGCTCGTGTTGCTTACCTCCAAAAACAGTTGGAGAGTGAGCACATGAATGAAGGTGATTTTATGGAGAGCTTCCTAATGAAGATCAAAGACTTGAAGGAACAGTTGATTTTTGTTGATGAGGTTATACCAGATAGCTCACTTGTGGAGACCGTTTTGAATGGTCTTCCTGATTCATATCAGAGTTTTGCTTCTACTCTTTCATGATGATGAAAGGCAATCCAAATGCCTTATCATTTGAGGAGTTAGTCTATGTTCTGTTGCAGGAAGATCGGTCTAGGCAGAACACATCCATTATGCGAGTTGCAAATCAAGCTTTCCTGGCTAGTCAAAAGGGCAAAGGAAAATGGAGCTCTTCAAGTAGTAAGCAGAAATCTGCTAATTCTACACATTCGAAGAAGGAAGATAAAGATGAGAAGAAATTAGAAAAGCAAAAACGTTTTTGTAAGTACTCTAAAGAGAATGATCATATCATAAAGAACTATCCAAAACTGGCTGCTAAAGAGGCAAAGAAGAAAGAGCCTGGAATGGTTGTTGCAAAGGCCTCTACACCAAAAACAAAGTCTGGTAATCTTGTGCAGGAAGAAGAATGGGCGTTTACTACTGTCTGCATGGTAAAGCTTTACATGGTAACCTATTAACCAAATATGTAGCTGTATTTACAGCCTCAGCCCACAAGTAATTGGGACAATTTTTCTCTTTCATCATGGATCTTGCAAACTCCATAAGTGTTCTATTTCTCCTTTTTGCTACACCATTTTGTTGAGGAGAAAACTTGCAAGTAACTTCCCTTTTTATACCTTCATTCCATAAGTAATCACTCAACTCATTAGAGAAATACTCTCCCCATCCATTTGACCTTAGTCTCTTCAACTTTTGACTTGTGATTATTTCTGCATACACATGATAATGTTTGAATGTATTAAATACTTCTGACTTATCTTTGATCACATAGATAGTGATCCACCTGGTAGCATCATCAACATAAATCACATAATATCTTGAACCATTTATACTGAAATCCTTTGATGGTCCCCACACATCTGTGTGTACCAACGCAAGCTTCTCTGAATACATAAAACCATGCTTGGAATAAGATTTCTTATGAGCCTTACCTAATTGACATGCCTCACATCTATATGTCATGTGTTGACCTACAACATTAGGCAATCCAAGCATTGAACCATTGTTAACCATATCTTTAATACCTCTTTCATTGAAATGTCCAAGCCTTTTGTGCCAAAGATCTAACTCAGAGATCTTATGTCCTCCATAAGTAAACAAGGCATGACCAACATTACCTTGAATCTTCAATGTAAAGAGTCTTCCTTCTTTCTTCCCTTTTAAACCTTCAAGTGTTGATTTCTTTATGACTGCAGCAGTCGGGGTCCTCCTTTCTTCAATTTTGATGATTCCTACTCTGATACCACTGATGGAGAGTTTAATCTCCAAAAGAACAAGTTATTCTTGAAGTTAGAGCACCTCTATATCAAGAATCACTCAAAACCTTTACCAATTTGAGGATCAATTCTCAATTACCAAAATCTTGAACAAACTATGAAGTGAATTGATTCTCAGAAAGTCTGTTGCACATATCTCACTCATTGACTAATCAAATGTGTTAAGGTTTCGATGAACTTTGCACAAAGTGTTCCCTATAGTTTCTGCACCTTCTCCAAGTTAAATCATTCCAAAAGATTCAGTAAATCTTGAGAAATGATCTAAACAATTCACCTTTTGTACTAGGGTATAAGGAGCTATAAATTCTCTATGAATCCCTCTAGAGTGACAGAAAAGGCTCAATTCATGTGAGGTATACTCGCCCCCATTATCTGAACGTAAAGCCTTAAGCTTAGTTCCTTTTTCAGTCTTAACTGAAGCAAGCCATTTTCTGAAAGTAGGGAATACCTTATCCTTCGATTTGATAAGATATACCCAGACTTTTCTAGTAGCATCATCTATGAAAGTGACAAAGTAAGGAGAACCACCTAAGGACCTAGTGGGCATAGGACCACACACATCTGTATGGACCAGATCTAAAGGCTGAATTGAAGAGTCAATGTGCGTTCTATGCACATTTCTGGTTTGCTTTCCATATTGACAATGTTCAGAAAATGAAAAATCTGAGAAAGATAGCACAGGTAAGTAGCCAAAACGAGAAAGATTTTCCATGCCACTATGAGATATATGGCCCAAACGACCATGCCAAATACAAGCCATAGGCTGTTTAGTAACAGGTAATAAGTGTTCTTTCTGTGATACAAATAAAGGATAAAGTGAGCCAACTTTGCTTCCTTTTGCAATAACCATATTGCCCTTTGATATACGAAAGGACTGAGCATAGAAGACTACCTTGTAACCGAGGTCATCAAGTTGACCAACTAACACCAAACTACGTTATAACTGAGGTACATGGCATACATTATGCATAGTAAATTTTGAACCATCAATGAATTGCACAACCACATCTCCAATCCCCACAATGTCACACTGGTAAGAATCACCAAGTCTCACGGTACCAAGAGACTTTGCTACATAATTAGAGAACCATTCTCTGTGTGGCGTCACATGGAAAGAAGCACGACAATCTAGCAGCCAGGTGTGGGAAAGAGAATCAGCCATAAGTGCCTCACTTGGCATAATACTATCGAGTGTCAGCACATCAGCATCATCTGAAATAGCATTAATTTCTTCAATCTTCACAGTCGAAGTAGATGGTGTAGGTAATTGTTTAACATGCCCATCAACATTCTGTCCTTTACCTTTAGCATTCTTTAATGCATAACACTCTTTCTTCATATGTCCTTTCTGTTGGAGAAACAATCACTAATTAGACATATATTTGAAGGTCAAATCTTAGAAAGAAAACCCCATGCCTATGTGAAGGGACAAATTCACAAGTGTATCATACTTGTAAAGTTAGTTCACTTTAGTTCTAGAAGTTTTTTAAAAAATCACGGGAATGAGAAAATCTATATAAGTTAGTTAGTATTAACTGACGCGATGAGAGAGAAAGAGAGAATAGAGAGAAGAAGTAGAAGAAGGAGTTCATTTTATACGACTGAGTATAGTCGGGCTTCTCTGAGTGAGATAGCATCTGTAAAACTTCTGAGTTTTTTATAGTTATGAGAAGAACTGAGTAAAGTTCTGTGTATGAGCCTCTCTCCATCATCTCCATGATTGCCTACTGTGTGATGAATTCAAAAGTTCAAGTTTTCTGAGCAATTCGATGCCTGGCATCGAATTTTGGCTGATAAGTCATTTTTTCATTCTCTGTGTGTTAACTATTGTTGAATCTTTTAAAAATATGAAGTTTGTGGAGCAACTCGATGCCTGGCATCGAGTTTGAGCATAAAGTCGATGCCTGGCATCGACTTCTAGCATACAAGTGGTCTTCTTCATGTGTGTGTAAAAGAGAGTATTTCTGGTGCAGAAAAAGGGCCTAAAAAAGCTCAAAGTCGATGCCCGGCATCGACTTGGACTGAAATTCGATGCCAGGCATCGAATTTTTTATTTTTGGACATCAGGAATACTAAAACAGGCAAGATTTCCAGTCTTGGAAGGTCATACAGGGTCATCTTGTGAGGGCCATAACTTGAGTTCTAGAGCTTTGTTTGATGCATATGATAGCTTGTTGGAAAGCTCTACTCTTCTAGTTTCAGCCTATAAAGTTTCATGGAGAAATCATACTTGAGCTAGGAGAAATTAGCAAAATACTGAAGGTATGTCATTTCGGTGACTAGGAATTTCTGTAGAAGCAAAGTTCTCACTTTAAGCTATTATTTCTCAAAGTTTGGAGTGGCAATGAGTTAATGGTGACCATAGAGGTGTTCTAGTGTCACATTAATTCATTTCTTGTGGTGTTTTATACATCAACAAGTGGTATCAGAGCAGAAAGATTCTCGAGAGCAGAAGACGACAAAGGTACGAGAAGTTTTGTAAAGTTTTCCAGTAAAGTTTGAAAGGTGAAGCATTTGAAGACACAAGGCATCAAAAGATTACTTTCGAAGTATCCTCATACACAAAGAACTTCAAAAGGTATTATCCTTTATCCTTTAAGCTCACAGGTTGCAGCAGAAGGAAAGAACTATGGCAGATCATATCTCCATTGACAAACTGGACAGAGATAATTACCCCGCATGGGTAATGAGAATGGAAGCCTTACTTATGAGTAAGGATCTCATGGTATATGTAACAGGTGAAGAAGAGAAGCCAGTATTTGAAGATGAAAGCCGACTAAAGAAAGAAGAACTTGATGCTTTAAAGCATTGGCAGAAGAAGGATGCAAGTGCAAAAGCATACATCTATAATACAATCTCAGATCATTTGCTACCACACATCAGAGGATTGGAATCATCAGAAGATATATGGAATGCATTGGAATATCATTTCCAAAGCACTACTAAAGCACGGAAAGCAAGTCTATGGTCAGAGTTTACAACATTCAAGAAGAAGCCAAGTCAAACCATTAGTGATTATGTCACTAAGATGAAGGATCTAGCAGATAGTCTTGGATCCATAGATGAAGATGTTGAAGATCACAGATTGATTGCTCAACTACTTGCAGGCTTGAGAGGGGATGAAAGGTGGAAACCTTTTGTCTTATCAACAGAACTTTCATTAAATCATTATGTTCCAGATTTGAACCAGTTGCTTGGTTTGATGCTCACATATGAGCAAGACTTGAAGGGAGATGGAGATAAAGGTCAAAGTTCTGCAATGTACATGAAGAATAAGAAGAAAGGAGATAAAGGTAAAGCAAAGGATGAAGAGGAGTCTAATTCTCAAGCTTATTATGCAAGAGGTAAAGGCACTGGCAGAGGAAGAGCAAGAGGTTTTGGAAGAGGAAGAGGTAATCAAAATAACAACAAAAAGGCTTGCTGGATCTGTGGATTGAGTAATCATTTGGCTCATGACTGTTGGCACAACCAACAAGGTTCAAACCAGAATCAAAACAACAATAGCAGAGGTCGAGGTGGAAGATATCAAAGTAATTTTCAAAGAGGTAGACAAAGTCAAAGAGGAGGCTATGGTAGAGGTGGAGGAAGAAGTTGGGGACAGAATCAATCCTACAACACCACCTACTACAACTATGCAAATGACACACAGAATGAAAGTCATACATCATTGATGATGAATTCAATCAGCACATCAAACAAAGAAGATCTAAAGGTATTTTACATTGACTCTGGATGTTCTAATCATTTGTCAGGAAACATAGAATTGATGTCAGATTTGGAAAAAGGCATTTCTAGTCACACAGTTCAAACTGGTGATAATACAAGACATAGTGTACATTCAATTGGAAAAGTGAAATGCAAGAGTGGAGCAGATTTGCTAACCAATGTTTTGTATGTTCCTACAATACCTAAAAACTTGATTAGTGTGGGACAGATAGTTGAAAAAGGTTTTCAAGTCAGGTTTACAAATGAAGGAGTATTTGTGGAAGATCCAGAGAATGGATATAAACAGATTGTCTCTGGTAAGAAAGAAGGTAGACTCTTTACTTTAAGAGTGCAAGGAAACATTGGTCAAGCTTTGCTCACACATGGTGAAGGAGTGATTACAGAACTTGATCTCTGGCATAAGAGATTAGGTCACTTTAATGAAAGAGGAATTAAAGCTATGGTTGCTAATCAGTCTGTACTAGGATTACCAAATGTGCAAAGTCAACATATGGTTTATAAATGTGAAGCATGTCAAATGGGTAAAGCACACAGGTTACCATTTCAGAATAAAGGATTCAAACATGATGGAGTACTTGAGCTCATTCATACAGATGTATGGGGACCAACAAAAGAAGGATCTATCAGTGGCTCAAGGTACTATGTTCTTTTTATTGATGATGCTACAAGATGGATAACATTATATGTTTTGAAGGAAAGATCAGAAGTGTTTGGAGCTTTCAAGCATTTTCATGCATATGCAGAGAGAGTCACAGGTCAAAAGCTTAAGAGACTTAGGTCTGATGGAGGGGGAGAATACTTCTCCCAAGAGTTCAATGATTATCTTTGGAATGCAGGTATTAAGAGAGAAATAACTTGCAGGTATACACCACAACAAAATGGTGTAGCAGAAAGAAGGAACAGGACTTTGGTTGAGTTTGCTAGAGCTATGCTAAAGGAGAAGAACTGTCCAAATTATCTTTGGGCTGAGGCTGTAAATACAGCTACATATCTTGTGAATAGATTACCATGTGCAGCTCTGAATGGAATGACTCCATATGAAGCTTGGTGGGGTAAGAAACCAACACTAGATCATTGTAGAGTGTTTGGATCAATTGCATATGCTTATGTGCCATCACAACTTAGGCATAAACTTGAACCAAAGGCAGAAAAATATGTGTTCATTGGTTATGATGAAAAGCAGATGGGTTACATATTGTGGAATCCTCTAACCAAACAATTTATTGTTTCTAGAGATGTTACATTTGATGAACAGAAAAGTTGGTATGCAGATCAAAGTCATACAGCTGAAGAATTTGAAGAAGAGGTAAGAAGATGTGAGAAAGGAAAATCAATTGTGCAGGTGAATAGAGATGAAGACTATATGCAAGCAAGTACATCCAGAAGTGGATTAACAAGAATGAATGAAGAAGCTCCTATATTTGATGAAGAGGTGTATCCAGAAACTTATGAAGAATGTGAACCAAGAAGGTCAAGCAGGACAAGGAGACAACCAGAAAGGTATTCTTATGATACATCTTACATAACTCAGAAGAACTATGCATATATGGTAAAAGATGATGAAGAACCCCAAAACTATGATGAAGCTAAAGGTAAGAAGCAATGGGAAGAAGCAATGAAGGAAGAGTTCAATGCACTGGAGGAGAACAAGACATGGGAACTTGTTCCTAAACCAAATGGTAAGAAAGTAATTGGAAATAAATGGGTTTATAAAGTGAAGAAGCTTGCAGATGGAAGTATAGCCAGATACAAAGCTAGATTGGTGGTGAAAGGCTATGCCCAGACCTATGGCATAGATTATGATGAGACATTCAGTCCCGTAGCTAAGATGTCAACTATAAGGACAATCATTGCTATTGCAGCTTCAAAAGGATGGACTCTAAGTCAATTGGATATAAAAAATGCATTCTTGAATGGATACATATCAGATGAGGTATACATGGAACAACCTCAAGGGTTTATAGATTCCAGGTATCCAAATTTTGTTTGCAGGTTGAGAAGAGCATTGTATGGATTGAAGCAAGCTCCAAGAGCTTGGAACTATAGACTGGTGAAGTATCTCAATGATCTTGGATATCAAAGTTCAAAAGCAGATTCAAGTCTACTTATCAAAAGAATAGAGGAAGGTATAATCTACATTTGTATTTATGTAGATGACATTATAATCACAGGTACTTCAGATGAAGGAATCAAGGAGGTAAAGAGATTACTTGAGAAAGAGTTTAAGATCAGTGACCTAGGAAAGTTATCATACTTTCTTGGAATGGAAGTTACTTATACAGATCATGGCATATATGTGTCACAAGAAAGGTATCTTCTGAACATGTTGAAGAAGTTTGATATGGAAAATTACAGAGAAGCTTCAACTCCACTTGAAGTTAATCACAAGCTTAGTAAATATGATGGTGCAGACTACAAAGATATGAGGAAGTATCAATCTCTTGTGGGTAGTTTGATTTATGCTACACTAACAAGACCTGATCTTAGTTATGCAGTGGGAGTTTTGTCACAATTCATGCATTGTCCAAAGGACCCACATTGGATTGCAGGTCAAAGAGTTCTCAGATATATCAAAGGAACTATAAAGGAAGGATTATATTATCCTTTTACATCAGATTTGAAGTTGAGAGCCTACAGTGACTCAGACTGGGCAGGTAATCAAGATGACAGGAGATCAACTCATGGTTACATGATATACATTGGTGATAAGCTTGTAAGTTGGTGTTCCAAGAAACAACATACAGTAGCATTATCATCAACTGAAGCAGAGTACAAAGGACTTGTGGAAGCAGCTAAGGAAGTCATATGGATGCAGACATTGTTCAAGAGCTTAGGCATTGATCAAGGTACACCTACAATACATGGAGATAATATGAGTTCACTTTATCTTGCAGCAAATCCAGTATTTCATGCAAGAACAAAGCACATAGAGATACAGTATCATTTTCTCAGAGAAAAGGTAATGGAGAAGGAGATTGAAGTAGAATACATTTCTACTAAAGATCAATTAGCAGACATAATGACAAAGAGCTTGGATGGTGTGAAGACCAGCAGATTCAAAAGCATGGCAGGAGTAAAAGAAAAGAAGAAGATATGAAGAAACAGGGAATGTCAATTAGTGATTGAGGGGGAGCTGTTGGAGAAACAATCACTAATTAGACATATATTTGAAGGTCAAATCTTAGAAAGAAAACCCCATGCCTATGTGAAGGGACAAATTCACAAGTGTATCATACTTGTAAAGTTAGTTCACTTTAGTTCTAGAAGTTTTTTAAAAAATCACGGGAATGAGAAAATCTATATAAGTTAGTTAGTATTAACTGACGCGATGAGAGAGAAAGAGAGAATAGAGAGAAGAAGTAGAAGAAGGAGTTCATTTTATACGACTGAGTATAGTCGGGCTTCTCTGAGTGAGATAGCATCTGTAAAACTTCTGAGTTTTTTATAGTTATGAGAAGAACTGAGTAAAGTTCTGTGTATGAGCCTCTCTCCATCATCTCCATGATTGCCTACTGTGTGATGAATTCAAAAGTTCAAGTTTTCTGAGCAATTCGATGCCTGGCATCGAATTTTGGCTGATAAGTCATTTTTTCATTCTCTGTGTGTTAACTATTGTTGAATCTTTTAAAAATATGAAGTTTGTGGAGCAACTCGATGCCTGGCATCGAGTTTGAGCATAAAGTCGATGCCTGGCATCGACTTCTAGCATACAAGTGGTCTTCTTCATGTGTGTGTAAAAGAGAGTATTTCTGGTGCAGAAAAAGGGCCTAAAAAAGCTCAAAGTCGATGCCCGGCATCGACTTGGACTGAAATTCGATGCCAGGCATCGAATTTTTTATTTTTGGACATCAGGAATACTAAAACAGGCAAGATTTCCAGTCTTGGAAGGTCATACAGGGTCATCTTGTGAGGGCCATAACTTGAGTTCTAGAGCTCCGTTTGATGCATATGATAGCTTGTTGGAAAGCTCTACTCTTCTAGTTTCAGCCTATAAAGTTTCATGGAGAAATCATACTTGAGCTAGGAGAAATTAGCAAAATACTGAAGGTATGTCATTTCGGTGACTAGGAATTTCTGTAGAAGCAAAGTTCTCACTTTAAGCTATTATTTCTCAAAGTTTGGAGTGGCAATGAGTTAATGGTGACCATAGAGGTGTTCTAGTGTCACATTAATTCATTTCTTGTGGTGTTTTATACATCAACACTTTCTTATGACAATAATGGCATTCCATATACCTCTTCCTTGATTTACTTCTACTCTTATTCCGTTGACCATTCTTTTCCTTGTTCTTGCTCCTGCCATGTTGCTGATTATTTCCTTGGTAAGAATCACGAACATTATATGCATCTCCACTCTGAGTGCCAACCATAGATTTTCTACGAATCTCCTCACTCAAGAGTGCTCCACATATGTCATCATACACGAGTTTACCACCAGGTGCGCTATTGCTAATAGCTGTGCAGAACGTATCCCATAATGTTGGCAAGGTGCATAACAGCAATACTTCTTTCCTCTCATTATCCATATCCATTTTTTGAGCCTGTAACTAGGAGAATATAGCATCAAACTCATTTAGATGGGCAGCAACACTATCTGTGTCCTTCATGCAAAGGTCATATAATTTTCACATCAGATACACTTTATTTGATGTCGTCTCCTTTTCATATGTATTGCATAACTTCTTCCAAAGCTCCTCTGCAATTTCATAGTCTAATACTATAAAGTAAACATTATCTGCCAGGTGCAAGCGAATGGTAGACCTGGCCATTTCATCTAACGCATCCCAATCATCTTCATCCATGTCAGTAGGCTTCTTTGAAATCCCATTTACTGGCTTCCATTGCCTCCTTTGAATTAGCACATCTTTAATCTGATTCTTCCATAGGGCAAAGTTTGTGCCATCAAATTTTGGGATCTCAAAATGGTCTTTGCCCTACAAGTTATAGCTCCTCCTCGGAACATTAGCACTAGACCCTGATCCACCAGATGTTCCTGAGACCTCTGATGCCATGATGGTAGAGAACTGAATAGAATGATAATGGAGCTAGAAGAGTCCGAACAACAACAAATAAGTGTATCAAGGAGTAAATCGACCACTTTATAGTTGACTAAACCAAAAAATCTGGAAAACTTTTGCTAGAGTATCCTCTGCAAAATGAGCCTATGACCAGTGTCAAAATATCATAAAACTACAAGTACTGACATGTTTTTCTGCATAGTGAATCACTGACTCCACTGCATATAACCAATTACCCAATAGAAGCCAACTAGGCTTATCGAGCACCTATGAACAACTATCATACATCTCCTATATCAAGGCTGGGTAAGTCTTCCACCTGCATCACCAAAGAGACCCGGACATCTGGTGTCTCGTAGTTAAGAAAAACTCACCACGACCCTCTTATCAAACATAAAAGGCTTTATGCAAAGAACATAACCGCTATATCAATGACCACATGGACATACATAAGTGGTATCCACAGAAGCGTACATGGTGTGTATGTGCTCAATATATGTAGTAAAATGATACTAAAAGGCTGAATACATAGCCCAAAAACTAGCCAATAACACCTGCAAGTGTCTGTCAACTCTGATGTTTTAAGCTCAAAAAACCTGCATAAATTTTGCAAGAGCTGCTCCCACCAAAACTGAAACCTTTCTAGAAACCTGTAGTTTTATGAGTGTGGCTGAAAACAGCCCCAAAGATTGATATTTATTGTCTTAGAAGTACAAAGAACACTCTTCTTGATGTTCTTGGACCTGTGTGAAGAGAACTATGTGCAGAAGTACTCCAAAATTGCTCCAAAAGATACCCCAAAAATGCTTCCAAAATAGGCTTTGAAAGCAAAGGATGAAGCTTTGAGGGACCAAAACATGTTCAAGGTAATGTCAAACTTAGTCTTTCTCCTTCTTCAAATACCACAAGAGTGTAGCTTAGTGGCAAGAGATTGCCACGGTTAAGCGAGCTCTGGGGGGAACAGTACTAGGATGGGTGACCTCCCGAGAAGTACCAAGAACCTCTATATTCCTTGATCGTTGAGGTCCTCCCTCGTGTGCAGCCAACGATGCCAACGATGACTTCGGTGACTCGGATGACAAGGTATGCCAAGGTCTATGCCTTGCTTGCCGCCTTAGTCGTAAGCCTTGGGGGGGTGCTTCGCTCGCACAAAGGGAACAATGCTTTTGCCTTGAACTGCTCTGATACCAGTAAAGTATTTTGATGGCGATCCACTAGAGTGCGCTCTCCTTCTCGAGAGCTCCACGATGATATGCTCAGAGTAGAAAACCGAGCTCCTAAGGCCACACACAGTACTCCACACAGAGGCTGCAGAATACGCAGAAAACACAGTACATAGGGAGCACGAACATAGACTTCTTAGGTCTTGCAAATGCAGTCGAACTTATAGTTCGTGACTAACCAGGCCACTATATGTTTTATTAAAGAACATATACAAAGAAGTGTATAGTGGCCATTTGGCCTTTCACATGGACACTAACGGTAAAGTGAAGCAGAATTTTTGTGTGTTTTGTTCACAGTTAGTTCAGAATTTTGGTAATCTTGTATTGGTCTTCCAAAATTGGTTGAGATTTTGAGTTTTTCTTGATATAGAGGTGCTCTAAAATCAAGGATAGCTTGTTCTTTTGGAGATTAACACTCTCCATCAATAGTATCAAAGCAACAGCCATCAAAATTGAAGAAAGGAGGACCTCGATTGTTGCAGTTATACAGAAATCAACCTTTGAAGATTCAAAAGGTGAAAGTTTGAAGTGAAATCTAGAGAAGGAGGCCTGAAGCTATCATGAAGATCAAAAGGAACTTCATTCGAAGTAAAGGTACATCTATTATTCACAAAGTTTGAAGAATTTTATAGGTGAAGAAAGGATGGGAGATTCTCTTTAGATAGAGAAATTGGATATAGGAAACTATCCCGCTTGGTCAATGAGGATGGAAGCTTATCTCATGAGCAAAGACCTGATAGGTTATATCACACGTGAATAAGAAAAACTAGAATTCAGAGATCCTAGTGTTCCAACTAGAAATGGGCTCTTAGATTTGAAGACATGGATGAAGAAGGATGCTCAAGGTAGAAGCATAATCTACATGGGAGTCAATGACTATTTGCTACCTCATATTAGAGGACGTGAAAGTGCAAGTGATATATGGAATGCTTTGGAAGAGCATTTCCAAAATACTACAAAGTCAAGGAAGGCATCTTTATGGGCATAATTTACCACATTTAAGAAGAAGGCTTCTCAATCCATTTCTGATTACATAACAAGGATGAAGGACATTGCAGATGCATTAGCAGAAGTTGATGAAGATATTGAAGAGGAGATGAGAAATGGAATGTTGGTGCATGACAATCATCAATTGAAGGATTATGGAGAAATGAAGTCAAGGAGTCAAGAAGGAAACAAAGTCAGATGGTTGAAGGAAGGACATTTTCAGAAAACTCAAAGATATGTACACATATGTACATTAGCTGACTTATACCCTTGTTTAAGTCATACACTTGTATATATTCATCTATAAATATGTTGGAAAATGTCGGGCAAGTAGAGCAGAAGAGATTTGAGAATAGGGAGAGAGAAATTAGTGTCATTAGACACATGAAGAGTGAGTGAATTGTCCATCCTCACTTAGATGTAAATTTTCTGAGAAATCGAGAATTTTTGCGCCCGATATTTTGCTGTCTGCTCCTTCTGTGCTTAATCTTTTGAGAAATCCTTTTGCATGTATCTAAGTCCATAGCTAATCTATCTATGGCTAGAATTTGAGAGGTTAATTGTAATCAGGATGTGAGAATTTTGATTAGGAACATTCATATGTAAGAATGTTCTAACAGTCGAGAAATCTGGCGCACATTTCATCTTCAATGAAATGATCATTGCTCAGTCTACAGTGTAAAGTTTTACACAAGTAAGGGCTCAAAATCTAAGTTGGAAGGTAAGCCATCTATGGCTAGAAGATCTTGATCAAACGGGTTCAGAGTTGGGAGAACCAGTGCTAAGAAGTTGCAGGTGTCAAAGTCGCCATTGCAGAGAAGCACTTTCAGACATAGGTAAAGTGTTTCACACATTTCTCAGTGTGTACTTAATCTTTTTGAGAGATTTAACTTGGCAAAGTTGCGCAACCTTAAGGCGAAGTGTTGTGCAAAGTTTTATCAAAAAATTTACAGGATTGATTAGTCAATGAGTGACTAATCTGCAGCAGACTTTTCTGAGAAGTTGATTTTTCAGAACTTTCAATTTTTCTGATAATTTGGTGAAGATTCTCTAAATTAGGTGGAGTCTAAAGTTGATCTTGATATAGAGGTGATCTAAATTCAAGGTCAACTTGTTCTTTTGGAGATTAACACTCTCCATCAGTGGTATCAGAGCAGGTTGTGTCAAAATTGAAGTGAAGAAGACTCCGACTATTGCAGAAGTACAAAACTTTACATCTTGAAGGTGCAGAAGGGTAAAGGTTGAAGAAAGATCAAAGGAAGACATACAAAAAGCATCAAAAGGATCAGAAGGAGCAACATTCGAAGTAAAGGTACACTTATTATCTGTAAAGGTTAAAGATTTGAAGCTACAGGTGAAGTAAAGATGGGAGATAGTCTCCAAATTGAAAAGTTGGATAGAGAGAACTATCCTGCATGGTCTATGAGGATGGAAGCTCACCTTATGAGCAAAGATTTGATAGGATATATCACAGGAGATGAAGAAAAGCCAGAATTCAGAGATCCTAGTGTTCCAACTAGGGAGGAGCTTGCAGATTTGAAGAATTGGATGAAGAAGGATGCTCAAGCAAGAAGCATCATCTACATGGCAGTCAATGACTATTTGCTTCCTCACATTAGAGGACTTGAAAGTGCTTGTGACATTTGGAATGCTTTGGAAGAGCATTTCCAAAATACAACCAAATCAAGGAAGGCTTCACTATGGGCAGAGTTTACTACCTTCAAGAAGAAGGCCTCACAATCAATTTCTGATTATGTGACAAAGATGAAGGACATTGCAGATTCTCTAGGTGCAGTTGATGAAGACATTGAAGAAGACAAATTGGTAAGACAAATACTCACAGGGCTAAGAGGAGATGAGAAGTGGAAGCCTTTCATTTTATCTACAGAACTTTCATTAGATCACTTTACTCCTGATTTGAATCAATTGTTAGGTCATATGCTAACTTTTGAGAATGATATCAAAGGAGATGTTGATAAGAGTGCAGGTCATGCAATGTATTCTAAAGACAAGAAGAAAGCCAACAAAGGGAAGCAACAATCAGGTGAAGAAGAAGGTACTTCAAACCAAGCAAACTTCATAAGAGGAAGAGGAAATGGCAGAAGTAGAGGAAGAGGCAGAAACAACAAAGAGAATGCAAGAGCTTGTTGGATATGTGGTAAGACCAATCATCTATCTCATGATTGTTGGCATAATAATCAAAACAATGGTAATTATCAGAACTTTAATCAAAGAGGAAGAGGAGGTAGATTTCAGAGAGGAAACTTCAGAGGTAGAGGTGGTAGGAATTCTTTTGGAAGAGGTGGAGGAAGAAGCTTCCAAAATCAATCCTATAATAGCACCTACTACAACTATGCATCAGATCAAAAGGAGGATTCGACTCTCATTATGAATACATGTG
This sequence comes from Ceratopteris richardii, assembly GCA_020310875.1. Taxonomy (NCBI): domain Eukaryota; kingdom Viridiplantae; phylum Streptophyta; class Polypodiopsida; order Polypodiales; family Pteridaceae; genus Ceratopteris; species Ceratopteris richardii. The sequence continues at coordinate 105,894,755 of CM035410.1, forward strand.
AAACTTCACATGAGGACATGAGAGTGTTTTATATTGATTCAGGATGTAGTAATCATTTGAGTGGAAATATTGCTTTGATGACTGACCTAGATCATAATGCAATCAATCATACAGTGCAGACAGGTGATAATACAAAGCATAAGGTAAAGTCAATTGGTTCAGTCAAGGCTAAGGATGGGAGCACTCTTCTGAGTAAAGTACTTTATGTTCCCACAATTCCAAAGAATTTGATCAGTGTAGGTCAAATTGTGGAAAAAGGTTATGAGGTAAGGTTCACAAATGATGGAGTTTATGTGGAAGACCCTAGTCAAGGGTATAAACAAGTTATTGCAGGAAAGAAAGAAGGAAGGCTTTTCACATTGAAGGTACAAGGAAATGTTGGACATGCTATGTTCACATATGGAGAGCAGAAGGTGTCAGAATTGGATCTTTGGCACAAAAGACTTGGACACTTTAATGAAAGAGATATCAAAGAAATGATTAACAATGATTCAGTACTTGGAATGCCTAACATTGCAGGTCAACACATGACATACAGATGTGAGGCATGTCAATTAGGTAAGGCTCATAAGCAATCATATTCCAAGCATGGATTTATGTATTCAGAAAGACTTGAGTTGGTGCATACAGATGTGTGGGGTCCTTCAAAGGACTTTAGTATAAATGGTTCAAGATATTATGTCATATATGTTGATGATGCTACCAGGTGGATCACAATTTATGTGATTAAGGAAAAGTCAGAAGTGTTTAATACATTTAAACACTATCATGCATATGCAGAAAGGATTACAGGTCAAAAATTGAAGAGACTAAGGTCAGATGGAGGGGGAGAGTATTTTTCAAATGAGTTCAATGATTATTTGTGGAATGCAGGTATAAAGAGAGAAGTTACTTGCAGGTACTCTCCTCAACAAAATGGGGTAGCAGAAAGAAGAAATAGGACTCTTGTTGAGTTTGCAAGGTCCATGATGAAAGAGAAGAATTGCCCAAATTATTTGTGGGCTGAGGCTGTTAATACAGCTACATATTTGGTTAATAGATTGCCTTGTAAAGCTTTGCAGGGTATGACACCATATGAAGCTTGGTGGGGTAAGAAACCTACCTTGGATCATTGCAGAATATTTGGATGCTTGGCATATGCATATGTGCCATCTCAATTGAGGCATAAGTTGGAGCCTAAGGCAGAAAAGTATGTATTCATTGGTTATGATGATAAGCAAATGGGATACAGGTTGTGGAGTCCATCCACAAAGCAATTTATTGTATCCAAGGATGTTACATTTGATGAGCAAGGTACTTGGTATGCAGGTAAATATAATGTACATGCAGATGATGAAGAAGTAGTGGAACAAAGGAAAGGTAAAGCAAAGGTTCAATTACTTGATGAAAGTGAGAGTAATGAAGTGCAGATTGAAGTTGAAGAGAGGCCAAGGTTTGATCCAGAATATGATGAACCAGAGACCTCAAGAAGTGCAGAAGTTAGGAGATCATCTAGGCACAGATGGCAACCTACAAGGTATAGCTATGACACTTCATTCTTGACTACTAAAGATTATGCTTATTTGGTAAAAACAGATGAAGACCCTTCTACATATGAAGAAGCCAAAGGGAAGAAGAATTGGGAAGATGCTATGCAAGAGGAGTATGATGCATTGATAGAAAATCAAACATGGGATTTGGTTCCTAAACCTAATAGTCAAAAGATCATTGGATGTAAGTGGGTTTACAAGACTAAAAGATTTGCAGATGGAAGTGTGTCTAGGTACAAAGCTAGACTTGTTGTGAAAGGGTATGCACAGACATATGGAGTGGACTATGATGAGACTTATAGTCCTGTGGCAAAGATGACAACCATCAGGACACTCATTGCAATTGCTGCTTGTAAAGGTTGGAAGTTGTCTCAATTAGATGTGAAAAATGCTTTCTTGAATGGTTACATTTCAGATGAAGTCTACATGGAGCAACCAGATGGATTCAAAGATCAAGTGAGTCCAAATTATGTGTGTAAGCTCAAGAGAGCTTTGTATGGGTTGAAACAAGCCCCAAGGGCTTGGAATTATAGGCTTGTGAAATTCTTGAATGATCTTGGATTTCAAGGATCAAAGGCAGATAGTAGCTTGCTAGTCAAAGCAAGTGAAGATGGGTTCATTTATGTGTGTATTTATGTTGATGACATAATACTTACAGGAACAGATGATAAGGGGATACAAATGATCAAAAAGCAGATGGAGAAAGAGTTCAAAATCAGTGATTTGGGGAACCTATCATTCTTCTTGGGAATGGAGATCTCTTATACTCAACATGGAGTATATGTGACCCAAGAAAGGTATCTTAAAAATTTGCTAACCAAATTTAAAATGGAAGATTGCAGGGTTGCACCTACACCTTTGGAAGTGAACCATAAATTGTCTAGGTTTGGAGGAGAAGAGTTCAGAGATATGAAACTCTATCAAAGTTTGGTTGGTAGCTTGATTTATGCTACATTGACAAGGCCTGACTTATCATATGCAGTTGGTGTGCTTTCACAATTCATGCATTGTCCTAGAAAGGAACATTGGATTGCAGGACAAAGAGTACTTAGGTACATCAAGGGTACACTCAGAGAAGGGTTGTACTATGGGTTTACTTCAGATACAAGAATCAAGATATATAGTGATGCAGATTGGGCAGGTAATGTGGATGATAGAAGATCAACACATGGATACTTGTGCTATGTAGGAGACAAATTGATTTCATGGTGTTCCAAGAAGCAACATACAGTTGCTTTGTCATCTACAGAGGCAGAATATAAAGGTATGGTGGAAGCTGCAAAAGAGGTAATATGGCTAAAGACACTTTTGAAAGTTTTTGATGTGATTCAGAGTACTCCTATTATTTGTGGAGACAATATGAGTTCATTATACTTGGCAGCTAATCCTGTATTTCATGCTAGAACTAAGCATATTGAAATACAGTATCATTTTCTGAGAGAGAAGGTCATTGAGAAAGAGATTGAAGTCATACACACTCCCACAAAAGATCAAGTTGCAGATATGATGACTAAAAGTCTAGATGGACCAAAACTACAAAGATTCAAGGATATGGCTGGAGTAAAGAAGATAGAGAAGAACCTCAATTAATGATTGAGGGGGAGCTGTTGGTGCATGACAATCATCAATTGAAGGATTATGGAGAAATGAAGTCAAGGAGTCAAGAAGGAAACAAAGTCAGATGGTTGAAGGAAGGACATTTTCAGAAAACTCAAAGATATGTACACATATGTACATTAGCTGACTTATACCCTTGTTTAAGTCATACACTTGTATATATTCATCTATAAATATGTTGGAAAATGTCGGGCAAGTAGAGCAGAAGAGATTTGAGAATAGGGAGAGAGAAATTAGTGTCATTAGACACATGAAGAGTGAGTGAATTGTCCATCCTCACTTAGATGTAAATTTTCTGAGAAATCGAGAATTTTTGCGCCCGATATTTTGCTGTCTGCTCCTTCTGTGCTTAATCTTTTGAGAAATCCTTTTGCATGTATCTAAGTCCATAGCTAATCTATCTATGGCTAGAATTTGAGAGGTTAATTGTAATCAGGATGTGAGAATTTTGATTAGGAACATTCATATGTAAGAATGTTCTAACAGTCGAGAAATCTCGCGCACATTTCATCTTCAATGAAATGATCATTGCTCAGTCTACAGTGTAAAGTTTTACACAAGTAAGGGCTCAAAATCTAAGTTGGAAGGTAAGCCATCTATGGCTAGAAGATCTTGATCAAACGGGTTCAGAGTTGGGAGAACCAGTGCTAAGAAGTTGCAGGTGTCAAAGTCGCCATTGCAGAGAAGCACTTTCAGACATAGGTAAAGTGTTTCACACATTTCTCAGTGTGTACTTAATCTTTTTGAGAGATTTAACTTGGCAAAGTTGCGCAACCTTAAGGCGAAGTGTTGTGCAAAGTTTTATCAAAAAATTTACAGGATTGATTAGTCAATGAGTGACTAATCTGCAACAGACTTTTCTGAGAAGTTGATTTTTCAGAACTTTCAATTTTTCTGATAATTTGGTGAAGATTCTCTAAATTAGGTGGAGTCTAAAGTTGATCTTGATATAGAGGTGATCTAAATTCAAGGTCAACTTGTTCTTTTGGAGATTAACACTCTCCATCATGGAAGCCATTCATTTTGTCTACCGAATTATCACTAGATCATTTTACTCCTGATTTGAATCAGTTGCTAGGACATATGCTAACCTTTGAGCAGGATATCAAAGGTGATGTTGATAAGAGTACAGGTCAAGCAATATATTCAAAGGACAAGAAGAAGTTTAACAAAGGCAAGAAACAATTGAATGAAGAAGAAGGTACGACTAGCCAAGCTAACTTCCTAAGAGGAAGAGGTGGTGGCAAAGGAAGAGGTAGAGGCAGAAGCAATAAAGATGGAGTTAAATCTTGATGCATTTGTGGTAATGAAAAATCTTTTAGCTCATGAATGTTGGCATAATAATCAGAATAGTGGAGGATATAATCAGAATCTTAATTCAAGAGGAAGAGGTAATAGAAATCAGAGAGGTAACCTCAGAGGTAGAGGTAGTAGAGGTTACTTTGAAAGAAATGCAGGTAGAGGTTTCCAAAGTCAATCCCACAACAATACCTACTACAATTATGTTGAGATATCAAGCTCAACATGTGATGATCCAGGATGACACGTATCAAGTTTTTGTTTCTCTGACATGTATAGTGGTCACGCCGATATATGTCAAGGATACTTCATTGAGCTTTATTAGATTTATCTACCGAGAGTGATGGCACATTTGTTTCTTGCCAGCTCACTCACTCGTGGACATTAATTTTTTCCTTATGTACTGGTCTTTATATATTGCACTTGTTTTATTCTTGTTTTATGTCATTCTTGTACATTCTTTTTATGTAATAGAAGAAGAAGAAGAAGAAGATCATTCTTCCTTGCCTCAATCTGAGTGTGTGCTTCTCTTTGATTGTGAGAGTGTGTGTGTGAGCTCTCTTCCTTATCTCCTTCCTCGTGACATGGTATCAGAGCCAGCGTGGCTGTAGAGAGCTCATGGAGAAGGGAATGGTGAAGAGTACATAGCAAGGCATGGATAAAACGTGATTCACAAACAACCTCCGTTTGCATTGGTGTGAAGGTAGAAGACCTCAAAATATTTTTGAGAGTTTTCCCTTTAGAGTCACTTGTTTTTGTCAGATCGAAGTTTTGAAGCGATCTCGACCTCCGTTTTGAGCCCACAAGGTGGGGCCCACAAAAAAACTAGGTTAGTTTCAGAAACTATAACTTGCGCCGTGTTCGAAAACACTCATATATTCTAGATCTAGAATTTCAAGCGATTTTGTGTACTGTTGATACACGAAAACTGTGTTTTTCTAAGATCAAACTATCACGTCATAGTGCGATAGTGTTCAAGTGAAAGTGTTACTTGTAGTGTTTTGGAGTGTTGTGAATTGTTGCAAAAATCGCAAATGTAGATGGAATGAGTCAGCTTATGAGCGATAAGCTAGACAAGAACAACTTCCATGCTTGGAGATTCAGAATGACGAATTTCCTGATGGGAAAGGCTACTGGAAGTACATCGAAGGAGAGAACGAAAATGCTCCGCAGTTACCATATAGGAATCGGACTACAGAACAGTTAAGAGCATATGAGGAACAGAATCAAGGAGCACGAAAGGTAATGTATTGGCTATCTGTTAGCATACAAGATAGCATGATTGGGCACATACAGTATGCCAAGACTTCGAAAGAGGCTTGGAACAGTTTGGTCACATTGTAGGAGACCAATACAAAGGCACAGAAATTGCAACTCAAGAACGAGCTGCATACATTGGAGAAAAAGAGCATGTCGGTAAGTGATTACACTCTGAAAATCAAAAGCATATTCGAGTCACTTGCATCTATAGGGGTGAATGTAGATGATGATGATAAGGTGGAAGTGTGCATTCGTGGTTTAGGATTTGCATATAAGCAATTCAGAACTTCAATGCAGAGTAGGGAAAATATTCGAATTTTGCTGATTTGGTATCCATGCTGATCATTGAAGAAAAGAATCTTGGTGAGGATTCAGAATCCCAAGGAAAGCCCAGTTCTGAGCAGGTATTCTACTCCAGTAGAGGAAGAGGTAGAGGTAGAGGATTTGGAAATGGAAGAGGAAACAGTAACCAAGACCAAGATCAACAATAGAATCATGCAGGAGGAAGAGGACAGTTTCAAGGTAGGGGGAGCCAAAGAGGTCGCAGAAATTTCCAAAGAAATGATCCAGGTAATGATAGTAAAGGATGCTGAAATTGTGGTAAACCTGGGCACTTTGAATGTGATTGCAGGTTGAAGAATCAAAATAATAGAAGGCAGCAAAACAACTATGCATCCACAAGTACAGATGATTCTAAGAAGTTGTTTATGGTTCAACATCACATGATGAATACGATGTCTGCTGGTGTTTCAAAATCGAATGATAATGTCTGGTATGTTGATTTAGGTGCTTCAAATCACATGACCAATCATGCGGAATGGTTTAGTACTTTGCAAAAATTACCAGCTCCTAGATATGTTGAAATAGGTGATGACACATCACATCCTATTGAGCATATAGGAAACATAGCGCTATCTATGGAGGATGGAAAGGTAAAACATCTTGCTGATGTGCTGCATGTTCCAAATATAACAAAGAATTTGGTTTCTATTGGACAAATGGTTGACCAGGGATTACAAGTCAGGTTCAATGCTGATGGATTATATGTAGAAGAGTACAAGCAAGATGGACGATTGGTTGCCAAAGAAAAGAAAGTGGGTAGGATGTTCACCTTAAATGTGAAGATTCCTAAAATGAATGGAGCCATGTTTGCAAAAGGTGTAGGAGTTATTGCAGATATAGAGATGTGGCAAAACGGATTGGACATGCAAACTTGCAAAGGCTGAAATTGATGCAGCCAAAGGAGACTGTCCATGGACTACCAAATTTCAAAGTTGCAGAAATGCACAAGGTATGTGCAGCATGTCAATTTGGTAAATAGTCAAGAGCATCATTTCCACATGACAAGCATGTTAGTGAGAATGTACTAGAAATAGTACATACAGATGTTTGGGGTCCAGCAAAGACCACATCTATGGGCAGTTGCAGGTTTTATGTTACTTTCATTGATGACCATACACGCAAAGTATGGGTATATTTCATGAAAGAGAAGAGTGAGGTGTTCATTCACTTCCAGAATTTTAAAGCTATGGTGGAAAAGTAGACAGGGAATTACATTCAGACATTAAGATCTGATGGAGGAGGTGATTACATGTCAAATGAGTTCAACAATTTTCTTAAAAATCATGGAATTCGGTGTCAGTTTTCATGCAGGTACACACCACAACAGAATGGTGTTGCTGAATGCAAAAATAGACATATTGCAAAAATAGCAAGAGCCTTGATGGCTGAGAAGAATATGCTCCATTGTTATTGGGCAGAAGTTGTGCATACAACTGTATACATCATGAACAAAACTCCCACTATTGTTGTACATCAAGTTACACCTAAAGAGAAGTTTACAGGTAAAAAGCCAAACTTATCACATCTGAAAGTTTTTTGTTGTATTGCATATGTACATGTTCCAGATGAGTTGAGGACGAAGCCTGATCCGAAAGCAAAAAAATATGTCTTCATTGGATACTCCCTAGAGCAAAAAGGGTACAAATGTTATAACCCACTCACACGACAAGTGAAGGTGAGTAGAGATGTGGTATTTGATGAAATGTCAAGCTTCTATGCAGATGGCAAAGAAGGACCGAATCTTGAACCAAATGACAAAGAAAATGTTGAAAAAACAAGTGAGGAATCTCAAGTTTTGAGTGGACCGGATGCATCACCAAGCAATAGTTCCAACTCAAATCCATGGAGTGGAAGATTCTGTGGAAATTTCAGTCTAGCAAACTCATCAAATACATCCAAGAAAGGTAAAGCAAAGCTTTCTGCTGGTAGTAAAACATGTGCAGGTTTTGAAGATGTTGATGGAGATTCAAGTGGTTTAGAAAAGAGTCTTGATGAGGAACTTGGATTCCCCTTTGTGAAGACTCCAGGAGTAAGAAGGGCACATACAGATGATACAAGGAGAAGTGACCCAGGACCAAGAAGATCTAAAAGGATGTGTAATTCAGTGCAACAATTGACATATGATAGTTACATGGCTCGCCATTGTGCCTAGATGAAAAAGGTAATACAAGATGTGGAACCTTCTTATTTTGAAGATGCAATTGATAATGCAGATTAGGAAAAAGCTATGGATGAGGAGATGGCTGCACTTTATGGAAATGATACATGGAGGCTGGTTCCATTGTCACACGGAAAGAAACCCATAGGCTGCAAATGGGTTTACAAGGTAAAGCACAATGCTGATGGTAGCATAAGCAGGTACAAAGCACGATTGGTAGCAAAAAGATATGCATATACATATGGTATTGATTATGAGGAAACATTCAGCCCCATAGCTAAAATGTCTACTATCAGAACACTTCTTGCATTAGCTACAACAAAAGGATGGACTTTGCATCAGATGAATGTGAAGAATGCTTTCTTACATGGTGAGTTACAAGAAGAAGTATACATGGACCAGCCACAAGGATATGAAGATTCAAAGCATCCAGAATATGTTTGCAGGTTGCAAAAGGCTTTGTATGGGCTGAAGCAAGCTCCTCGTGCATGGCATGCAAGGATTGCTGATTACCTAACCAACATTGGGTTTTCTATGTGTGATGCAGATAATTCACTATATGCAAGGAAGGGTGATGATTGTATCACAGTTGCTACTATTTATGTTGATGACTTGATTGTAGGTGGTGATAATGAAGATAGCATTAACGAGGTAAAGCAACTTCTTATGCAGGAATTTGACATGAAAGATCTGCTATTTCTTGGGCATTGAGTTTCTACATACAGAAACAGGTATATGGATGTCACAAAGGCAATACGCCTTGAATATGCTGCAAAAGTATGGTATGGCTGATTGTAAGCCAATTTTTATGCCATTAGGTCAGAATTTGAAGTTGGATGCTACGTCAGGTGAAGCATTGGAAAATGCTATGGAAAATGGTGGGAAGTCTTATATATCTCACAATTACAAGGCCTGATCTAAGCTATACTATTGGACTTGAAAGTTAGTTTATGCAGGTTCCCAAGAAGCCACATTTGGATGCTTTGAGGTGCACTCTACGTTATGTGAATGCTACATTGGATTATGCATTGTTTTATGAAGTTGGTGTAGATTTGCAGGTTCATGGATACACCGATGCAGATTGGGTTGGTAGTACTCCAGATAAAAGATCTACCAGTGGCTTTCTATTCTCACTTGGAGGTGCAGCTATTACGTGGAGCAGTAAGAAGCAACCACTATTGCTTTGTTGAGTACAGAGGTTGAGTATAGAGGTGCTGCAATGGCAGCATGTGAGGCATCATGGTTGGAGATGCCACTTGCAGATTTAGGTGTGGAAATGCAAAAGCCGATCACTATCTATTGTGATAATCTTACCAGCATACAGCTAGCACGGAAGCCTATTTTTCATGCCAGAACAAAGCATATCGAGGTACATTAAGGTATTACCAAGTGATATTGATGTTGCTTATGTGAGAACAGATGAGCAGGTTGCTGATATTTTCACCAAAGCACTTGGAGCTGAGAAGTTGAAGAAGTTTCGGGAGATGCTTGGATTATAGGATATGACGTTGAGCTTGAGGGGGAGTGTTGAGATATCAAGCTCAATATGTGATGATCCAGGATGACACATACCAATTTTTCATTTCTCTGACATGTATAGCGGTCACACCGATATATGTCAGGGATACTTCATTGAGCTTTATTAGATTTATCTACGAAGAGTGATGGCATATTTGTTTCTTGCCAGCTCACTCACTCATGGACATTAGTTTTTTCCTTATGTACTAGTCTTTATATATTGCACTCGTTGTATTCTTGTTTTATGTCATTCTTGTACATTCTTTTTTATGTGATAGAAGAAGAAGAAGAAGAAGATCATTCTTCCTTGCCTCAATCTGAGTGTGTGCTTCCCTTTGATTGTGAGAGTGTGTGTGTGAGCTCTCTTCCTTATCTCCTTCCTCGTGAGAAATTACGCTTTAGATCAGAAGAAGGATTCAACTTTAATCATGAATGCAACTTGTGAAAGACAAAGTGAAGATCAAAGAGTCTTCTACATTGACTCAGGTTGTAGCAATCACCTGAGTGGTAACATAGCGTTGATGATTGATTTGGAGAATAAAGTAAGTAATCATGTGTTTCAAATAGGTCATAATACAAAGCATAATGTGAAGTCAATTGGATCAGTGAAGGCTAAGGATGGGAGCACTCTTCTGAGTAAGGTTTTGTATGTTCCTACAATTCCAAAGAATCTGATAAGTGTAGGGCAAATTGTTGAGAAAGGTTATGAAGTAAGGTTTACTAATGATGGAGTTTTTGTGGAAGACCCTAGCAATGGGTATAAACAAATTGTTTCAAGAAAGAAAGAAGGAAGGTTATTCACATTGAAGATTCAAGGCAACGTTTGTCATGCCTTGTTCACTTATGGAGGACATAAGATCTCGGAGTTAGATCTTTGGCATAAAAGACTTGGACATTTCAATGAAAGAGGTATTAAGGATATGATTAACAATGGTTTAGTGCTTGCGTTACCTAATGTTGCAGGTCAACATATGACATACAGGTAGGAGGCATGTCAACTAGGTAAGGCTCATAAGCAATCATATACTAAGCATGGTTTCATGCATTCGAAGCTTGAATTGGTACACACAGATGTGTGGGGACCATCAAAAGAATTTAGCATTAATGCTTCAAGATATTATGTGATTTATGTTGATGATGCTACTTTGTGGATCACCATATATGTGATCACCATATCTTAAAATGCAAATGGAGAAAGAGTTCAAGATTAGTGACTTGGGAGACTTGTCATATTTCTTGGGCATAGAGATTTCATATACCCAACATGGAGTATATGTAACTCAAGAAAGGTATTTGAAGAACTTGCTAATCAAGCTTTAAATGGAAGATTGCAGGGTAACACCTACTCCAATGGATGTGAATCATAAATTGAGGAGACATCAAGGAGAAGAATTCAAGGAAATGAAGCTATATTAAAGTCTAGTTGGTAGTTTAATCTATGTTACATCAACTAGGCTTGATTTGTCATATGCAGTTGGAGTGTTATCTCAATTCACGCATTGTCGTAGGAGAGAATATTGGGTTGCAGGACAAAGGGTGTTAAGATATATTAAGGGTACACTCAAGAAACATTTGTATTATGGTTTCATATCAGATACAAACATCAAGATATATAGTGATACAGATTGGGCAGGTAATCCTGATGATATGAGATCAACCTATGGGTATCGATATTATGTGGGAGATAAGCTAATCGCTTGCTGCTCTAAGAAGCAACACACAGTTGCTTTGCCATCTACAGAAGCAGAGTATAAAGGAATGGATGAAGCTAAAAAGGAGTTCATATGGTTAAAGACCCTCATGAAGGGTTTTGATATCATTCAGAGTACACCCACTATTCATGGAGATAATATGAGTTCTTTGTATTTGGTTGCTAACCTGTTTTCATGCCAAGACTGAACACATTGAGATTCAGTATCAATTCTTGAGAGAGAAGGTGATTGATAAGGAGATTGAATTTATACATACATCAACAAAAGATCAGATTGCAGACATGTTAACCAAAAGCTTGGATGAACCAAAGCTACAAAGATTCAAAGACATGGCAGTTGTAAAGAAGATGGAGAAAACCTCAATTGATGATCGAGGGGGAGTTGTTGGTGCATGACAACAAACAATTGATGTTTTAAACAAAGGTTTGAAGTCAAAGGCTGAAGCAAAGGCCAATATATGAAGCTTGAAGTTAGTGCATGATGAGATAATGAAGTCTTGTATATACATGTACACTAGACTTGTAATTAACTCACTTATACCTTTGTTATGGTTAACAATTAGGACATATATGCCTATATATACAAGTAGAATGTTGGGGCATGTATGAGAGATGATGAATGACACGTTGGAAGATTCATTAGACACTTTAGAAGTGTAGAGAAGATCTCTCATCAAACAGATGTAATGTTTTCCTGAATAGTAGAAATGTTGTGCCCGATATTTTGCTCAGTGCTCCTTCTATGTTAATCCTTTTGAGAAATGCTTCTATACAAGTCTATGTCTATAGTAGAGTGACCTCTGCACAAATTTTTAGATTCTTATTGCGATCAGGCTGAGATAAGTTAGAGTAGGAACGTTTACATGTGTAAATGTGAAGAAGAGAAGACTGCAGCAGGTGCAAATTCGAAGCTACCTATGGCTAAAATCATTTGAATAAACGGGTTCAAAGTGATTGTACAAAAGTATAGTTTTCAACATAGGTGAACTGTTTGGAGTAAATCTCAAGATTTATTAAACCTTCTGAGAAGGTTTAACTTGAAGAAGATGTGAAAACATAGGAAACACCTCATACAAAGTTTCATTGAAAACATTACATGATTGATCAGTCTATGAGTGGATAAAGTGAAGAAGACTTTTTGTGTGTTGAGTTTGTTCACAGTTAGTTTGACATTTTGGTAATCTTGTATTGGCCTTCCAAAATTGGTTGAGGTTTTGAGTTGTTCTTGATATAGAGGTGCTCTAACATCAAGGATAGCTTGTTCTTTTGGAGATAAAAACTCTCCATCAAGATAGATGGATAGATAGAAAGATAGTTAGATAGATAGATAGATAGATAGATAGATAGATAGATAGATAGATAGATAGATAGATAGATAGATAGATAGATAGATAGATAGATAGATAGATAGATCTATCAAGAGCATATTATATGTTTGTGTAGCTCTTGCTATGGCACGTATCGAAGACCACGATTGGAATGTATTGAACATGAGGTAGATTATGGTACTTTTAAGTGTGCACCACCATCTGGTCAACATGATAATGCTTGAGTATGTATTTTTTCTATAAATTAATGTCATTATTTTATTTGAAAACCATATACAAAATCAAATTACTGTTTATATACAGGAATACTTGCTCGATGATGATGATGATGATGATAATAGTTCTTATAATGTTAATATACCTTGTACACATCATGGACTTGTTGTTCATCAATTACAAGCAAAGGTTTCTAGAAATCCTCTACCTCCATGTTTAGAGACTGAAACGACTAGAGATTATCCATTGCCAGCTCATGATCATTCTCTAGTACAAACATATGATAGAAGAAGACATGGAGGATGGAATAGAGGACCACTTCCTTTAGATGGAGAGGTTTTCAAATTTTGGTGTAATCGCTATATGATTGCTCCATCAACTATTACTAATGCTCGTTGTGGTCTCTTTATTGTAGAGGATTTGTATGTGCCTCCGAACTCTGATGTCACTCTTATGTCATTTTGTGGTCCTATATATGTATGGGGATGTTGGCATCAACTCGCATGTTATGTTGAAAGCATGAGTACTTATGGAATAGGCTTGAATGGAGCATCCCTTACTAGTCGAAGGATTTCACATGGAGAAAATGAAAGATCATATATTGATGAAAGACCTTACATGCATGTAAATATAGCAGGTGTAATAAATAGTAGTTGAGGGTTACATAATAGTTCAAGGACTAATTGCACATTTGAGGAGTGAGAAAATAATCATGCATCACCATACATGCGTAAAGATGTATCAAGATACATAGTTGTCAATGCTATTACTACATTACATGCTAGTGATGAATTATTAGTGAATTATGGATGGCATAGACCTCCAAAAGCACCTTTTAGTGAGAGAGAGAGAGAATGAAAATTTTCTATCCATATTTAATAACTTATATATTCAATTCTATGTTTAAAGTTTAGTTTTTGTTCATTTATGGAATACTAATGATTTTTATTCATGTGTGTAGATTCCAACATATGATGTTGATGATATTCCTCCACATCATTCACAATTGCCAGTAAGACCTCATTTATCAGAAGCTTCTATGAGAAGGCTACACAAAAGTGATCCAGTAGAATATGCAAGGTTGAAAGATCTATATTCAAAAGAAGACAAAGTACAAGATTTGTGAGACAATGATGAAGATGTTGGCATGGCAGGTTTTATTGAGGATTGGTATCAAAATGATAGTGAGAGCATTGATTTTTCTAAAAATGAGAAATATCTTCGATAGCAATGTCTAAAGCATGTATATGAAGGAAGTCGTTTGAAACGACTAAGTGCGAGTTTACTTATTCTCAATTTTCAAAATCGTTTTGGATGGAGTAATGTATCTGTTTCGGCACTATTAAGGTATAGTTTTCTTTTCTAACTATTTATATATATACATGCATAAATATATACATATAAATATATATACATGAATGCATACACACATATACACACATACACATGTTATGAGAGTAAGGTCAAATTATACATACCTGTATCGAATGACTATGTTTTGTCCATCTAGCCTTTAGAATCGTCCACCCAACCTTTAGAATCTTCTTGACACATCTGTTTCTCCTATTCTAGTTGACCTAATACCTGTGTCGCTAACTCTTTTAAGAAATTTTCATACAAATATTCAGTATTAGTTAGCTATGGAGGTATTAGGTCATTAGGAAAATGGGAGGGCCAAATTTATCTTGAAGATTTTGAAGGATGGAAAAATAATTTCAAAGCATAGGCGGAAAGAAAGCGTCCATTCAATGCAAGTTTTTATTCTTACTTTAGCTAAGATAAGAACAAGAAGTTGCATTGAATGGACACTTTCTGTCCACCCATTGTTTAAAACTATTCATGCCTCTTTCAAAATCTTCAAGATAAATTTGGTCCTCCTATTTCCAAATAACCTAATACCTCCATAGCTAACTGATATTTTATATTTGTAAACAAATATGTAAGACTTAGTTAGCAAGACACGTAATAGATTGACTATAAAATGGAAGACAACCAAATGATTTAGTGGTCTAGATATCTATATGAAAGTCTACAAACCACAATAAACAAAAATAAATTAAGAAATGAAATCAAATATACAAAGCTACACATGCATACATACACATACATAAATACACATATATATACACATAAACATACATATACACATGTTATGAGAGTAAAGTCAAATTATACATGCCTGTATCGAATGAAGATATTTTGTCCATCTAACCTTTGGGAATTGTCCACCCAACCTTTAGAATCTTCCTAACACATCTGCTTCTCCTATTGTAGTCGACCTAATACCTGTGCAGCTAACTCTTTTATGAACTTTTGCATACAAATATTAAGTATGAGTTAGCTATGGAGCTATTAAGTCGTCTGAAAAATAGGAGAAGTAAATTTACCTCAAAGAATTTGAAGGATGAAAGAATAATTTTAAAGTATGGGCAGACACAAAGCGTCCATTCAGTGTAGGTTTTTGTTTTTACCTTAGCTACGGTAAGAACAAGAACTTGCATTGAATGAACACTTCATGCCCGCCCATACTTTAGAATTATTTATCCATTTTCCAAAATCATCGAGAAAAATTTGCTTCTCTTATTTTCAAACAACCTAATACCTCCATAGTTAACTGATACTTAATCCTTGTAAACAAATATGTAAGTCTTAGTTAGCAAGGCAGGTAATAGATTGACTATAAAATGGGAGACAACCAAATGATTCAATGGTCTAGATATGAAAGTCTGCAAACCACAATATACAAAAAAAAAAAACAAAACAAAATCAAATATACATAGCTACACATGCATACATACATATACATACATACATATACATACATACATACACATTCATATGTACAAACATACATACATACATACATACATACATACACATATATACACACATACACATACATATATGCATACACATACACATACACATATATACATACGTATACACCTATAAAACACATATACACACATACATACATATACACATACTCATACACATACATATACGCATGCACATACATATACACATCCACATACACATAGACATAAGAATACACATATATAAAATCATATGCACATATATATATATATATATATATATATATATATATATATATATATATATATATATATATATATATATATATATATATATATATATATATGTGTATACTTATTTATTTATTTTTATTAATATGTCTTTTTTTTATGAACTTACAGGTTATTATCTGAAAAGTTTTTACCAAGTCAAAATATTCTTCCTACCTCACATGATGAAATGAAGAAGATAATCAACAATCTTTGTATAGATTGTCGATGTATACATGCATGTCCTAACAATTGTATTCTATATATATGTGAATATGCAGACTCTTTGACATGTCCAAAATATCAATCTCCTCGATATAAGGATGAAGAAGGTAAAATCCCAAAAAAGGTATTGAGACATTTTCCATTGGCTTCACGGATTAGACATATGTTTCAAAGCCCCGAATTATCAAAGCTTTCGACATGGGGACATGATCATAAAAGTACTGATGGAATAAGCACAATTCCTCATGATAGTGTTGCTTTTCAGCATATTGATTCTACATGGCTTGAATTTGCACAAAATCCACAGAATCTAAAGTTAGGAGTTGCATTAGATGGGATTGATGGAGAATGTTAATCTCCAAAAGAACAACTTACTCTTGTGATTAGAGCACCTCTATACCAAGAGTAAGTCAAACACTCCACTAATTTAGAGGATCAATTGCTAATTATCAAAAGATTAACAAATCTGTGAAGAAGATGAAACACAGAAAAGTCTGCTGCACTATATCTTCACATTGGCCTATCAAACGTGTAAAGTTTTTGATGAAACTTTGTACGAAGTATCTCCTAGAGATTGCGCATCTACTCCAAGTTGAATCTCTTCAAAAGATTAAGTATAACTTGAGAAATCAACTTCTCAAGTTACCTATGTCAGAAACTGTCATCAAGAACAGTCGACTTTACACCTGTAACTTTTAAGACTTGGTTCTCCTTGAATAGAACCCGTTTTACAAAATGCTTCTAGACATAAGTAGCTTATCTTCCAATTTAAAGATTAAGCCCTCATTCATGCAAAACTTTAAACTGTACTAGGAGAAATGACCAAAACATTGACTTCGAAATCTGCGCCTGTTTTAGGAACCAGTGAACACACTTCACATATGAATGTTCCTACACTTAATTCACTCAGCCTGATTAAAATTGGAAGCTAAAACTTTTCACAGAGGTCAAGCAACTCTCAACTTAGACTTGTACAAAAGCATTTCACAATTGATCTACTGTAGAAGGAGAACACGCAGAAACATCGGGCGCAAATATTTTTCTTTACTCAGAAGAATTACAACTGAGTGATGAGAGCTAACTCAAAATCACTTTCCTCTATCTCATAACTTCTATCTCCCTCATTCTTGACTTCTAACTATTGTCACATATGCTCTCATACATGCCCCGACTTTTCTCAAAGTATTTATAGATAATTTTGTACATGATTCTTACTAAACAAAAGATCTAAGTCATCTATGACTATACTAATGTACATATGTGTACACTTCTCTTGTCCTCTGAATGTAATCTTCTTCCACACTTTAGGAATTGATTCTTTCTTCATCATTTGATCTTCCAAGCCTTCAATTGGTGATTGGTCTGCACCAACAGCTCCCCCTCAATCATCAATTGAGGTTTTCTCTGTCTTCTTTATACTTGCCATGTCTTTGAACCTTTGTAACTTAGGTCCATCCAGACTCTTTGTCATCATATCTGCCACTTGTTCTTTTGTTGGAGTGTACATCACTTCAATCTCTTTATCTAGTACCTTTTCCCTCAAGAAATGATACTGAATCTCTATATGCTTAGTCCTGGCATGAAAAACAGGGTTAGCTGCCAAATACAAAGAACTCATATTGTCTCCAAAAATTATTGGAGTACTATGATCAATCTCAAAACTTTTCATCAAGGTCTTCAACCATATCACTTCCTTTGCAGCTTCTACCATTCCCTTATACTCAGCTTCTGTGGATGATAAAGCAACTGTGTGTTGCTTCTTTGAACACCAAGAAACTAACTTATCTCCAACATAACATAGATATCCATGAGTAGACCTTCTATCATCTGAGTCTCCTGCCCAATCTGCATCACTAAACACTTTGATTCTTGTGTCAGAAGTGAAACCATAATACAAACCTTCACTTAGGGTTCCTTTGATATATCTGAGTACCCTTTGGGCTGCAATCCAATGAGTCTTCTTTGGACAATGCATGAATTGTGACAACACACCTACTGCATATGATAGATCTGGCCTTGTCAAGGTAGCATAGATTAGACTACCTACCAAACTCTGATATTTCTTCATGTCATTGAATTCTTCACCTCCATACCTGCTTAATTTATGATTTACCTCCAATGGTGTGGTTGAGGTCTTGCAATCTTCCATGTTAAACTTGACTAGAAGATTCTTCAAGTATCTCTCTTGTGAAACATATACTCCATGTTGAGTATACACAATCTGCATTCCTAGAAAATAAGATAAGTTTCCCAAATCACTTATCTTAAACTCCTTCTCTATTTGTCTTTTGAGTTCATTGATTCCTTGAGCATCTGTTCCTATAACAATAATATCATCAACATAAATGCACATGTAAATGTATCCATTTTCACTTGCCTTCACTAGCAAGCTACTATCTGCCTTTGATGCTTGAAATCCACATTCATTCAAGAACTTGACCAATCTGTAATTCCAAGCTCTTGGAGCTTGCTTCAACCCATATAAAGCTCTCTTGAGCTTACACACATAATCTGATCCAATTGATTCCATGAAGCCTTCTGGTTGCTCCATATATACTTCATCTGCAATGTATCCATTTAGAAATGCATTTTTCACATCCAATTGTGATAATTTCCATCCCTTGCAAGCAGCAATAGCAATCAATGTCCTAATTGTAGACATCTTAGCAACAGGACTAAAGGTTTCATCATAATCTACCCCATAAGTTTGGGCATAACCTTTGACCACAAGTCTAGCCTTGTATCTAGACACCTTACCATCTGCAAACCTCTTTGTTTTATATACCCACTTGCATCCAATGACCTTCTGATTCTTTGGTCTTGGTACTAGTTCCCAAGTTTCATTTTCAAGTAGAGCATCATACTCTTCTTGCATTGCCTTCTCCCAATTCTGTTTACCTTTGGCTTCTTCATAAGTGGTTGGATCTTCTTCTGTTTTAACAATGTAGGCATAATCTTTTGTTGTTAGGAAAGATGTATCATAACTATACCTTATAGGTTCTCTCCTTTCCCTTGTAGATCTTCTGATTTCTGCACTTCTTGAAGTTTCAGCCTCATTTGATTCTGGATCAAATCTTGGCCCTTCTTCTACATGATCCTGCACTCTACATCTAGAGTCAACTTCATCAACAATTTCTTCACAAACTTTTACCTTTGCTTTTCCTTTCCTTTGAATTTCTTCAACACCTGTATACTCATTTGGTGATCCTGTATACCACATATTTTGCTCATCAAATGTCACATCTTTAGTAACAAGAAATTGCTTTGTGGATGGACTCCACAACCTGTAACCCATCTGTTTATCATCATATCCAATAAACACATACTTCTCTGCTTTTGGTTCTAGCTTATGTCTTAATTGTGAAGGAACATAAGCATATGCAATACATCCAAATACTTTCCAATGATCAAGACTAGGCTTCTTACCCCACCATGCTTCATAAGGGGTTCCTCCATCCAAAGCTTTGCAAGGCAACCTATTCACAAGGTATGTTGCAGTGTTAATGGCTTCTGCCCATAAGTAATTTGGACAATTCTTTTCCTTCATCATGGCTCTTGCAAACTCTACAAGAGTTCTATTCCTCCTTTCTGCTACTCCATTCTGTTGAGGGGAGTACCTGCAAGTTACTTCTCTTTTGATACCTGTATTCCACAAATAATCATCAAACTCTTTTGAGAAATACTCTCCCCCTCCATCTGATCTTAACCTCTTGAGCTTTTGTCCTGTGATCCTTTCTGCATAGACATGAAAATGTTTGAATGTCTTGAAAACTTCTGATTTATCCTTGATTACATACAAAGTAATCCACCTGGTTGCATCATCAACAAACAACACATAATATCTGGATCCATTTATGCTATAGTCCCTTGAGGGACCCCATACATCTGTATGAACCAATTCAAGCATATTTGAATACTTGTACCCTGATTTGTTATAAGAACTCTTATGTGCTTTACCTAATTGACAAGCTTCACACTTGTACACCATATGTTGCCCTTCAATATTTGGCAATCCAAGCACCACCTGATTCTTTGACATCTCCTTTATAGCTCTCTCATTGAAATGACCTAGCCTTTTATGCCATAGGTCTAATTCAGATACCTTTTGACTTCCATAGGTAAATAATGCATGTCCCACATTACCTTGAACTTTGAGAGTGAACAATCTTCCTTCCTTTTTACCTGCAATTATGTTTCTATATCCCTGATTTGGATCTTGTACATAAACACCATCATTTGTGAATCTTACCTCATATCCTTTCTCCACAATTTGCCCTACACTTATCAGATTTTTAGGAATAGTAGGAACATAAAGTACCTTGCTCAGAAGTGTACTTCCACTCTTTGTCTTCACTGATCCAATGCTCTCCACTTTATGTTTGGTATTATCACCTGTCTGAACTGTATGTCCATTCACCCTTGCTTCCATATCAGTCATCAAGGATAGATTCCCACTCAGATGGTTGCTACATCCTGAGTCAATATAGAACACTCTTTGATCTTCTCCCATTGATTCATGAGTTGCATTCAAGATAAGAGTCATGTCATCCTTCTGATCTGATGCATAACTGTAATAATTGTTGTTGTAGGACTGAGATTGGAAGTTTCTTCCACCTCCTCTACCATATGATGTCCTACCACCTCTTCCTCTGAAATTGCCTCTTTGGTTTCTGCCTCCTCTACCTCTTTGGTTATAATTCTGATTATTGCTTCCACCATTTTGATTATTATACCAACAATCATTTGCCAAATGATTTGTTCTGCCACAAATCCAACAAGCTTTAGTATTATCTTTGTTCTTACCTCCTCTTCCTTTACCTCTGAAATTTGTCTTTCCTTTTGTGAAGTTGGCTTGATTTGAATTCCCTTCATCATCATTTGATTGCTTTCCCTTGCCATTCTTTTTCTTATCCTTAGAGTACATAGCTTGACTTGTACTTCTATCATTATCTCCTTTAAGATCCTGCTCAAAGGTTAGCATGTGTCCTAGCAATTGATTAAGGTCAGGAGTAAAGTGATCAAGTGACAATTCTATGGACAATATGAAAGGCTTCCACTTCTCATCTCCTCTCAGACCTGTAAGTATTTGTCTTACCAACTTTTCTTCTTCAATATCTTCATCCACTGCTCCCAAGCTATCTACAATATCTTTCATCCTTGCCACATAATCTGAAATTGATTGTGAGCTCTTCTTCTTGAAGGTTGTGAACTCAGCCCATAGTGAGGACTTCCTTGACTTAGTTGTATTTTGGAAATGTTCTTCCAAGGCATTCCAAACATCTGTGGCACTTTCCAAACCTCTGATGTGAGGTAAAAGGTAATCATTTACAGCCATGTAGATGATACTCCTTGCTTGAGCATCCTTTCTCATCCAAGTCTTCAACATTGCAAGTTCTTCCCTAGTAGGAATACTTGGATCTGCAAACTCAGGTTTTTCTTCATCTCCTGTAATAAATGATATAAGATCTTTGCTCATGAGGTGTGCTTCCATCCTCATGGACCATGCTGGATAGTTCTCCCTATCTAGCTTATCAATCTGCAAGCTTTCTCCCATCTTGTATTCACCTGTGTATTGAAATCTTCAAGCTTTACAAACAATGTATGTACCTTTACTTCGAATTGAACTCCTTTTGCCTTTCTTGATGTCAAATAGTCTTCTCCTCAAGCTTTGACTCCAAGCTTTCACTTTTTAGTCCTTCAAGTGTTGAGTTTCTTGAATCTGCAACAGTCGGGATCCTCCTTTCCTCAATTTGATGTCTCCTGCTCTGATACCACTGATGGAGAATGTTAATCTCCAAAAGAACAACTTACTCTTGTGATTAGAGCACCTC
>CM035410.1:105924374-105929374 GCA_020310875.1 Ceratopteris richardii
AATATCTGATGTATAAGGAAAATACAAACCATGACTTTGAGTTCCCTTGAGGTACTTCAAGATCTTCTTTGCTGCCTCTAGGTGAGGTATCCTTGGTTTGTGCATGAATTGACGAAGTACACTTACTCCATATGCTATGTCAATTCTTGTCAAGGTAGCATAGTTCAAACTACCCACCATACTTTGGTATCCTGTAATGTCTTTGATTTCTTCTCCTTCATGAGCACTTAGCTTTTGGTTAACCTCCATTGGAGTAGTAGATACCTTAGCATCCTGCAAACCAAACTTCTTGACCATATCCTGTACATACTTCTTTTGAGTGATGTATATACCTGAGTTTGTGTAGATCAATTCAAGACCTAGGAAATATTTTAGTAATCCAAGATCACTAATCTTGAATTCTTTCATCATCTGTCCTTTGATGTGTCTAATCCCATTGACATCATTACCTGTAATGATGATGTCATCTACATAAACACATAAGTAAATTACCTCTGTATTACTTCTCTTTATGAATAGAGAAGTGTCTGCTTTGCTCATCACAAATCCTTGGTCTTGGAGGTAGGTGGTCAATCTGTAGTTCCATGCTCTAGGTGCCTGCTTCAAACCATACAGAGCCTTCTTCAATTTACAAACATAATGTACCTTTCTTGGATCTTCATAGCCAGGTGGTTGTGACATGTAGACTTCTTCAGATATCCATCCATTTAGGAATGCATTCTTCACATCCAATTGGTACATGTTCCAATTCTTGGATGCAGCTACACTCACCAAAACTCTGATAGTTGGCATCTTGGCCACAGGAGAAAATGTCTCCTCATAATCAATGCCTTGGGTTTGTGCAAAACCCTTGGCTACCAACCTAGCTTTGTACCTGTTAATTGTTCCATCTGAATTCTTCTTCAATTTGTAGATCCATCTGGATCCTATTACCTTCATAGAATCCTTCTTGGGTACCAAGTCCCAAGTATCACTTTCTTTGAGAGCTTCTATCTCCTCATCCATGGCTTCTCTCCATTCTGACTTTGTAATTGCTTCTTCATAGGTACCTGGTTCTTCATTCAACAAGTCTTTTGCAAGATATACAGAATGTTTAGTTACAAGTGATGTGTCATACCCAAATCTGATAGGCTTCTTCTTCTCTCTCTGAGATCTTCTCATAGCTTGAGTAGAAGTTTCTGGCTTATCCTCTAATTGCTTCATCTTCATCTTTCCTTTGGATTTCCAAGCCTTGAACTCTTCAAGGTTTATGGTATCATCATCTGAGCTTGAGTCTTCTTGCTGAGTTGGCTCTTCCTTGGTAAGCTTTGGAAAATCTTCCTCCTTGTCATAGGGTAAACTCACTTTCCTGCATTCATTCTCATACCATGAGTCATTTTCATCAAATATGACATCTCTGCTTACCTTGAACCCTTTGTTTGTGGGGTTGTAGAATCTGTATCCCTTTTGGTTCAAATCATAACCAATGAAGATACATTTCTCTGCCCTTGGGTCTAGCTTTCCTCTTACCTGTGAGGGAATATGCACATATGCTACACATCCAAATATTTTGCAATGATCCAGAGAGGGTCTCTTACCATGCCATGCTTCATATGGTGTCATGCCATCAAGTGATTTGGATGGCAACCTATTGATGAGGTAAGTGGCAGTGGACACACTCTCTGCCCATAGGTAATTTGGCAACTTTTTTTCATTGAGCATAGACCTAGCTGTTTCCACTATAAGTCTATTCCTTCTTTCTGCTACCCCATTTTGTTCAGGTGAGTACCTTGTAGTGATCTCCCTCTTGATGCCTCTTTCCTGCAAGAAATCTTCAAACTCATTGGAGAAGTACTCTCCTCCACCATCTGATCTTAGCCTCTTCAAGCTTCTACCTGTTTGATTCTCAACAAGTGCAAGATACCTCTTGAAACAATTAAACACTTCATCTTTATGCTTCATAAAGTATAAAATTGTCCACCTGCTATAGTCATCAATAAAAGACACATAATATCTTGAACCAGAAATGGAAGGATCCTTGCTAGGTCCCCAAACATCTGTGTGTACCAAGTCTAGGTAGTCTTCATGCATGAAACCTTTCCTTGAGTAGGGTAATCTGTGAGACTTACCAAATTGACATGATCCACATTTGTAAATCATGTGTTGCTTGGATACATTAGGTATCCCAAGCACACATTGATCCCTGCACATTTGCTTAAGAGTCCTTTCACCTATGTGCCCTAATCTCTTATGCCATATCTCTAATTCTGAAAGTGTCTGATCCTTGTAATTATACAAAGCAATGTTTTTTGTATCTTCTAGCTCAAATGTAAATAGTCTACCCGATTTCTCCCCTTTGGCTATTCTTCTGAATCCTTGTTTTGGATCCTCCACATATGCTCCATGTTGTGTGAATCTGACCTGCAAACCTTTCTCCACAATCTGACCAACACTCATTAAATTCTTAGTTATTGTTGGTACATAGAGTACCCTGCTTAATAGATTCTGGTTACCATCACATGTCTTCACATTTCCAACTTTGACAACAGAGTGTTTAGTGTCATCACCTGTTTGTACCTGATGTTTGCCCTTGGGCTCTTCCAAATCAGAAAGTAGTGCCACATTGCCAGCTACATGGTTAGAACATCCTGAGTCAATGTAAAATAAATGATCATCATTTGTACCTATCTTGGAGGTCATGTTCATGATCAATAAGGAGTCATCTTGCTCCTCTGTGTAGTTGTTGTAGTCTCTTCTATTTTTGAATCCACCTTGGTAGCTTCCATTGTGGTTGTTGTTGTAGTTGTTGTTGTATTGGTTGTTGTACCCATTGTAGCTTTGATGTTGGTTGAATCTGCCTCTTCCTTGAGAGTATCCACCTCTTGAGTAGCCTCTTCCTCTCTGATTTTTGTAGTTCTTGTAGCATTCATCTGTGGTATGATTGGACAACCCACAGATGTTGCAAGGTGATGAGTTGTAGGGTCTCCCCCTACCTGACTTACCTCCCCTGCCTCTTCCTCTAGATGACCTACCTCTCCCTGCATAATTGGCTTGAGAGGTAGAGCCTTCTTCATCCTGTTTCTTCTTGCCTTTATCTTTAACTTTTTTATCAGTATAGAGAGCAGAGGGGTTATTACCTTTTGATTGATCTCCAGCTTTGGTGAACTTTGCTTCATGTGTAAATAGTTGGCCCATGAGTGTTGTGAGATCAGGGGTATGCATGTCCATGTAGAGGTCCATTGCAGTGGTGAAACTTTCCCACTTATCATCTGCCTTGAGTCCATTTGTCACTTGCCTGACTATTTGCTCCTCTTCAATTTCCTCTCCAATGCTTGCTAGTTGGTCTGCCACATCTTTGATCTTTGTCACATACTCTGAGACTGATTGCTTGGGCTGCTTCCTAAGTGTTGTGAACTCTATCCATAATTGATTCTTCCTAGCCCTTGTGTTGGAAGAAAAATAGTTTGACAAGGTTTCCCAAGTCTCTTGGGAAGTCTTACAGTTCCTTACATGAGGTAAAAGAAAGTCAGATATAGAGTTTAAGAGATAAGACCTTGCCAAAGCATCCTTTGCACACCATTGGTTAAGTCTTTCATGCTCATCCTTTGTAGGTAGTCCTCTAGTCTTGAATGAGGGCAACTCCTCATCTCCTGATATGTATCCAAATAGACTTCTCCCTTGTAGATAGGTCTTCATTCTCAATGACCAAGCTTGATAGTTGTTTCTGTCCAATTTGTCAATGAAAGAAGGGAAACCATCACCCATGATTACCTTGTTTTGCTCTGATACCACTGTTGAGAGTGATGGATGGATGCACTCAGGAAATCAGTTGGTGCTGCAAAACCTGCTTCACACCTGCCCTCTTTTCTCTTCAGAAATGCTTAGTACACTTGCTTAGCTTCCAAATGACACAAAGAAACCATATATGTACTTTGGAAATGGTTTAGGTAATGATCAACCCAAAACAGATAACTTTGTACTTCAAAAACAAGCAAAACTTTCTATTCCTGTAGTGATACCTGCTCAGACTTTTACTCAGTGTGTCCAACACACTTAAAATTGGAACAATTACTTTTGGGAGTATTAATGTACCTTAGTGAGCTACCAATCACAAGTGGAATCACTTCAATTGATAAACTATGCACTGAGAAATAAGTTTAGCAAAATTATAATCACCCCCGACTTTTCAGGAACTCTGTAGACTGAGACCAGTGTGCACTTCGAATCGATTTTCTCCCAATTGGCTGAATGGAATTCTTTGAAATTTTGTATGCTTGTAGTAGACTTTGAGCTGGTTCCAATGACCTATAGAACACTTGATTTGGTTCAGTAGATCCAGAGAAATGCCCTGATGAAGTTGACAGACTTGGAGTAGGATACTCAGAAAAACCAGAGATGATAAAATGTATACTTCTATTGATAAATGTGTTTGTACAATCTCATTAGCTTGCCAAGCACAGCTAAATGAGGTAGTGTGATGTTGGGTATAGAGTAGCCCTCACACACAATGAGTTACAATGAAATTTTTCCTCGGGGAGTGAGCTAGAGTGGCAGTATATCCCGCGACTTTTTCACTACATCCTTTATAGGAGTTTGATCTTCATTTGAATTTGAAATTCAAACTTAGGCTCCCTTGAATCTCTCCTCTAAAAGTAGGGAGATATTCTCTCTATCTCAACATTCAAATTTCCACGACTCTAGTGGTAGGTAGATGACTTAAAGTGATTACAATCAAATGATAAGTCACTTAGACTTTTACAAGAGGTAAAAAAGGTAGGAAAAGATAAGCATATGTTCACATGAGTCTTCCTTTAAGTGAAGCCTAGATAATCCTTTGTCCATGCTAATCTTCCATAAGTCCAAGGGTCCAAGCCAATGTGTGTAGGCTTGTCTTGCACCAACAATAGATAGATAGATAGATAGATACATAGATAGATAGATAGATAGATAGATAGATATATAGATAGATAGATAGATAGATAGATAGATAGATAGATAGATAGATAGATAGATAGATAGAT
>CM035410.1:105941874-105945840 GCA_020310875.1 Ceratopteris richardii
AGCAGACACGAAAAGATCGGGCGCAATTTTTCTTCATTAACTCAGAAGATTACAACTGAGTGATGAGAGCTAACACAAACTCACTTTCCTCTATCTCTTAACTTCTATCTCATGTCACATATGCTCTCATGTGCTCTCCATCCTATGCCCCGACTTTTTCTCAAGGTATTTATAGATAATTTGTACATAATTCTTACTGATCAAAACATCTAAGTCATCTATGGCTATTCTAATGTACATATGTGTACAAGACAACATTCTGACTTCTTCTTCATTTTGCAAATGTCTTCCTTTGCTTCATTCTGACCATAAGCATTCTCCAAGATCTGTATAATCACCAATTTGTGATTGGTTTGCTCCAACAGCTCCCCCTCAATCACTAATTGTGATTATTCCATTCTTCTTCACTCCTGCCATCTCCTTGAATCTCTGTAGCTTAGGTCCATCCAAGCTTTTTGTCATCATATCTGCCACTTGTTCCTTTGTTGAAGTATACATCACTTCAATCTCTTTATCAAGTACCTTTTCCCTCAAGAAATGATACTGTATCTCTATATGCTTAGTCCTGGCATGAAAAACAGGGTTAGCTGCCAAATACAAAGAACTCATATTGTCTCCAAAAATTATTGGAGTACTATGATTAGTCTCAAAACTCTTCATCAATGTCTTCAACCATATGACTTCTTTTGCAGCTTCTACCATTCCCTTATACTCAGCCTCTGTGGATGATAAAGCAACTGTGTGTTGCTTCTTTGAACACCAAGACACTAACTTGTCTCCAACATAACATAAATATCCATGAGTAGACCTTCTATCATCTGAGTCACCTGCCCAATCTGCATCACTAAACACTTTGATTCTTGTGTCAGAAGTGAAACCATAATACAGACCTTCACTTAGGGTTCCTTTGATATATCTGAGTACCCTTTGGGCTGCAATCCAATGAGTCTTCTTTGGACAATGCATGAATTGTGACAACACACCTACTGCATATGATAGATCTGGCCTTGTCAAGGTAGCATAGATTAGACTACCTACCAAACTCTGATATTTCTTCATGTCATTGAATTCTTCACCTCCATACCTGCTTAATTTATGATTTACCTCCAATGGTGTGGTTGAGGTCTTGCAATCTTCCATGTTAAACTTGATCAAAAGATTCTTCAAGTATCTCTCTTGTGAAACATATACTCCATGTTGAGTATATACAATCTGCATTCCTAGAAAATAAGATAAGTTTCCCAAGTCACTTATCTTAAACTCCTTCTCTATTTGCTTCTTGAGTTCATTGATTCCTTGAGCATCTGTTCCTGTAACAATAATATCATCAACATAAATGCACATGTATATATATCCATTTTCACTTGCCTTTACTAGCAAGCTACTATCTGCCTTTGATGCTTGAAATCCACATTCATTCAAGAACTTGACCAATCTGTAATTCCAAGCTCTTGGGGCTTGCTTCAACCCATATAAAGCTCTCTTGAGCTTACACACATAATCTGATCCAATTGACTCCATGAAACCTTCTGGTTGCTCCATATACACTTCATCTGCAATGTAACCATTAAGAAATGCATTCTTCACATCCAATTGTGATAATTTCCATCCCTTGCAAGTAGCAATAGCAATCAATGTCCTAATTGTAGACATCTTAGCAACAGGACTAAAGGTTTCATCATAATCTACCCCATAAGTTTGGGCATAACCTTTGACCACAAGTCTAGCCTTATATCTAGACACCTTACCATCTCCAAACCTCTTTGTTTTGTATACCCACTTGCATCCAATAACCTTCTGATTCTTTGGTCTTGGTACTAACTCCCAAGTTTCATTCTCAAGTAGAGCATCATACTCTTCTTGCATTGCCTTCTCCCAATTCTGTTTACCTTTGGCTTCTTCAAAAGTAATTGGGTCTTCTTCTGTTTTCACAATGTAAGCATAATCTCTTGTTGTTAGGAAAGATGTATCATAACTATACCTTATAGGCTCTTTCCTTTCCCTTGTAGATCTTCTGATTTCTGCACTTCTTGATGTTTCAGCCTCATTTGATTCTGGATCAAATCTTGGCCCTTCTTCTACATGATCCTGCACTCTACATCTAGAGTCAACTTCATCAACAACTTCTTCACATACTTTTACCTTTGCCTTTCCTTTCCTTTGTATTTCTTCAACACCTGCATACTCACTTGGTGATCCTGTATACCATGTGTTTTGCTCATCAAATGTCACATCTTTAGTAACAAGAAATTGCTTTGTAGATGGACTCCACAACCTGTAACCCATCTGTCTATCATCATATCCAATAAACACATACTTCTCTGCTTTTGGTTCTAGCTTATGTCTTAATTGTGAAGGAACATAAGCATATGCAATACATCCAAATACTTTACAATGATCAAGACTAGGCTTCTTACCCCACCATGCTTCATAAGGGGTTCCTCCATCCAAAGCTTTACAAGGCAACCTATTCACAAGGTATGTTGCAGTGTTTATGGCCTCTGCCCATAAGTAGTTTGGACAATTCTTTTCCTTCATCATGGCTCTTGCAAACTCTACAAGAGTCCTATTCCTCCTTTCTGCTACTCCATTTTGTTGAGGAGAGTACCTGCAAGTCACTTCTCTTTTGATACCTGCATTCCATAAATAATCATCAAACTCTTTTGAGAAATACTCTCCCCCTCCATCTGATCTTAACCTCTTTAGTTTTTGTCCTGTGATCCTTTCTGCATAAGCATGGAAATGTTTGAATGTCTTGAAAACTTCTGATTTGTCCTTGATTACATACAAGGTAATCCACCTGGTTGCATCATCAACAAACAATACATAATATCTAGATCCATTTATACTATAGTCCCTTGAGGGACCCCATACATCTGTATGAACCAATTCAAGCATATTTGAATACTTGTACCCTGATTTGTTATAAGAACTTTTATGTGCTTTACCTAATTGACAAGCTTCACACTTGTACACCATATGTTGCCCTTCAATGTTTGGCAATCCAAGCACTACCTGATTCTTTGACATCTCCTTTATAGCTCTCTCATTGAAATGACCTAGCCTCTTATGCCATAGGTCTAACTCAGATACCTTTTGACCTCCATAGGTAAACAATGCATGTCCCACATTACCTTGGACTTTGAGAGTGAACAATCTTCCTTCCTTTTACCTGCAATTATGGTTCTATATCCCTGATTTGGATCTTGTACATAGACACCATCATTTGTGAATCTTACCTCATATCCTTTCTCCACAATTTGCCCTACACTTATCAAATTTTTAGGAATAGTAGGGACATAAAGTACCTTGCTCAGAAGTGTACTTCCACTCTTTGTCTTCACTGATCCAATGCTCTCCACTTTATGTTTGGTATTGTCACCTGTTTGAACTGTATGTCCATTCACCCTTGCTTCCATATCAGTCATCAAGGATAGGTTCCCACTCAGATGGTTGCTGCACCCTGAGTCAATATAGAACACTCTTTGATCTTCTCCCATTGATTCATGAGTTGCATTCAAGATAAGAGTCATGTCATCCTTCTGATCTGATGCATAATTGTAATAATTATTGTTGTAGGACTGAGATTGGAAATTTCTTCCACCTCCTCTACCATATGATGTCCTACCACCTCTTCCTCTGAAATTGCCTCTTTGGTTTCTGCCTCCTCTACCTCTTTGACTATAATTCTGATTGTTGTATCCTCCACTTTGATTGTTATACCAACAATCATTTGCCAAATGATTTGTTCTGCCACAAATCCAACAAGCTTTAGCATTATCTTTGTTCTTACCTCCTCTTCCTTTACCTCTGAAATTTGTCTTCCCTTTTGTGAAGTTGGCTTGATTTGAATTCCCTTCATCATCATTTGATTGCTTTCCCTTGCCATTCTTTTTCTTGTCTTTGGAGTACATAGCTTGACTTGTACTTCTATCATTGTCTCCTTTAAGATCCTGCTCAAAGGTT
>CM035410.1:105955840-105965840 GCA_020310875.1 Ceratopteris richardii
TTTTTCAGAACTTTCAATTTTTCTGATAATTTGGTGAAGATTCTCTAAATTAGGTGGAGTCTAAAGTTGATCTTGATATAGAGGTGATCTAAATTCAAGGTCAACTTGTTCTTTTGGAGATTAACACTCTCCATCAGTGGTATCAGAGCAGGTTGTGTCAAAATTGAAGTGAAGAAGACTCCGACTATTGCAGAAGTACAAAACTTTACATCTTGAAGGTGCAGAAGGGTAAAGGTTGAAGAAAGATCAAAGGAAGACATACAAAAAGCATCAAAAGGATCAGAAGGAGCAACATTCGAAGTAAAGGTACACTTATTATCTGTAAAGGTTAAAGATTTTAAGCTACAGGTGAAGTAAAGATGGGAGATAGTCTCCAAATTGAAAAGTTGGATAGAGAGAACTATCCTGCATGGTCTATGAGGATGGAAGCTCACCTTATGAGCAAAGATTTGATAGGATATATCACAGGAGATGAAGAAAAGCCAGAATTCAGAGATCCTAGTGTTCCAACTAGGGAGGAGCTTGCAGATTTGAAGAATTGGATGAAGAAGGATGCTCAAGCAAGAAGCATCATCTACATGGCAGTCAATGACTATTTGCTTCCTCACATTAGAGGACTTGAAAGTGCTTGTGACATTTGGAATGCTTTGGAAGAGCATTTCCAAAATACAACCAAATCAAGGAAGGCTTCACTATGGGCAGAGTTTACTACCTTCAAGAAGAAGGCCTCACAATCAATTTCTGATTATGTGACAAAGATGAAGGACATTGCAGATTCTCTAGGGGCAGTTGATGAAGATATTGAAGAAGACAAATTGGTAAGACAAATACTCACAGGGCTAAGAGGAGATGAGAAGTGGAAGCCTTTCATTTTATCTACAGAACTTTCATTAGATCACTTTACTCCTGATTTGAATCAATTGTTAGGTCATATGCTAACTTTTGAGAATGATATCAAAGGAGATGTTGATAAGAGTGCAGGTCATGCAATGTATTCTAAAGACAAGAAGAAAGCCAACAAAGGGAAGCAACAATCAGGTGAAGAAGAAGGTACTTCAAACCAAGCAAACTTCATAAGAGGAAGAGGAAATGGCAGAAGTAGAGGAAGAGGCAGAAACAACAAAGAGAATGCAAGAGCTTGTTGGATATGTGGTAAGACCAATCATCTATCTCATGATTGTTGGCATAATAATCAAAACAATGGTAATTATCAGAACTTTAATCAAAGAGGAAGAGGAGGTAGATTTCAGAGAGGAAACTTCAGAGGTAGAGGTGGTAGGAATTCTTTTGGAAGAGGTGGAGGAAGAAGCTTCCAAAATCAATCCTATAATAGCACCTACTACAACTATGCATCAGATCAAAAGGAGGATTCGACTCTCATTATGAATACATGTGAAACTTCACATGAGGACATGAGAGTGTTTTATATTGATTCAGGATGTAGTAATCATTTGAGTGGAAATATTGCTTTGATGACTGACCTAGATCATAATGCAATCAATCATACAGTGCAGACAGGTGATAATACAAAGCATAAGGTAAAGTCAATTGGTTCAGTCAAGGCTAAGGATGGGAGCACTCTTCTGAGTAAGGTACTTTATGTTCCCACAATTCCAAAGAATTTGATCAGTGTAGGTCAAATTGTGGAAAAAGGTTATGAGGTAAGGTTCACAAATGATGGAGTTTATGTGGAAGACCCTAGTCAAGGGTATAAACAAGTTATTGCAGGAAAGAAAGAAGGAAGGCTTTTCACATTGAAGGTACAAGGAAATGTTGGACATGCTATGTTCACATATGGAGAGCAGAAGGTGTCAGAATTGGATCTTTGGCACAAAAGACTTGGACACTTTAATGAAAGAGGTATCAAAGAAATGATTAACAATGATTCAGTACTTGGAATGCCTAACATTGCAGGTCAACACATGACATACAGATGTGAGGCATGTCAATTAGGTAAGGCTCATAAGCAATCATATTCCAAGCATGGATTTATGTATTCAGAAAAACTTGAGTTGGTGCATACAGATGTGTGGGGTCCTTCAAAGGACTTTAGTATAAATGGTTCAAGATATTATGTCATATATGTTGATGATGCTACCAGGTGGATCACAATTTATGTGATTAAGGAAAAGTCAGAAGTGTTTAATACATTTAAACACTATCATGCATATGCAGAAAGGATTACAGGTCAAAAATTGAAGAGACTAAGGTCAGATGGAGGGGGAGAGTATTTTTCAAATGAGTTCAATGATTATTTGTGGAATGCAGGTATAAAGAGAGAAGTTACTTGCAGGTACTCTCCTCAACAAAATGGGGTAGCAGAAAGAAGAAATAGGACTCTTGTTGAGTTTGCAAGGTCCATGATGAAAGAGAAGAATTGCCCAAATTATTTGTGGGCTGAGGCTGTTAATACAGCTACATATTTGGTTAATAGATTGCCTTGTAAAGCTTTGCAGGGTATGACACCATATGAAGCTTGGTGGGGTAAGAAACCTACCTTGGATCATTGCAGAATATTTGGATGCTTGGCATATGCATATGTGCCATCTCAATTGAGGCATAAGTTGGAGCCTAAGGCAGAAAAGTATGTATTCATTGGTTATGATGATAAGCAAATGGGATACAGGTTGTGGAGTCCATCCACAAAGCAATTTATTGTATCCAAGGATGTTACATTTGATGAGCAAGGTACTTGGTATGCAGGTAAATATAATGTACATGCAGATGATGAAGAAGTAGTGGAACAAAGGAAAGGTAAAGCAAAGGTTCAATTACTTGATGAAAGTGAGAGTAATGAAGTGCAGATTGAAGTTGAAGAGAGGCCAAGGTTTGATCCAGAATATGATGAACCAGAGACCTCAAGAAGTGCAGAAGTTAGGAGATCATCTAGGCACAGATGGCAACCTACAAGGTATAGCTATGACACTTCATTCTTGACTACTAAAGATTATGCTTATTTGGTAAAAACAGATGAAGACCCTTCTACATATGAAGAAGCCAAAGGGAAGAAGAATTGGGAAGATGCTATGCAAGAGGAGTATGATGCATTGATAGAAAATCAAACATGGGATTTGGTTCCTAAACCTAATAGTCAAAAGATCATTGGATGTAAGTGGGTTTACAAGACTAAAAGATTTGCAGATGGAAGTGTGTCTAGGTACAAAGCTAGACTTGTTGTGAAAGCGTATGCACAGACATATGGAGTGGACTATGATGAGACTTATAGTCCTGTGGCAAAGATGACAACCATCAGGACACTCATTGCAATTGCTGCTTGTAAAGGTTGGAAGTTGTCTCAATTAGATGTGAAAAATGCTTTGTTGAATGGTTACATTTCAGATGAAGTCTACATGGAGCAACCAGATGGATTCAAAGATCAAGTGAGTCCAAATTATGTGTGTAAGCTCAAGAGAGCTTTGTATGGGTTGAAACAAGCCCCAAGGGCTTGGAATTATAGGCTTGTGAAATTCTTGAATGATCTTGGATTTCAAGGATCAAAGGCAGATAGTAGCTTGCTAGTCAAAGCAAGTGAAGATGGGTTCATTTATGTGTGTATTTATGTTGATGACATAATACTTACAGGAACAGATGATAAGGGGATACAAATGATCAAAAAGCAGATGGAGAAAGAGTTCAAAATCAGTGATTTGGGGAACCTATCATTCTTCTTGGGAATGGAGATCTCTTATACTCAACATGGAGTATATGTGACCCAAGAAAGGTATCTTAAAAATTTGCTAACCAAATTTAAAATGGAAGATTGCAGGGTTGCACCTACACCTTTGGAAGTGAACCATAAATGGTCTAGGTTTGGAGGAGAAGAGTTCAGAGATATGAAACTCTATCAAAGTTTGGTTGGTAGCTTGATTTATGCTACATTGACAAGGCCTGACTTATCATATGCAGTTGGTGTGCTTTCACAATTCATGCATTGTCCTAGAAAGGAACATTGGATTGCAGGACAAAGAGTACTTAGGTACATCAAGGGTACACTCAGAGAAGGGTTGTACTATGGGTTTACTTCAGATACAAGAATCAAGATATATAGTGATGCAGATTGGGCAGGTAATGTGGATGATAGAAGATCAACACATGGATACTTGTGCTATGTAGGAGACAAATTGATTTCATGGTGTTCCAAGAAGCAACATACAGTTGCTTTGTCATCTACAGAGGCAGAATATAAAGGTATGGTGGAAGTTGCAAAAGAGGTAATATGGCTAAAGACACTTTTGAAAGTTTTTGATGTGATTCAGAGTACTCCTATTATTTGTGGAGACAATATGAGTTCATTATACTTGGCAGCTAATCCTGTATTTCATGCTAGAACTAAGCATATTGAAATACAGTATCATTTTCTGAGAGAGAAGGTCATTGAGAAAGAGATTGAAGTCATACACACTCCCACAAAAGATCAAGTTGCAGATATGATGACTAAAAGTCTAGATGGACCAAAACTACAAAGATTCAAGGATATGGCTGGAGTAAAGAAGATAGAGAAGAACCTCAATTAATGATTGAGGGGGAGCTGTTGGTGCATGACAATCATCAATTGAAGGATTATGGAGAAATGAAGTCAAGGAGTCAAGAAGGAAACAAAGTCAGATGGTTGAAGGAAGGACATTTTCAGAAAAACTCAAAGATATGTACACATATGTACATTAGCTGACTTATACCCTTGTTTAAGTCATACACTTGTATATATTCATCTATAAATATGTTGGAAAATGTCGGGCAAGTAGAGCAGAAGAGATTTGAGAATAGGGAGAGAGAAATTAGTGTCATTAGACACATGAAGAGTGAGTGAATTGTCCATCCTCACTTAGATGTAAATTTTCTGAGAAATCGAGAATTTTTGCGCCCGATATTTTGCTGTCTGCTCCTTCTGTGCTTAATCTTTTGAGAAATCCTTTTGCATGTATCTAAGTCCATAGCTAATCTATCTATGGCTAGAATTTGAGAGGTTAATTGTAATCAGGATGTGAGAATTTTGATTAGGAACATTCATATGTAAGAATGTTCTAACAGTCGAGAAATCTGGCGCACATTTCATCTTCAATGAAATGATCATTGCTCAGTCTACAGTGTAAAGTTTTACACAAGTAAGGGCTCAAAATCTAAGTTGGAAGGTAAGCCATCTATGGCTAGAAGATCTTGATCAAACGGGTTCAGAGTTGGGAGAACCAGTGCTAAGAAGTTGCAGGTGTCAAAGTCGCCATTGCAGAGAAGCACTTTCAGACATAGGTAAAGTGTTTCACACATTTCTCAGTGTGTACTTAATCTTTTTGAGAGATTTAACTTGGCAAAGTTGCGCAACCTTAAGGCGAAGTGTTGTGCAAAGTTTTATCAAAAAATTTACAGGATTGATTAGTCAATGAGTGACTAATCTGCAGCAGACTTTTCTGAGAAGTTGATTTTTCAGAACTTTCAATTTTTCTGATAATTTGGTGAAGATTCTCTAAATTAGGTGGAGTCTAAAGTTGATCTTGATATAGAGGTGATCTAAATTCAAGGTCAACTTGTTCTTTTGGAGATTAACACTCTCCATCACTATTGATGAGGATATTGAAGATCATAGGTTGATAGCACAATTACTTGCAGGGTTAAGAGGTGATGAGAGGTGGAAGCCTTTTGTACTTTCAACAGAACTCTCATTAAACCATTATGTGCCAGAATTAAATCAATTACTTGGATTAATGCTCACATTTGAGCAAGACTTGAAGTCAGATGGAGACAAAGGTCAAAGTTCTGCAATGTATGTGAAGAATAAAAAGAAAGGAGATAAAAGCAAGGCAAAGGATGAAGAAGAGTCAACAACTCAAGCAAATTATGCAAGAGGAAGAGGTTTTGGCAGAGGTAAAGGTCGAGGAAATGGAAGAGGTAGAGGTAATCAGAACAATAACAAGAAGACATGTTGGATTTGTGGATTGAGCAATCATCTAGCATATGATTGTTGGCACAATCAACAAGGAGCAAGTCAAAATCAGAATAACAATGGCAGAGGAAGAGGTGGAAGGTTTCAGAATCAATTTCAAAGAGGAAGACAGAATTTAAGAGGAAGTTATGGAAGAGGTGGTGGAAGAAATTGGAATCAGAACCAATCATACAACACCACATATTACAACTATGCAAATGATACACAGAATGACAACCATACAACATTGATGATGAATTCAATAAGTTCATTAGAGAAGGAGGATCTTAAGGTATTCTATATTGATTCTGGTTGTTCAAATCATTTGTCAGGTAATATAGAATTGTTGTCAGAATTGGAAGAAGGAAATTCAAGTCATACAGTACAAACAGGTGACAATACAAAACATAATGTGCATTCAATTGGAAAAGTGAAGTGCAGGAGTGGAGCTGATTTATTAACAAATGTTTTGTATGTTCCAACAATACCAAAGAATCTGATTAGTGTTGGACAAATAGTGGAGAAAGGTTTTCAAGTCAGATTTACAAATGAAGGGGTATTTGTTGAAGATCCAGAGGATGCTTACAAACCCATTGTTTGTGGTAAGAAGGAAGGTAGACTTTTTACTCTCAAAGTACAAGGAAATGTTGGTCAAGCCCTAATCACACATGGTGATGAAGTAATTACAGAGCTAGATCTTTGGCATAAGAGATTGGGACACTTCAATGAAAGAGGAATCAAAACTATGGTGGAGAATCAATCTGTATTGGGACTACCAAATGTGAAGAATCAACATATGATATACAAGTGTGAAGCTTGTCAGATGGGAAAAGCTCATAGACAACCATTTCAGAAGAAAGGTTTCAAGCATGATGGTTTGCTTGAACTCATACATACAGATGTATGGGGGCCAACAAAAGAAGGTTCAATAAATGGATCTAGGTATTATGTTTTGTTTATTGATGATGCTACAAGGTGGATAACCCTTTATGTTCTAAAAGAAAGATCAGAAGTCTTTGGAGCATTCAAACATTTTCATGCTTATGCAGAAAGATTTACAGGTCACAAACTCAAGAGGCTAAGGTCTGATGGAGGGGGAGAATATTTCTCTCAAGAGTTTAATGACTATCTTTGGAATGCAGGTATCAAGAGAGAGATAACTTGCAGGTACACACCTCAACATAATGGGGTGGCAGAAAGGAGAAATAGAACATTGGTTGAATTTGCAAGAACAATGTTAAAGGAAAAGAATTGCCCTAATTATCTTTGGGCTGAGGCTGTAAATACAGCCACATACCTTGTGAATAGGTTACCATGTGGAGCTTTGAATGGTATGACCCCTTATGAAGCTTGGTGGGGTAAGAAACCAACACTTGACCATTGTAAAGTGTTTGGGTCAATTGCTTATGCTTATGTGCCATCACAACTTAGACATAAGCTTGAACCAAAGGCAGAAAAATATGTGTTTATTGGATATGATGAAAAGCAAATGGGTTATAGACTATGGAGTCCTTTAACTAAACATTTTATTGTTTCCAGAGATGTGACTTTTGATGAACAGAAGAGTTGGTATGCAGATAAAGAATGTGATCTTGAAACATTTGAAGAAGAGATAAGAAGGAGTGCAAGAGGTAAGTCACATATGCAGATAGATGGAGATGAAGAACATATGCAAGCAAGCACATCAAGAGTTGGATCATATAGAAGGAATGAAGATGGACCAATATTTGATGAAGAAGTACATCCAGATATACATGAAGAGTGTGAACCAAGAAGGTCAACCAGAATGAGGAAGCAACCTACAAGGTATTCATATGACACTTCTTACTTGACTCAGAAAAATTATGCTTACATGGTTAAGGAAGATGAAGAAGCTCAAGGCTATGATGAAGCAAAGGGTAAGAGACAATGGGAAGTAGCAATGAAGGAAGAGTTTGATGCTCTTGAAGAGAACAAAACTTGGGAACTCGTCCCAAAGCCTAATGGTAAGAAAGTGATTGGAAATAAATGGGTTTACAAAGTTAAAAAGCATGCAGATGGAACTATAGCCAGATACAAAGCCAGATTGGTGGTCAAAGGCTATGCTCAAACATTTGGCATAGATTATGATGAGACATTCAGTCCTGTGGCAAAGATGTCAACCATAAGGACAATCATTGCTATTGCAGCATCAAAAGGATGGACATTGAGTCAATTGGACATTAAGAATGCATTTTTGAATGGATATATATCAGATGAGGTTTACATGGAGCAACCTCAAGGGTTTGCAGATCATAAGTTTCCAAATTATGTTTGCAGGTTGAGAAGAGCTCTTTATGGTTTGAAGCAAGCTCCAAGAGCTTGGAATTATAGACTTGTAAAGTATCTTAATGATCTTGGATATCAAAGTTCAAAGGCAGATGCAAGTTTACTTATCAAAAGAACAGATGAAGGTATGATCTACATTTGTATATATGTAGATGATATTATAATTACAGGTACCTCAAATGAAGGAATCAAGGAGGTGAAGAAGCTACTTGAGAAGGAATTCAAGATAAGTGATCTAGGAAAATTGTCATATTTTCTTGGAATGGAAATCACTTATGCAGAGCATGGTATATATGTATCACAAGAAAGGTATCTCTTGAATCTTCTAAAGAAGTTTAATATGGAGAATTGTAGAGAGGCATCTACACCATTAGAAGTCAATCACAAACTCAGTAGATATGATGGTGCAGAATTTAAAGACATGAGGAAGTATCAATCTTTAGTGGGAAGTTTGATTTATGCAACTCTAACAAGGCCTGATCTTAGTTATGCAGTTGGTGTTCTTTCTCAATTTATGCATTGTCCAAAGGATCCACATTGGATTGCAGGTCAAAGAGTCCTTAGATATATCAAAGGGACTTTGAAAGAAGGATTGTATTATCCTTTTACATCAGATATAAGGTTGAGAGCCTATAGTGATTCAGATTGGGCAGGAAGTCAAGATGACAGAAGGTCTACACATGGCTACATGATATACATTGGAGATAAGCTTGTGAGTTGGTGTTCAAAGAAACAACACACAGTGGCCTTATCATCAACAGAAGCTGAATACAAAGGACTTGTGGAAGCAGCAAAGGAAGTCATATGGATGCAGACATTATTCAAAAGCTTGGGAATTGATCAAGGTATACCCATCATTCATGGAGATAACATGAGTTCATTATATCTTGCAGCAAATCCTGTATTTCATGCAAGGACAAAGCACATAGAGATACAGTATCATTTTCTTAGAGAAAAGGTAATGGAGAAAGAGATTGAAGTGGTGTACACTTCTACAAAAGATCAAATTGCAGATATTATGACAAAAAGCTTGGATGGAGTAAAGACAAGTAAGTTCAAGGAGATGGCAGGAATAAAAGAGAAGAAGACTATGTGAAGAAGTCAAATTATGCTAATTAGTGATTGAGGGGGAGCTGTTGGGGCTTCACTCACTAATTAGGCATGGATATATGAAGACATATAGAGACATATGATGGAGGAAAGAAGAAGTGAAGGAAAGACCTACAGAAAATCAAGCCTAAGTGAAGGGACAATTTCACTACTGTAAATTAGTGCAAAATTAGAGTCTAGATTTGTATTTGATCTTTAGAACTTACGAGTTCAAGTCTAGAAGAATGTAAACCATAGGTATATAAGTTAATTTGAGTCAGAAACATGTAGGAGAGAACTCAATTTTGTAATATGTGTGAGTAGAGAAAAGTCGTGTAATTTCTGAGAGAGATGGTGAGAGAAAACTTCTGAGTCTGAGAGAGTTTTCCATGGCTGTGAGCAAAATTAGGCCAAGCCATTTTGTACACATCTTCTCTGATAATCAACACATGTTTGTGTAGAAGGATTGAGTCTAATTCATCTTATACATCGAGTTCCAAGTCATTTCATATGACTATGTAAAGTAGTTGACAGTTACGACTTTTCTGGCGCACATTTGACTGATCTTCTGAAGGTCAGATCTCGAAGCATGGTGTAAAGTTTTTGGTAAGTGATAGCTCGTTTGAAAGCTACTATCCTCAACTACATTTGGTCAAAAGATCTTTAAGAAACGGGACGCATACTCAGAGA
>CM035410.1:105970840-105983340 GCA_020310875.1 Ceratopteris richardii
CGCGTCGATCTTCTCTCCCATTCTCCTTCTGTGCTTAATCTTTTGAAGAATCCTTTTGCACGTATCTAAGTCCATAGCTAATCTATCTATGGCTAGAATTTGAGAGATTAATTTCAATCAGGCTGTGAGAATTTTGTTTAGGAACATTCATATGTGAAGATGTTCTGAGAGTCGAAAAATCTGGCGCACATTTCATTTTTAAAGAAATGGTCAGTGCTCAGTCCACAGTGTAAAGTTTTACACAAGTGAGGGCTCAAAATCTAAGTTGGAAGGTAAGCTATCTATGGCTAGAAGATCTTGATCAAACGGGTTCAGAGTTGAGAGAACCAGTGCTAAGAAGTTGTAGGTGTCAAAGTCGCCATTGCAGAGAAGCACTTTCAGACATAGGTAAAGTGTTTCACACATTTCTCAGTGTGTACTTAATCTTTTTAAGAAATTTAACTTGGCAAAGTTGCGCAACCTTAAGGCGAAGTGTTGTGCAAAGTTTTATCAAAAACTTTACAGGATTGATTAGTCAATGAGTGACTAATCTGCAGCAGACTTTTCTGAAGAAACTGAATTTTTCAGAATAATCAATTTTCTGATAATTTGGTGAAGATTCTCTAAATTAGGTGGAGTCTAAAGTTGATCTTGATATAGAGGTGATCTAAATTCAAGGTCAACTTGTTCTTTTGGAGATTAACACTCTCCATCAGTGGTATCAGAGCAGGTTGTGTCAAAATTGAAGTGAAGATG
Organism: Ceratopteris richardii; assembly: GCA_020310875.1. NCBI lineage: Eukaryota > Viridiplantae > Streptophyta > Polypodiopsida > Polypodiales > Pteridaceae > Ceratopteris > Ceratopteris richardii. The sequence goes on from CM035410.1 coordinate 105,971,576, forward strand.
ACTCCGACTATTGCAGAAGTACAAATCTTTACATTTTGAAGGTGCAGAAGGGTAAAGGTTGAAGAAAACTTGAAGGAAGACATACAAAGAGTATCAAAAGGATCAGAAGGAGCAACATTCGAAGTAAAGGTACATTCATTATCTGTAAAGGTTAAAGTTTTGAGACTACAGGTGAAGCAAGGATGGGAGATAGTCTCCAAATTGAAAAGTTGGATAGAGAGAACTATCCTGCTTGGTCTATGAGGATGGAAGCTCACCTTATGAGCAAAGATCTGATAGGATACATCACAGGAGATGAAGAAAAGCCAGAATTCAGAGATCCTAGTGTTCCAACTAGGGAGGAGCTTGCAGATTTGAAGAATTGGATGAAGAAAGATGCTCAAGCAAGGAGCATAATCTACATAGCAATCAATGACTATTTGCTTCCTCACATTAGAGGACTTGAAAGTGCATGTGACATTTGGAATGCTTTGGAGGAGCATTTCCAAAACACAACCAAATCAAGGAAGGCTTCACTATGGGCAGAATTCACTACTTTCAAGAAGAAGGCCTCACAATCAATCTCTGATTATGTGACAAAGATGAAGGACATTGCAGATTCTCTAGGTGCAGTGGATGAAGACATTGAAGAAGACAAATTGGTAAGACAAATACTCACAGGACTAAGAGGAGATGAGAAATGGAAGCCTTTCATTTTATCTACAGAACTTTCATTAGATCACTTTACTCCTGACTTGAATCAATTGTTAGGTCATATGCTAACTTTTGAGAATGATGTCAAAGGAGATGTTGATAAGAGTGCAGGTCATGCAATGTACTCTAAAGACAAGAAGAAAGCTAACAAAGGGAAGCAACAATCAGGTGAAGAAGAAGGTACATCAAACCAAGCAAACTTTATAAGAGGAAGAGGAAATGGCAGAAGTAGAGGAAGAGGCAGAAACAACAAAGATAATGCAAGAGCTTGTTGGATATGTGGTAAGACCAATCATCTATCTCATGATTGTTGGCACAATAATCAAAACAATGGTAATTATCAGAACTTTAATCAAAGAGCAAGAGGTGGTAGATTTCAGAGAGGAAACTTCAGAGGTAGAGGTGGTAGGAATTCTTTTGGAAGAGGTGGAGGAAGAAGCTTCCAAAATCAATCCTATAATAACACCTACTACAACTATGCATCAGATCAGAAGGAGGACTCGACTCTCATTATGAATACATGTGAAACCTCACATGAGGACATGAGAGTGTTCTATATTGATTCAGGATGTAGTAATCATTTAAGTGGAAATATTGCTTTGATGACTGACTTAGATCATAATGCAATTAATCATACAGTTCAGACAGGTGATAATACAAAGCATAAGGTAAAGTCAATTGGTTCAGTCAAAGCTAAGGATGGGAGCACTCTTCTGAGTAAGGTACTTTATGTTCCCACAATTCCAAAGAATTTGATCAGTGTAGGTCAAATTGTGGAAAAAGGATATGAGGTAAGGTTCACCAATGATGGAGTTTATGTTGAAGACCCTAGTCAAGGGTATAAACAAGTTATTGCAGGAAAGAAAGAAGGAAGGCTCTTCACATTGAAGGTACAAGGAAATGTTGGACATGCTATGTTCACATATGGAGAGCAGAAGGTGTCAGAATTGGATCTTTGGCACAAAAGACTTGGACACTTTAATGAAAGAGGTATCAAAGAAATGATTAACAATGATTCAGTGCTTGGATTGCCTAACATTGCAGGTCAACACATGACATACAGTTGTGAGGCATGTCAATTAGGTAAGGCTCATAAGTGTTGAGAGTGATGGATGGATGCACTCAGGAAATCAGTTGGTGCTGCAAAACCTGCTTCACACTTGCCCTCTTTTCTCTTCAGAAATGCTTAGTACACTTGCTTAGCTTCCAAATGACACAAAGAAACCATATATGTACTTTGGAAATGGTTTAGGTAATGATCAACCCAAAACAGATAACTTTGTACTTCAAAAACAAGCAAAACTTTCTATTCCTGTAGTGATACCTGCTCAGACTTTTACTCAGTGTGTCCAGCACACTTAAAATTGGAACAATTCCTTTTGGGAGTATTAATGTACCTTAGTGAGCTACCAATCACAAGTGGAATCACTTCAATTGATAAACTATGCACTGAGAAATAAGTTTAGCAAAATTATAATCACCCCCGACTTTTCAGGAACTCTGCAGACTGAGACCAGTGTCCACTTCGAATCGATTTTCTCCCAATTGGCTGAATGGAATTCTTTGAAATTTTGTATGCTTGTAGTAGACTTTGAGTTGGTTCCAATGAGCTATAGAACACTTGATTTGGTTCAGTAGATCCAGAGAAATGCCCTGATGAAGTTGACAGACTTGGAGTAGGATACTCAGAAAAACCAGAGATGATAAAATGTATACTTCTATTGATAAATGTGTTTGTACAATCTCATTAGCTTGCCAAGCACAGCTAAATGAGGTAGTGTGATGTTGGGTATAGAGTAGCCCTCACACACAATGAGTTACAATGAAATTTTTCCTCGGGGAGTGAGCTAGAGTGGCAGTATATCCCGCGACTTTTTCACTACATCCTTTATAGGAGTTTGATCTTCATTTGAATTTGAAATTCAAACTTAGGCTCCCTTGAATCTCTCCTCTAAAAGTAGGGAGATATTCTCTCTATCTCAACATTCAAATTTCCACGACTCTAGTGGTAGGTAGATGACTTAAAGTGATTACAATCAAATGATAAGTCACTTAGACTTTTACAAGAGGTAAAAAAGGTAGGAACACATAAGCATATGTTCACATGAGTCTTCCTTTAAGTGAAGCCTAGATAATCCTTTGTCCATGCTAATCTTCCATAAGTCCAAGGGTCCAAGCCAATGTGTGTAGGCTTGTCTTGCACCAACAGCTCCCCCTCAAGCCAAACACTTTGGCTTAAATCTTCTCTTTCATTCTTCAATCACTTCCTGCAATCCAATCATAGATTTGAATCTGCATAACTTGTTTCCATCCAATGCCTTTGTAAGTAAATCTGCACATTGCATATTAGTAGATACATATGTCAATTGTATATCTTTACTTAGCAATTTCTCTCTCACATAGTGGTAATGAACCTCTATGTGCTTTGTTCTGGCATGATAAATTGGGTTTGCTGCAAGGTGAAGAGAGCTAGTGTTGTCTCCAAATATGATAGGTGGTCTTGTGAAAAGACTTAACTCTGTATATAGAAGCTTCAACCAGATAGCTTCTTGAGTAGCATTTGCAAGTCCTCTATACTCTACTTCAGTGGATGACAATGCCACTGTAGGTTGCTTCTTAGCTGACCAAGAGATAGGCTTATCCCCTGCAAAACAAATGTATCCTGAGGTGCTTCTCCTATCATCCTTGCATCCTGCCCAATCTGCATCTGAGTAAACCTTTATGTCAATATCTGATGTATAAGGAAAATACAAACCATGACTTTGAGTTCCCTTGAGGTACTTCAAGATCTTCTTGGCTGCCTCTAGGTGAGGTATCCTTGGTTTGTGCATGAATTGACTAAGCACACTTACTCCATATGCTATGTCAATTCTTGTCAAGGTAGCATAGTTTAAACTACCCACCATACTTTGGTATCCTGTAATGTCTTTGATTTCTTCTCCTTCATGAGCACTTAGCTTTTGGTTAACCTCCATTGGAGTAATAGATACCTTAGCATCCTGCAAACCAAACTTCTTGACCATATCCTGTACATACTTCTTTTGAGTGATGTATATACCTGAGTTTGTGTAGATCAATTCAAGACCTAGGAAATATTTTAGTAGTCCAAGATCACTAATCTTGAATTCTTTCATCATCTGTCCTTTGATGTGTCTAATCCCATTGACATCATTACCTGTAATGATGATGTCATCTACATAAACACATAAGTAAATTACCTCTGTATTACTTCTCTTTATGAATAGAGAAGTGTCTGCTTTGCTCATCACAAATCCTTGGTCTTGGAGGTAGGTGGTCAATCTGTAGTTCCATGCTCTAGGTGCCTGCTTCAAACCATACAGAGCCTTCTTCAATTTACAAACATAATGTACCTTTCTTGGATCTTCATAGCCAGGTGGTTGTGACATGTAGACTTCTTCAGATATCCATCCATTTAGGAATGCATTCTTCACATCCAATTGGTACATGTTCCAATTCTTGGATGCAGCTACACTCACCAAAACTCTGATAGTTGGCATCTTGGCCACAGGAGAAAATGTCTCCTCATAATCAATGCCTTGGGTTTGTGCAAAACCCTTGGCTACCAACCTAGCTTTGTACCTGTTAATTGTTCCATCTGAATTCTTCTTCAATTTGTAGATCCATCTGGATCCTATTACCTTCATAGAATCCTTCTTGGGTACCAAGTCCCAAGTATCACTTTCTTTGAGAGCTTCTATCTCCTCATCCATGGCTTCTCTCCATTCTGACTTTGTAATTGCTTCTTCATAGGTACCTGGTTCTTCATTCAACAAGTCTTTTGCAAGATATACAGAATGTTTAGTTACAAGTGATGTGTCATACCCAAATCTGATAGGCTTCTTCTTCTCTCTCTGAGATCTTCTCATAGCTTGAGTAGAAGTTTCTGGCTTATCCTCTAATTGCTTCATCTTCATCTTTCCTTTGGATTTCCAAGCCTTGAACTCTTCAAGGTTTATGGTATCATCATCTGAGCTTGAGTCTTCTTGCTGAGTTGGCTCTTCCTTGGTAAGCTTTGGAAAATCTTCCTCCATGTCATAGGGTAAACTCACTTTCCTGCATTCATTCTCATACCATGAGTCATTTTCATCAAATATGACATCTCTGCTTACCTTGAACCCTTTGTTTGTGGGGTTGTAGAATCTGTATCCCTTTTGGTTCAAATCATAACCAATGAAGATACATTTCTCTGCCTTTGGGTCTAGCTTTCCTCTTACCTGTGAGGGAATATGCACATATGCTACACATCCAAATATTTTGCAATGATCCAGAGAGGGTCTCTTACCATGCCATGCTTCATATGGTGTCATGCCATCAAGTGATTTGGATGGCAACCTATTGATGAGGTAAGTGGCAGTGGACACACTCTCTGCCCATAGGTAATTTGGCAACTTTTTTTCATTGAGCATAGACCTAGCTGTTTCCACTATAAGTCTATTCCTTCTTTCTGCTACCCCATTTTGTTCAGGTGAGTACCTTGTAGTGATCTCCCTCTTGATGCCTCTTTCCTGCAAGAAATCTTCAAACTCATTGGAGAAGTACTCTCCTCCACCATCTGATCTTAGCCTCTTCAAGCTTCTACCTGTTTGATTCTCAACAAGTGCAAGATACCTCTTGAAACAATTAAACACTTCATCTTTATGCTTCATAAAGTATAAAATTGTCCACCTGCTATAGTCATCAATAAAAGACACATAATATCTTGAACCAGAAATGGAAGGATCCTTGCTAGGTCCCCAAACATCTGTGTGTACCAAGTCTAGGTAGTCTTCATGCATGAAACCTTTCCTTGAGTAGGGTAATCTGTGAGACTTACCAAATTGACATGATCCACATTTGTAAATCATGTGTTGCTTGGATACATTAGGTATCCCAAGCACACATTGATCCCTGCACATTTGCTTAAGAGTCCTTTCACCTATGTGCCCTAATCTCTTATGCCATACCTCTAATTCTGAAAGTGTCTGATCCTTGTAATTATACAAAGCAATGTTTTTTGTATCTTCTAGCTCAAATGTAAATAGTCTACCTGATTTCTCCCCTTTGGCTATTCTTCTGAAACCTTGTTTTGGATCCTCCACATATGCTCCATGTTGTGTGAATCTGACCTGCAAACCTTTCTCCACAATCTGACCAACACTCATTAAATTCTTAGTTATTGTTGGTACATAGAGTACCCTGCTTAATAGATTCTGGTTACCATCACACGTCTTCACATTTCCAACTTTGACAACAGAGTGTTTAGTGTCATGACCTGTTTGTACCTGATGTTTGCCCTTGGGCTCTTCCAAATCAGAAAGTAGTGCCACATTGCCAGCTACATGGTTAGAACATCCTGAGTCAATGTAAAATAAATGATCATCATTTGTACCTATCTTGGAGGTCATGTTCATGATCAATAAGGAGTCATCTTGCTCCTCTGTGTAGTTGTTGTAGTCTCTTCTATTTCTGAATCCACCTTGGTAGCTTCCATTGTGGTTGTTGTTGTAATTGTTGTTGTATTGGTTGTTGTACCCATTGTAGCTTTCATGTTGGTTAAATCTGCCTCTTCCTTGAGAGTATCCACCTCTTGAGTAGCCTCTTCCTCTCTGATTTTTGTAGTTCTTGTAGCATTCATCTGTGGTATGATTGGACAACCCACAGATGTTGCATGGTGATGAGTTGTAGGGTCTCCCCCTACCTGACTTACCTCCCCTGCCTCTTCCTCTAGATGACCTACCTCTCCCTGCATAATTGGCTTGAGAGGTAGAGCCTTCTTCATCCTGTTTCTTCTTGCCTTTATCTTTAACTTTTTTATCAGTATAGAGAGCAGAGGGGTTATTACCTTTTGATTGATCTCCAGCTTTGGTGAACTTTGCTTCATGTGTAAATAGTTGGCCCATGAGTGTTGTGAGATCAGGGGTATGCATGTCCATGTAGAGGTCCATTGCAGTGGTGAAACTTTCCCACTTATCATCTGCCTTGAGTCCATTTGTCACTTGCCTGACTATTTGCTCCTCTTCAATTTCCTCTCCAATGCTTGCTAGTTGGTCTGCCACATCTTTGATCTTTGTTACATACTCTGAGACTGATTGCTTGGGCTGCTTCCTAAGTGTTGTGAACTCTATCCATAATTGATTCTTCCTAGCCCTTGTGTTGGAAGAAAAATAGTTTGACAAGGTTTCCCAAGTCTCTTGGGAAGTCTTACAGTTCCTTACATGAGGTAAAAGAAAGTCAGATATAGAGTTTAAGAGATAAGACCTTGCCAAAGCATCCTTTGCACACCATTGGTTAAGTCTTTCATGCTCATCCTTTGTAGGTAGTCCTCTAGTCTTGAATGAGGGCAACTCCTCATCTCCTGATATGTATCCAAATAGACTTCTCCCTTGTAGATAGGTCTTCATTCTCAATGACCAAGCTTGATAGTTGTTTCTGTCCAATTTGTCAATGAAAGAAGGGAAACCATCACCCATGATTACCTTGTTTTGCTCTGATACCACTGTTGAGAGTCATGGATGGATGCACTCAGGAAATCAGTTGGTGCTGCAAAACCTGCTTCACACCTGCCCTCTTTTCTCTTCAGAAATGCTTAGTACACTTGCTTAGCTTCCAAATGACACAAAGAAACCATATATGTACTTTGGAAATGGTTTAGGTAATGATCAACCCAAAACAGATAACTTTGTACTTCAAAAACAAGCAAAACTTTCTATTCCTGTAGTGATACCTACTCAGACTTTTACTCAGTGTGTCCAGCACACTTAAAATTGGAACAATTACTTTTGGGAGTATTAATGTACCTTAGTGAGCTACCAATCACAAGTGGAATCACTTCAATTGATAAACTATGCACTGAGAAATAAGTTTAGCAAAATTATAATCACCCCCGACTTTTCAGGAACTCTGCAGACTGAGACCAGTGTCCACTTCGAATCGATTTTCTCCCAATTGGCTGAATGGAATTCTTTGAAATTTTGTATGCGTGTAGTAGACTTTGAGCTGGTTCCAATGAGCTATAGAACACTTGATTTGGTTCAGTAGATCCAGAGAAATGCCCTGATGAAGTTGACAGACTTGGAGTAGGATACTCAGAAAAACCAGAGATGATAAAATGTATACTTCTATTGATAAATGTGTTTGTACAATCTCATTAGCTTGCCAAGCACAGCTAAATGAGGTAGTGTGATGTTGGGTATAGAGTAGCCCTCACACACAATGAGTTACAATGAAATTTTTCCTCGGGGAGTGAGCTAGAGTGGCAGTATATCCCGCGACTTTTTCACTACATCCTTTATAGGAGTTTGATCTTCATTTGAATTTGAAATTCAAACTTAGGCTCCCTTGAATCTCTCCTCTAAAAGTAGGGAGATATTCTCTCTATCTCAACATTCAAATTTCCACGACTCTAGTGGTAGGTAGATGACTTAAAGTGATTACAATCAAATGATAAGTCACTTAGACTTTTACAAGAGGTAAAAAAGGTAGGAACACATAAGCATATGTTCACATGAGTCTTCCTTTAAGTGAAGCCTAGATAATCCTTTGTCCATGCTAATCTTCCATAAGTCCAAGGGTCCAAGCCAATGTGTGTAGGCTTGTCTTGCACCAACAATAAGCAATCCTACTCCAAGCATGGGTTTATGTATTCAGAAAGACTTGAATTGGTGCATACAGATGTGTGGGGTCCTTCAAAGGACTTTAGTATAAATGGTTCAAGATATTATGTCATATATGTTGATGATGCTACCAGGTGGATCACAATTTATGTGATTAAGGAAAAGTCAGAAGTGTTTAATACATTTAAACACTATCATGCATATGCAGAAAGGATTACAGGTCAACAATTGAAGAGACTAAGGTCAGATGGAGGGGGAGAGTATTTTTCAAATGAGTTCAATGATTATTTGTGGAATGCAGGTATAAAGAGAGAAGTCACTTGCAGGTAATCTCCTCAACAAAATGGGGTAGCAGAAAGAAGAAATAGGACTCTTGTTGAGTTTGCAAGGTCCATGATGAAAGAGAAGAATTGCCCAAATTATTTGTGGGCTGAGGCTGTTAATACAGATACATATTTGGTTAATAGATTGCCTTGTAAAGCTTTGCAGGGTATGACACCATATGAAGCTTGGTGGGGTAAGAAACCTACCTTGGATCATTGAAGAATATTTGGATGCTTGGCATATGCATATGTGCCATCTCAATTGAGGCATAAGTTGGAGCCTAAGGCAGAAAAGTATGTATTCATTGGCTATGATGATAAGCAAATGGGATACAGGTTGTGGAGTCCATCCACAAAGCAATTTATTGTATCCAAGGATGTTACATTTGATGAGCAAGGTACTTGGTATGCAGGTAAATATAATATACATGCAGATGATGAAGAAGTAGTGGATCAAAGAAAAGGTAAAGCAAAGATTCAATTACTTGATGAAAGTGAGAACAATGAAGTGCAGGTTGAAGTTGAAGAGAGCCCAAGGTTTGATCCAGAATGTGATGAACCAGAGACCTCAAGAAGTGCAGAAGTTAGGAGATCATCTAGGCACAAATGGCAACCTACAAGGTATAGCTATGACACTTCATTCTTAACTACTAAAGATTATGCTTATTTGGTAAAAGCAGATGAAGACCCTTCTACATATGAAGAGGCCAAAGGAAAGAAGAATTGGGAAGATGCTATGCAAGAGGAGTATGATGCATTGATAGAGAATCAAACATGGGATTTGGTTCCTAAACCTAATAGTCAGAAAATCATTGGTTGTAAGTGGGTTTACAAGACTAAAAGATTTGCAGATGGAAGTGTGTCTAGGTACAAAGCTAGACTTGTTGTGAAAGGGTATGCACAGACATATGGAGTGGACTATGATGAGACTTATAGTCCTGTGGCAAAGATGACAACCATCAGAACACTCATAGCAATTGCTGCTTGTAAAGGTTGGAAGTTATCTCAATTAGATGTAAAAAATGCTTTCTTGAATGGTTACATTTCAGATGAAGTCTACATGGAGCAACCAGATGGGTTCAAAGATCAAGTGAGTCCAAATTATGTGTGTAAGCTCAAGAGAGCTTTGTATGGGTTGAAGCAAGCCCCAAGGGCTTGGAATTATAGGCTTGTAAAATTCTTGAATGATCTTGGATTTCAAGCATCAAAGGCAGATAGTAGCTTGCTAGTCAAAGCAAGTGAAGATGGGTTCATTTATGTGTGTATTTATGTTGATGACATAATACTTACAGGAACAGATGATAAGGAGATACAAATGATCAAGAAGCAGATGGAGAAAGAGTTCAAAATCAGTGATTTGGGGAACCTATCATTCTTCTTGGGAATGGAGATCTCTTATACTCAACATGGAGTATATGTGACCCAAGAAAGGTATCTTAAAAATTTGCTAACCAAATTTAAAATGGAAGATTGCAGGGTTGCACCTACACCTTTGGAAATGAACCATAAACTGTCTAGGTTTGGAGGAGAAGAGTTCAGAGATATGAAACTCTATCAAAGTTTGGTTGGTAGCTTGATTTATGCTACATTGACAAGGCCTGACTTGTCATATGCAGTTGGTGTGCTTTCACAATTTATGCATTGTCCTAGAAAGGAACATTGGATTGCAGGACAAAGAGTACTTAGGTACATCAAGGGTACACTCAAAGAAGGATTGTACTATGGGTTTACTTCAGATACAAGAATCAAGATATATAGTGATGCAGATTGGGCAGGTAATGTGGATGATAGAAGATCAACACATGGATACTTGTGCTATGTAGGAGACAAATTGATTTCATGGTGTTCCAAGAAGCAACATACAGTTGCTTTGTCATCTACAGAAGCAGAATATAAAGGTATGGTGGAAGCTGCAAAAGAGGTAATATGGCTAAAGACACTTTTGAAAGTTTTTGATGTGATTCAGAGTACTCCTGTTATCTGTGGAGACAATATGAGTTCATTATACTTGGCAACTAATCCTGTATTTCATGCTAGAACTAAGCATATTGAAATACAGTATCATTTTCTGAGAGAGAAGGTCATTGAGAAGGAAATTGAAGTCATACACACCCCTACAAAAGATCAACTTGCAGATATGATGACTAAAAGTTTGGATGGACCTAAGTTGCAGAGGTTTAAAGATATGGCAGGAATAAAGAAGATGCAGGTAATCACAATTGAAGATTGAGGGGGAGCTGTTGGAGCAGAACAATCATCAATAGTGATTATATGAAGATCAAATTGAGAAGATATGTGGAAGAATGAAGATTACTTTCAGAGGAAGAAAATAGAATCAGAAAGGTTTCTTTTGTATATTACTCTTGTAAATAGTTCAATGTATTTTGAAAAAGATGACGAGTTAGACTCGTATATATATCTACAGATACGTATTCATAGCAAGAGAGAGTGATATAGATCAGATAGAGAAGAATAGGTGAAGAGGTGATGAACATTGTATGTATCATCAACCATATGTATGAAAAGTAATGAAGAAGAAAATGTTGTAGAATTCTGCGCGTCGATCTTCTCTCCCATTCTCCTTCTGTGCTTAATCTTTTGAAGAATCCTTTTGCACATATCTAAGTCCATAGCTAATCTATCTATGGCTAGAATTTGAGAGATTAATTTCAATCAGGCTGTGAGAATTTTGTTTAGGAACATTCATATGTGAAGATGTTCTGAGAGTCGAAAAATCTGGCGCACATTTCATTTTTAAAGAAATGGTCAGTGCTCAGTCCACAGTGTAAAGTTTTACACAAGTGAGGGCTCAAAATCTAAGTTGGAAGGTAAGCTATCTATGGCTAGAAGATCTTGATCAAACGGGTTCAGAGTTGAGAGAACCAGTGCTAAGAAGTTGTAGGTGTCAAAGTCGCCATTGCAGAGAAGCACTTTCAGACATAGGTAAAGTGTTTCACACATTTCTCAGTGTGTAATTAATCTTTTTAAGAAATTTAACTTGGCAAAGTTGCGCAACCTTAAGGCGAAGTGTTGTGCAAAGTTTTATAAAAAACTTTACAGGATTGATTAGTCAATGAGTGACTAATCTGCAGCAGACTTTTCTGAAGAAACTGAATTTTTCAGAATAATCAATTTT
>CM035410.1:105995840-105998340 GCA_020310875.1 Ceratopteris richardii
AGAAGAAAGGATTCAAACATGATGGATTACTAGAGCTCATTCATACAGATGTATGGGGACCAACAAAAGAAGGATCTATCAGTGGCTCAAGGTACTATGTTCTTTTCATTGATGATGCTACAAGATGGATAACATTATATGTTTTGAAGGAAAGATCAGAAGTGTTTGGAGCTTTCAAGCATTTTCATGCATATGCAAAGAGAGTCACAGGTCAAAAGCTTAAGAGACTGAGGTCTGATGGAGGGGGAGAATATTTCTCCCAAGAGTTCAATGATTATCTTTGGAATGCAGGTATTAAGAGAGAAATAACTTGCAGGTATACACCACAACAAAATGGCGTAGCAGAAAGAAGGAACAGGACTTTGGTTGAGTTTGCTAGAGCTATGCTAAAGGAGAAGAACTGTCCAAATTATCTTTGGGCTGAGGCTGTAAATACAGCTACATATCTTGTGAATAGATTACCATGTGCAGCTCTGAATGGAATGACTCCATATGAAGCTTGGTGGGGTAAGAAACCAACACTAGATCATTGTAGAGTGTTTGGATCAATTGCATATGCTTATGTGCCATCACAACTTAGGCATAAACTTGAAACAAAGGCAGAAAAATATGTGTTCATTGGTTATGATGAAAAGCAGATGGGTTACAGATTGTGGAATCCTCTAACCAAACAATTTATTGTTTCTAGAGATGTTACATTTGATGAACAGAAAAGTTGGTATGCAGATCAAAGTCATACAGTTGAAGAATTTGAAGAAGAGGTAAGAAGATGTGAGAAAGGAAAATCAATTGTGCAGGTGAATAGAGATGAAGACTATATGCAAGCAAGTACATCCAGAAGTGGATTAACAAGAATGAATGAAGAAGCTCCTATATTTGATGAAGAGGTGTATCCAGAAACTTATGAAGAATGTGAACCAAGAAGGTCAAGCAGGACAAGGAGACAACCAGAAAGGTATTCTTATGATACTTCTTACATAACTCAGAAGAACTATGCATATATGGTCAAAGATGATGAAGAACCTCAGAACTATGATGAAGCTAAAGGTAAAAAGCAATGGGAAGAAGCAATGAAGGAAGAGTTCAATGCACTGGAGGAGAACAAGACATGGGAACTTGTTCCTAAACCAAATGGTAAGAAAGTAATTGGAAATAAATGGGTTTATAAAGTGAAGAAGCTTGCAGATGGAAGTATAGCCAGATACAAAGCTAGACTGGTGGTGAAAGGCTATGCCCAGACCTATGGCATAGATTATGATGAGACATTCAGTCCTGTAGCTAAGATGTCAACTATAAGGACAATCATTGCTATTGCAGCTTCAAAAGGATGGACTCTAAGTCAATTGGATATAAAGAATGCATTCTTGAATGGATACATATCAGATGAGGTATACATGGAACAACCTCAAGGGTTTATAGATTCCAGGTATCCAAATTTTGTTTGCAGGTTGAGAAGAGCATTGTATGGATTGAAGCAAGCTCCAAGAGCTTGGAACTATAGACTGGTGAAGTATCTCAATGATCTTGGATATCAAAGTTCAAAAGCAGACCCAAGTCTACTTATCAGAAGAACAGAGGAAGGTACAATCTACATTTGTATTTATGTAGATGACATTATAATCACAGGTACTTCAGATGAAGGAATCAAGGAGCTAAAGAGATTGCTTGAAAAAGAATTCAAGATCAGTGAGCTAGGAAAGTTATCATACTTTCTTGGAATGGAAGTTACTTATACAGATCATGGCATATATGTGTCACAAGAAATGTATCTTCTGAACTTGTTGAAGAAGTTTGATATGGAAAATTGCAGAGAAGCTTCAACTCCACTTGAAGTTAATCACAAGCTTAGTAAATATGATGGTGCAGACTACAAAGATATGAGGAAGTATCAATCTCTTGTGGGTAGTTTGATTTATGCTACACTAACAAGACATGATCTTAGTTATGCAGTGGGAGTTTTGTCACAATTCATGCATTGTCCAAAGGACCCACATTGGATTGCAGGTCAAAGAGTTCTCAGATATATCAAAGGAACTATAAAGGAAGGATTATATTATCCTTTTACATCAGATTTGAAGTTGAGAGCCTATAGTGATTCAGATTGGGCAGGTAATCAAGATGACAGGAGATCAACTCATGGTTACATGATATACATTGGTGATAAGCTTGTAAGTTGGTGTTCCAAGAAACAACATACAGTAGCATTATCATCAACTGAAGCAGAGTACAAAGGACTTGTGGAAGCAGCTAAGGAAGTCATATGGATGCAGACATTGTTCAAGAGCTTAGGCATTGATCAAGGTACACCTACAATACATGGAGATAATATGAGTTCACTCTATCTTGCAGCAAATCCAGTATTTCATGCAAGGACAAAGCACATAGAGATACAGTATCATTTTCTCAGAGAAAAGGTAATGGAGAAGGAGATTGAAGTGGAGTACATTTCCACTAAAGATCAGTTAGCAGACATAATGACAAAGAGCTTGGATGGTGTGAA
>CM035410.1:106003340-106005840 GCA_020310875.1 Ceratopteris richardii
ATGACCTTCTGATTCTTTGGTCTTGGTACTAATTCCCAAGTTTCATTTTCAAGTAGAGCATCATACTCTTCTTGCATTGCCTTCTCCCAATTCTGTTTACCTTTGGCTTCTTCATAAGTGGTTGGATCTTCTTCTGTCTTCACAATGTAGGCATAATCTTTTGTTGTTAGGAAAGATGTATCATAACTATACCTTACAGGTTCTTTCCTTTCCCTTGTAGATCTTCTGATTTCTGCACTTCTTGAAGTTTCAGCCTCATTTGACTCTGGATCAAATCTTGGCCCTTCTTCTACATGATCCTGCAATCTACTTCTAGAGTCAATTTCATCAACAATTTCTTCACACACTTTTACCTTTGCCTTTCCTTTTCTTTGTATTTCTTCAACACCTACAAAATCATTTGTTGATCCTGTATACCATGTGTTTTGCTCATCAAATGACACATCTTTGGTAACAAGAAATTGCTTTGTGGATGGATTCCACAACCTGTAACCCATCTGTCTATCATCATATCCAATAAACACATACTTTTCTGCTTTTGGTTCTAGCTTATGTCTTAATTGTGAAGGAACATAGGCATATGCAATACATCCAAAAACCTTACAATGATCAAGGGTAGGTTTCTTACCCCACCATGCTTCATAAGGAGTTCCTCCTTCCAAAGCTTTGCAAGGCAACCTATTCACAAGGTATGTTGCAGTGTTAATGGCTTCTGCCCATAAGTAATTTGGACAATTCTTTTCCTTCATCATGGCTCTTGCAAACTCTACAAGAGTCCTATTCCTCCTTTCTGCTACTCCATTCTGTTGAGGAGAGTACCTGCAAGTTACTTCTCTTTTGATACCTGCATTCCACAAATAATCATCAAACTCTTTAGAGAAATACTCTCCCCCTCCATCTGATCTCAACCTCTTGAGCTTTTGCCATGTGATCCTTTCTGCATAAGCATGAAAATGTTTGAATGTCTTGAAAACTTCTGATTTATCCTTGATTACATACAAAGTAATCCACCTGGTTGCATCATCAACAAACAACACATAATATCTGGATCCATTTATGCTATAATCCCTTGAGGGACCCCATACATCTGTATGAACCAATTCAAGCATATTTGAATGCTTGTACCCTGATTTGTTATAAGAACTCTTATGTGCTTTACCTAATTGACAAGCTTCACACTTGTACACCATATGTTGCCCTTCAATATTTGGCAATCCAAGCACCACCTGATTCTTTGACATTTCCTTTATAGCTCTCTCATTGAAATGACCTAGCCTTTTATGCCATAGGTCTAATTCAGATACCTTTTGACTTCCATAGGTAAATAATGCATGTCCCACATTACCTTGGACTTTGAGAGTGAACAATCTTCCTTCCTTTTTCCCTGCAATTATGTTTCTATATCCCTGATTTGGATCTTGTACATAGACACCATCATTTGTGAATCTTACCTCATATCCTTTCTCCACAATTTGCCCTACACTTATCAAATTTTTAGGAATAGTAGGAACATAAAGTACCTTGCTCAGAAGTGTACTTCCACTCTTTGTCTTCACTGATCCAATGCTCTCCACTTTATGTTTGGTATTGTCACCTGTTTGGACTGTATGTCCATTCACCCTTGCTTCCATATCAGTCATCAAGGATAGATTCCCACTCAGATGATTGCTACACCCTGAGTCAATATAAAACACTCTTTGATCTTCTCCCATTGATTCATGAGTTGCATTCAAGATAAGAGTCATGTCGTCCTTCTGATCTGATGCATAATTGTAATAATTGTTGTTGTAGGACTGAGATTGGAAGTTTCTTCCACCTCCTCTACCATATGATGTCCTACCACCTCTTCCTCTGAAATTGCCTCTTTGGTTTCTGCCTCCTCTACCTCTTTGATTATAGTTCTGATTATTGCTTCCACCATTTTGATTGTTATACCAACAATCATTTGCCAAATGATTTGTTCTGCCACAAATCCAACAAGCTTTAGCATTATCTTTGTTCTTACCTCCTCTTCCTTTACCTCTGAAGTTCATCTTCCCTTTTGTAAAGTTAGCTTGATTTGAATTCCCTTCATCATCATTTGATTGCTTTCCCTTGCCATTCTTTTTCTTGTCCTTGGAGTACATAGTTTGACTTGTACTTCTATCATTGTCTCCTTTAAGATCTTGCTCAAAGGTTAGCATGTGTCCTAGCAATTGATTAAGATCAGGAGTAAAGTGATCAAGTGACAACTCTATGGACAATATGAAAGGCTTCCACTTCTCATCTCCTCTCAGACCTGTAAGTATTTGTCTTACCAACTTTTCCTCTTCAATGTCTTCATCCACTGCTCCCAAGCTATCTGCAATATCCTTCATCCTTGCCACATAATCTGAAATTGATTGTGAGCTCTTCTTCTTGAAGGTTGTGAACTCAGCCCATAGTGAGGACTTCCTAGACTTAGTTGTATTTTGGAAATGCTCTTCCAAGGCATTCCAAACATCTGTAGCACTTTCCAAAC
>CM035410.1:106015840-106018340 GCA_020310875.1 Ceratopteris richardii
TGTCCTGCAATCCAATGTTCCTTTCTAGGACAATGCATGAATTGTGAAAGCACACCAACTGCATATGACAAGTCAGGCCTTGTCAATGTAGCATAAATCAAGCTACCAACCAAACTTTGATAGAGTTTCATATCTCTGAACTCTTCTCCTCCAAACCTAGACAATTTATGGTTCACTTCCAAAGGTGTAGGCGCAACCCTGCAATCTTCCATTTTAAATTTGGTTAGCAAATTTTTAAGATACCTTTCTTGGGTCACATATACTCCATGTTGAGTATAAGAGATCTCCATTCCCAAGAAGAATGATAGGTTCCCCAAATCACTGATTTTGAACTCTTTCTCCATCTGCTTTTTGATCATTTGTATCCCCTTATCATCTGTTCCTGTAAGTATTATGTCATCAACATAAATACACACATAAATGAACCCATCTTCACTTGCTTTGACTAGCAAGCTACTATCTGCCTTTGATGCTTGAAATCCAAGATCATTCAAGAATTTTACAAGCCTATAATTCCAAGCCCTTGGGGCTTGCTTCAACCCATACAAAGCTCTCTTGAGCTTACACACATAATTTGGACTCACTTGATCTTTGAACCCATCTGGTTGCTCCATGTAGACTTCATCTGAAATGTAACCATTCAAGAAAGCATTTTTAACATCTAATTGAGACAACTTCCAACCTTTACAAGCAGCAATTGCAATGAGTGTCCTGATGGTTGTCATCTTTGCCACAGGACTATAAGTCTCATCATAGTCCACTCCATATGTCTGTGCATACCCTTTCACAACAAGTCTAGCTTTGTACCTAGACACACTTCCATCTGCAAATCTTTTAGTCTTGTAAACCCACTTACATCCAATGATCTTCTGACTATTAGGTTTAGGAACCAAATCCCATGTTTGATTCTCTATCAATGCATCATACTCTTCTTGCATAGCATCTTCCCAATTCTTCTTCCCTTTGGCTTCTTCATATGTAGAAGGGTCTTCATCTGCTTTTACCAAATAAGCATAATCTTTAGTAGTTAAGAATGAAGTGTCATAGCTATACCTTGTAGGTTGCCATTTGTGCCTAGATGATCTCCTAACTTCTGCACTTCTTGAGGTTTCTGGTTCATCACATTCTGGATCAAACCTTGGCCTCTCTTCAACTTCAATCTGCACTTCATTACTCTCACTTTCATCAAGTAATTGAATCTTTGCTTTACCTTTTCTTTGATCCACTACTTCTTCATCATCTGCATGTACATTATATTTACCTGCATACCAAGTACCTTGCTCATCAAATGTAACATCCTTGGATACAATAAATTGCTTTGTGGATGGACTCCACAACCTGTATCCCATTTGCTTATCATCATAACCAATGAATACATACTTCTCTGCTTTAGGCTCCAACTTATGCCTCAATTGAGATGGCACATATGCATATGCCAAGCATCCAAATATTCTGCAATGATCCAATGTAGGTTTCTTACCCCACCAAGCTTCATATGGTGTCATACCCTGCAAAGCTTTACAAGGCAATCTATTAACCAAATATGTAGCTGTATTCACAGCCTCAGCCCACAAATAATTTGGGCAATTCTTCTCTTTCATCATGGACCTTGCAAACTCAACAAGAGTCCTATTTCTTCTTTCTGCTACCCCATTTTGTTGAGGAGAGTACCTGCAAGTAACTTCTCTCTTTATACCTGCATTCCACAAATAGTCATTGAACTCATTTGAAAAATACTCTCCCCCTCCATCTGACCTTAGTCTCTTCAATTTTTGACCTGTAATCCTTTCTGCATATGCATGATAGTGTTTAAATGTATTAAACACTTCTGACTTTTCCTTAATCACATAAATTGTGATCCACCTGGTAGCATCATCAACATATATGACATAATATCTTGAACCATTTATACTAAAGTCCTTTGAAGGACCCCACACATCTGTATGCACCAATTCAAGTCTTTCTGAATACATAAATCCATGCTTGGAATAGGATTGCTTATGAGCCTTACCTAATTGACATGCCTCACATCTGTATGTCATGTGTTGACCTGCAATGTTAGGCATTCCAAGTACTGAATCATTGTTAATCATTTCTTTGATACCTCTTTCATTAAAGTGTCCAAGTCTTTTGTGCCAAAGATCCAATTCTGACACCTTCTGCTCTCCATATGTGAACATAGCATGTCCAACATTTCCTTGTACCTTCAATGTGAAAAGCCTTCCTTCTTTCTTTCCTGCATTAACTTGTTTATACCCTTGACTAGGGTCTTCCACATAAACTCCATCATTTGTGAACCTTACCTCATAACCTTTTTCCACAATTTGACCTACACTGATCAAATTCTTTGGAATTGTGGGAACATAAAGTACCTTACTCAGAAGAGTGCTCCCATCCTTAGCTTTGACTGAACCAATTGACTTTACCTTATGCTTTGTATTATCACCTGTCTGAACTGTATGATTAATTGCATTATGATCTAGGTCAGTCATCAAAGCAA